>OX465097.1:69629658-69902158 GCA_949987625.1 Chalcis sispes | reverse complement strand
AATACTTAAACGGGTCGTTTAGTGCGCGGTTGATAGCGAGAAAAGAAAAGTTGGATCCGTGCCACTCGAGTTGTCGAAAAAACCACGTGCGTGCACAAAATGCCGTCGCGATACGTTGTGAAATAAAAAAAAAAGAAAAGATAACGTAGAAATAATGTAATACGAAAATAAAGGGTATATCGAAAAGGGGAAGAGGGTCATTTTTGTTGAAAGTGGATAACGAGAAAAAAAATAAAAAATAAAAAAAAAGGGCCGAGAGTCTCGTCGCGCATCGGCCACAGGCTCGATCGATTTTTCAAAGGCTCTCGTCTAACCGCGCGTGAGACACGTTCGCACGTTTTCCCGTAAATACGAACTACACTTCCGAGAGTAAACTTCTTTAGCTCCGAGATGATGATACGAGCGCGTCTCTATTTATACGTTTCGTATTTCAAAATAATATCGAATGGAATGAAGATGTTCAAGCAGTGCGTTAAAGCGGGCTATTAAAAACACGCGATAACAATTGCAATTTGATAAACTAACGTATGCGACTAATTATGATGCTATTATGATATATGAATTTTTATACGATTAGGTACTGCATTTTTACGATTAGGTACTGCATATTTAATCGAGACATTATCGTTATTTTTTTCATTAAAGTTTCATTTTTTTTTTTTTTTTTTAATTAATATTTTAGAAATCGAAATTTGCATATAAAGTACATTGAGAGACAAAAGGGATCAGTTTAATCTACTTGTTGTTAATTTTATGTAAATTAAAATATGCTTAAAATTTATAATATAATAATAACTCAATAATTCTCAATAAATTCTTAATTCGTTTAAAAAATCCTATTAAATCTTAATTTATGAAATCGCAATATCCAATTTTCATTATAATAAACAATTTATTAAAGCGAATTTTTTTTTTTTTTTTTTTTTTTCATTATTATATTCCTTATTTGCATTTAAAGTTTATGATAATTTATGTATTAAGCTTTTAATGATATTTATTTTAATTAGTGGAAAATTGACTCAATTTTTTTCTTTTCATTGTACGTAAGCTAATAATTACTATAATTACCTTAATCTGCAAACGAAAGCAAAAACAATGTGCTTATTTGCACTTGTACAATTTGTATAAATTCCACTTATATACGTATTCATAAATTTCTGAATGCATATTAAATTATTAAATAATCAAATTACATTGTGTTATAAGTAGCAAATAAACTCCTGGAAATTTTTTTTTAGCTATACAGAATTAAAGCCCATCGTAAATGAGTAATAATTTTTCTAAAGATATATTAATCATTTATTGAGATACAACGACAAAATTGTCGATATTAATAATCAAACGTATAATTCAATCAAAAATATGTTATTGCAAGTTTAAGATTTATTTGCCGTCTGTATCCATTACTTTATTTTATAATTTAATCATCTGTTAGTTTATGAAAAGAAATTAATTCGTTTAACACTAAAACTATTGATAATTATTTCTTATTTGTAATATTATTATTATTTATGATATACGTAAATATGTATTAGAAATTATTTAACAGATAAATTTAGAAAATGTCGTAATATTTTTAAAAAATATTAAAGAAAATTTATAAAAAAAAATCAAAAAAATGGATACAATCAGTCGAAATGACTGGTTGGTAGTTTTAGCGTTTAAGAGAACAAAAGTACATAAATAGCATCGAATAATGAAATCGTAAAAAAGGTAGTTTCCACATAAAAAATCGAAGTTCGAGATCGAAGTTGAGGTGAACTCATAAAGCGTCGATATTTAAGCGAGCACATTCCGTTTGGCATAAAAATCAACTGAGTAGCTTAAAATTTACAAGCAATCGGTTACTCGTCAATTTTAAAAAAAAACTTTAATCGCATAACTCGTAAAGCTTTCCCTTAAATGCCACCGTTTTTCATGCAAATAAGCCCGATACTTTGTCCTTTTTTGTATATATGTATACAGTAAAAAACGAAAACGTGCGGTAGACGACGCGTGTGGCTTCCCTTTGATATCATATGCGGAAGCAAAGGAGAATAGATTTACAAGAAGGAAAAGAAAAAGCTTCTCTCGCGATCAAAGTTCTTTGTATCGAACGTTACGACTTTTTTATATCTTTTTCCTTCACCTCCCCCGTCCTTTTTTATTTATTTTTTATCTAAAAGAAGAAAGTTTCGCTGTTTGACGTGTATCCGAATAAAAAGCCTATCGGTATATTTATATGCATTAACGTAGAGCTTTGAGGTAACTGCGGAAAAAGGAATATAGCCGAGCAGCAGCGAAGCTTTTTAATTGATCCTGTTGTTAATTAAAAACTCCCTCGGTGCCGGAGGAAAGTTAAGGGAATACCTTCTTCCAATCCTTTAAGAGAATATTCTGTCTTGTGTCCAAACTTTAAACGATACCTAATGCTAAATTGTTTACACGAATCGCTTTTGAATTTGATTCAAAATATAAATTAACTATCTTTCTTTTTCAATCACGATAAATTTATTATCGAAATTCTTAATATAATACGGTAAAAACTACTACTTGTTTAATAATAAAGTAAAGCACAATTTTCATATAAAAAAAACGTACAATTTATTTCAAAGTAAACTTGGAATTATTAGTATTCCATTTTAAACAAATTAACCGTTGGCGACATAAATATTTGCTTAAAAAAGTAAGCAACTATTAAACGGTCGCTTAAGAGGAAAAGAAAAGCGGAAATTCTAAGAGCTAAGCAAAGTAAAATAAAGAAAAATATATTTTGCCGAAAGTATCCATTTTACTGGAAGCTCGACACTGTTTTTCCAAAGTGTCGAGTGTCCACAGTTGCTTCATTATAAACAAGTGTAAAAAGAGTTGCGGGGCCGCGTCAGATAAGATACGCGAGATGCAACTTTTTCTTCGGAAGTACTTACGCAAACTCTTGTTCCTCCGTTCTTCCAAACTTGCCTCCTTCCTTCCTCGTGCCCCCCTCCACCCTTTTTTTTTCTTTTACTTCGTTAACAACGCGTATAAGCGCGCTCAGCTGTATACGCAAAATTTCGTCGCTTTTATCAACTTTTTTTTTCCTCCCGCTTTCTCATGATGTTTTTATACATCAAATTACTCAAAACTCGGCCCTGTTAAAGTTTCGATGCTCCATTTGTGAATAATTTTTGCGTGCACAGAAGCGCCGTTTGCCATTTTTGCGCTTTACTTTATTAAATTTTTACCGTGCGATTTCTCGGTTAAAATTATGCCGACGTTGAATCGTGAAAAAAAAAAAAAAAAAAAAAAAGAAAAACATTATCTCATCGCGTGCAGCGAGGATTTCGAGTTTTAACGATAACTTATTAATTGAATTTTATAATACATAAACAGAAATAAAATTGAACTGCGCAATATGTATTATAAATATGAGTAAAATATTTGAGTGTCATGTTTATTTACATCTAAAAAGATTAACTAAAAATTTCAATTTATTCTACAAAAGTTTGCAGTCACTTAAATAACAGATAAAAAAATCTTTCAATGTCATAATAAATCTAGGTCATGATAAAAAATAAAAAATTTTTTGTATTTTTACTTGATAATAAAAAAAATTCAATGAAAAATTTTCGTACATTCGAATACTGAAATATCTACAAAAATTGCAATTAGTATATTATTTATTTTTTTTAATTAACTTATTTACTTTAATATTTACGTTTTCTTTAATATCTGACAATCTATATTGTAAATATAATTTCGCAATATTAATGTTCACAAATGACTTTCAAAAATTTTTTAATATAAAATAATAAATACTATATTAAGATAATTGAATAATATAAATTTGAATGAAATATAAAGCTTCGGAAAAAAATTTTTATTTAATATACTCGAAGTAACGTTGAAAATTATTTTTATGAAAAAAAAGAAACAAGGATTTAGTAACATGAATACTATACATGTTTTAATGGGTTGAAACCGACATATGTAATTTAAAATCCTATCATACATGGGAAAAAAGATCAGATCACATTTCAGAAAGACATCATTTTATTGAAGTAGCGGTGGCCAAAAAAATATATCTTCGTCGATGAATAGTCTTTGAAAAAAAAAAAAAAAAAGAAAAAAGAATTTCCATTTTTTCTAGAAAAAGAATTCTATTCCGCGAAATTTCTCGTCAGCGTTCGCTCTTTTCTGCATTATAAATTCGTCTATGCGAAAAGCGGATTTTTCCGCGGCGCGTTTCTCGTTGCAAAGAAAAGAGAAATAAGAGAGCTAGCGAGAGGGAAAAATAGGAAAAAAAGAGCCGAAAGCGTTGAGTGAGAACTCGAGAACGGAAATCGAACGAAGAGAGAGAGGGAGAAAGTAGTCATTCCGATCGACGCTGACGCACACACGAATTTTCTCGCCCGATCGGAGACGGCGCCCCTACATCGCATACGGATAAAAATGGGGCCACTTCGCTCTCCCGAAGAAGATACTGGCAGATTGTCCCGATTGTCGGATCCGTTTGTTGCCTGGCACTTTTTACTCTTGCAAGGAGAAGAAGAACCTCTGACTGAAAGAGTCACCGGGAAATGAAGGAGCTTAGTTTGAGTACTGACTAAAGCTTTGCCTTTTCTCCAGATATTTCTTCAAACTCGTAAAACAAATAGGTCCAATATTTCGATATGAAATTTCAAAGAGTTTAAGATCATTTCATAAAAATATTATATCCAATTGTCGATCGTAAAAGTTTATCTGAAATCCCGTTGTAATTTTATTGTCGATAAATTCAACTTTTAAACACATTATATTTACAATTTTATTGTATAGATATCTGTAAATTACTTTTTTTTCATTACATAAGATTTCAATAGTACACTCATTGCGGAAAGATCGAAATAAAGTACCGAGAAAATTAGTCAACATAGGTATAGGTAATTTGGCAATTAGCGGACTCTTTTCGTGCAAGCAAGAGAGAGAGAGAGAGAGAGAGAACTAATGTGAAAAACATTTCCCCGAGGTACAGCAAAGTTAAAGGATGCGTAGACAAACAACCGTGTAGCTGTATACATTAACCGACTGTTTACGACGCGTAGGTGAGTCTAGGTATATACATATAAAGTCAAGCCTTGAGTGCTCTCGGCGCGAACCTGTCATAATAAATTCTTGTTTACTCCCGTGGCCACTAATTTCGGCCGCTCGCTTTGTCTTTGCCGCTCTTCTTCTTGTATCTTTTGCCACTGCATCAGCAACAACAGCAGCAGCAGCAGCATTGAAAATAAATATCCGTGGAAAAGACAAAGCCTTAAAGGTGGGTCCATGTCCGTGTACGCGATGCTTTATCGGCGTGTTTTCTTTGAGCTTAAATAGCAATCCTCCCGTCTGTCTATGTCTGCTTGCTCTTTCGTATTTTGTATCGTCTATCGCTCCGGTTTCTCTCCCGTCCCTACTCTTTCTCTCTACACCCGCGTGTGTGTATATTTTCTTCCCCGTTTCGCTCAATGCAAATGTTTGAACAGTAGATTTGGGACTCGGACCGCGGAAAGATGCATAATTGAGCTGCTGTACCGCTATCTCTATCGCTCTTGGTTGCACAATATACATACGAGTACATCCGCCGCTGTTCGGGGAGTTTTCTATGTAGATTTACCAGGTTTTGTTTGTATCTTTTTTCTGTTCGTACACGCGCGCTCACGCGCTCGCTAATATTTATTACCGAGCATGCGGAATTTGCCCACTTTTTTTCTTTTTTTTTACCTCAATATGTGCTTGTTCGTTATGAAATATACGGTTAGTCAAAAATTTATCGCAAATTATATCTACAACTCTCGAATTAACGAGTAAAAAAATAGATTGAAATAGATTAAAATAGATTAAAATAGATTAAAATAGATTAAAATTAAATTTTAAAAAAAATAGACATTATATAACATAAAATTCATACTCTTAAAAATGATAATCATATTAACAAACATACTATAATAAATAAAATTTTTCATTTTTATAATAATTTAATTAATTGCATTAATTATATGATATTTAATAATTATTATACGCTTTCGAAATTTTCTTTCTTATTTGTCTTTAAAATGTCTAATTCTACTTTTTCGCGTTTTTTTGAAAAGCAATACTTGATCGCAATGATACAAAGCATCCGAAACGACATTTTGTGAACTTACGCAGCTGTAAGAAAAATAGCCGTTCGAAAAATGATCGACCCGCTCGTTCACCAGCTCCTCCCATTGTCATCGAGTGACTTTAATCGTCAAACTCCTACAAACTCACCTCCTACTGCTCGAACTGCTTAACTATCCGTCGCCGGAAACTATGCCCTCATCCACAAGATCATAAAGCCAATTTAATAAAGGTAACGACAAAGAGAAAGAGCCCCCCGCAGTTCGTTTAAAGGCTTAGCCAGGGCCGTATGCCGGATATAACATCGGCGTCTTTTCACAGTTCGCGAGTACCTCGCTATCCTTTCCTCAACTCTCTCGCATAATCCGTAAGAGCGTAAATCTAGCAAAATGATCGGCTCGAGAGTGAGAGAGAGAGAGAGAGAGAAGAGGATATATAGCTGCTCTCGCGCGATGGGCTATAAAGAAGTTGCTACAGGGGGATGGAATAGAAGCGAAGTATCGGCTAAACTCTCGCACCTCCGGTAGCGCGAAGACTTTATCTCGCCTATCTAATTTAGAGCGATTTATCCCCCTTCCCTCCCTCCACCCCCTCTCTCTCCTCAAGTTTTCTAGTTAAAGTTCCGCCCGCCTTTGCGCCAACTCCGTTCTACGCACTACTCGTTCATTGAATTATAATTCGCGAATAAATGGGAATGGAGACGCACATTTTCACTTTCGCGCCCGCTATTTCTAATGTCGCTTTGTCTTCTTAATTCTTAACTTAACTTCAAGAAAGGTTTCTCAATTTTCGTTATGCTTTTGCGCATAAGTGCGTGAATTTGCGATGCCAACTCTGGGGTTAAAAAGTTTCGCATATAACGCGAGAAAGAATATTATCGTTAAAATGACGAGTAATAACGGAGAAGAATGAGAGAGATATTCTATTTGAAATTTTTTTAAAAAACATTTCAAACTTTTTTCATAACTGCGCGTACACTTTTTTAACCGAAGTTATTATCATTTAAGTTTATATCGATGTCGTCGCTTTTTGTTCGGAGTAAAAATAACGATAAAAGTAAAAATAGCGGACAACTGTGAAACATTGTACTTATCCCGAGAGTTTAACTTTCGCGATATCGATATAAAAGAAAAATATAAAAATGATCAGCGGCGGATAAGTTTTGACCTTCAAAGGCCAGTGTAAAAGTTCAATTTCTTTCGCAACATTATCGTAGAAGATGTAATATGAGAAATTGGCTTGACCTTTTTTTCTTTCTTCAAATTTATTGTCGTTTATCATCATTGAATTGAAATTTTCATTTAAATTTATGGAAAAATATTACCGAATAATTGAAAAATTAAGATAATACAATCTTTAAAAATCTAATCTTATTGAAACTTTCAACGTTAATACCATTCGCGGGCGCATAATTGCATTAAATATCGAGACTTAAATTTTGATAATAAATAGACAGTTATCTGGATTAATTTCTCGGCAGATGAAATTCTCGAGGAGCGCGCGGGCGATAAAAGGAATAGAAAAAGAAGCGGGAGAAAAAAATTACTCGGGAAGAAGGTAAACTCGATAGTCGTAATAGCTTCTCGACGAGGGAAAATTTAAAAAAAAAAAGAAAAAGAATAATAATAATGCCGGCGAAAGGAAGCCCCGCAGCGACGGAGAATTTTCATTTCCACTACGTCATGCGATCGACACGCGACATCGGCGCGTACATCGTTACAACGGTGTGTAAGGAAGTTATACGTTGGCTCGAATATACGCGGCTAGAAAAAATCTCCTCGTCGAGTTTAACGGGTATAGTTTTAGCGTCGACGCGTATAAAACGGCGGAAAAGTTGAAAGAGAATGGCAGTAAGAGAGTGAGAGAGAGAGAGAGAGAGAGAAAAGAAAAAGTTGTGGTTGTGCATTTCCCTTGTAATCTTTTGCGGTACTCGTTCCTTTCCCTTTACGCGCCGCGAGAGCAAAAATAAAATGTCAGCCTCGAGTTGTGACAAGTTAATGCATATAAAGCTTTTCTTTTTTATTTTTATGACAAATTTTTTTTTTTTTTTTTTTTTTTCACCGTACGTTCACCGTACTTGTGATCGAGTTATCTCTGTCTGCTGGAATGCGTTTTGGATTTTCTTATAACGTATCATATAATTTTTGACTACTAAGTTTGTTTTTATTTCTTTTTTTATCTAAACTTTTTTAATGACTTCAATTAAAAGCATTTACTAAGTATTAAAAGATGAATTAATTTTATGTTTCAGGTAAGTCGTAAGACGATTCACTTACACGTCACTACCGAATCAACTTTACGCCGTAAGTCAAAACTCAACGTTATAAAAATTTATCGTTTATCGTTTAAAAATCGTTAAATAATCGACATACGTAAAATCTAACGAGAAATCTAAAATGTTGAACAATAAATTAAACATAAACGATTAATGGCGACGAGCCATTTTTTCATAATCATCTTAATGCACCACGAGAACGTAGGATGTCGTTCTTAGGTATTGACTCCGCGGAGGTAATCCAATCGCAGATGCGCGCGTTCGTGCGAGAGCGTAGGAAGGACTAAGTGGGAGACAAGCGCGTACGTATACGCGTATACAAACGGGATGAAAGGTGATAGCGTATAAGAAGAGTCAAGCGCGCGAATATCTTGCGGCGGCGGCGACGGCGGCCCTTTCACGATTACTTTGTCAGTCCGCGTGAATTTAAACTTGGGCTTAACTTCGCGTCGCGACGTGCGAACGGACTCGGATGTACATTGTAACCGACCTCTTTTGACCTTATCTCGATCCCGTTAACGCGTCCCGATGTATTATCGGAAATGTCTTATGATAGCGTCGCTGGATTTCTGAGATGATGAAATATTTGTTTTAAAGAATATATTTATACTTGTGCGATCTTGATAAACCATCGATGTATAAGCGTCCTTTTCCTTCTCGATACTTTAACGTATGAATTCTCAATTACTTTTGTTACATAAGTTAAAATACGATATGTTGAAAAATATCAAACTGTAAATATAATCTTACTTGTCTTTATTATTAAAAGTAAAAATAATACTTTTTTTGTTACGTTTTTTCAAAGCTTTAACAAAATCTATTAAAAACATGTATCGGGTTAACTTTTTTAAAAAATATTGTTCAAAATTTTGAGTAAAATATAAGCAAAACTTTTTATATACTTTATATTAAAACATATAATAGTTGTGAATAACTAATTAAAATATAAATTACATACAGCAACGTGCGGTCGTAATAAAATAATGAAACAAATCCTAATGATTTATTCAAGAAACACTCCACTTTAAAAATTTATACTTGTGGTAAAATTATGCATCAAGTCTTCAAACATAAATTAATTTTTTATTTTCAAATCTTTATCATATTTTAGCTTTTTTAAAAAACTACATATAAATGTCGTCAGCTGTAAATAACAGAATTTTTTTTAAATTATGAGAACACAGTTTTGCAAAGAAAAATAAAAAAAAAAAAAAAAAAAATAATAATTGCATTGTAAATTTCAAAGCCATTCGTATACAAAATTTAAAAAAATAAATACTCGTAAAAAACAAGGTAATTTTCAGTATCGGAATTTAAAATTTTCAAACATACACGAGAAACAATATAAACAGGCAATTTTACGATAAAGGTTTAAACTCGATAATTTAAAATATTTTTAAATTTACTTTTCATATAAAAACATTTACTTAATATTGTATAACAGCCGACGTGTATAAAATTTACAACAAGTTTACTACACATTGACATTTAACAATATCCGGAGAAAACTGGAACAATTCCGTTTAATTATACGCGTCAGCCATCGATAAGTTCGTACTTTCGTCGCCGAGCCGCGACTACCGTTGTACGTATTAAATGAAAGTACGTTAAACCTATGACAAATAAAATAAGGTAAGAGGTAAATCTCACATTAGATTACTTGTAATTTTTGCACCTCGTAGCTATACAAATCCATGGTTGTAAAAGAGTTTGCGATCTTTTCGATCCGAAAACGATAGCCTAAGCTTTCATATATATGCCTTGTCGAATATACCTAACTTTATTACAAGATACTTCGGGCAATCTACTTAAAAATTTGTTAAAAATTATGTAAAACTCGAGGCTTATGTATCGAATTTATTTTTTAAAGCAAATTTTCATTTTAAAATATTATTGGGTTTATTAAAAAAAAAAAAAAAAATAAATTTTTTTTTCTGCACAAAATTTGTCTTTTGTGTATAATTTTGATAATTTTTTTAGCGATTATTTAATTAGATCGCCGAGCTATTTTTTTTTTTTTTTTGCGATTTAAAAAAAAACATCAATGAATATGCAACCACGAGTAGCTGCTATACCTGACGTGAATTTATGAAAAAATTCATCACAATTTCGACGTCATTGTTAAATTTTTTTTTTTAAATAAACTTTAATCAATAATGAAGAACGCAATCCGTAAATACTGAAATACAAAAATTCGTTATGTTAAAGTTACCTCAAGCGCAATCTCTCGCAAAATCTTCTTTTTTTTCCTTTTAACCAAGATAACGTACTCGTGTATACTCGGATCAGACAAACCACGGAGATAAGAGAGCCGTAACCTCGTCTTGGGAAAAAGGAGAAAGCTTGTATTCGAAATTGATCGATTGTCGAAGATAGGGAAGAAGAAGGCGCAAGAAGGCGGAGAAACGGAGAGTCCTTCTCGAGACACGTTATTCGATTCGATTTTTCTCTATATTCCACTCTTTGGGTATATAACGACGACTGCGCTCGAGTTCGAGTCGTGGGTGAGTCGCGCAGGCTTGTTATAAGACACATCTGAAATGTTTCGAACTTTGCTTACCGTCCGGTACTCGCGGTGAGCTTGTCACCAAGGATTCAGGGATTATTCGAAGTAATCGGATTGCGCGTCCTCTCATCTTCTTCTCTTGGATTTCACGCTGCTTTGGCATTTTCTTTCTCTTTTTTTCCTTTCTTTTCTTTTCTTATTTTTTACCTTCGCGTTACGCTTTCCTTTGCAAATTTTTCGCTTTTTCTGGCTCTAATTTTCTACGTCGCCGTGCACATTATCTCCTCTCTCGTGGCTTTTACTCGCTTATCCTTGATTATAGTTTTTCGCTTCGCTGATTTCCTTCGCAAATACAGAGGTGTATTGAAGTAACGGATATGCGGATATGAACGAAGATCAATTTACTTATCTAATTAACGTACGTACTCTTTATATCCGGATATTATATTACTTTCTCTCTTCTTTTACATTTTTTCATTAAAGCAACGTTAAATGTGCTAATTTTATCCATAAAATTTTATTGTTGTAACAGCTCTTTAATTATACACGAAAAATTTACGTCAAGCAAAGTTTATAAATACATGTGTCCACGTATAACGAAAATATATTTCCGTTTTCCTTTTCGTGATAGACTAAAATACTATTTCACTAGCTGACACGTGTGCCTTGTTTCTTCTTTTAGTTTTCGTATTAAAATCATAAGTTTTGAAATTTATTTATATTTAATATATTTAAATTATTATGCAATAAGAAATGGTAAAATATCAATTAGAAAACGGGTAATTTATGTTTAGCTTTCTTCTTTGCCTCGGCTCTTCTCGCCACCAACTTCTTTCTCCCTGTCATCTCTCGGTTCCTACAACTTCTCCACTCGCTCCTTTCTTTTTTTATTCTCTATCTCTCTACTATCTTCTCTCTCTCTCTCTCTCTCTCTCTCTCTTTCATTCTCTTTAGTTGTCGGCAAAACGAGGCGGAGTAACGACGACAACGATTTCCGCTCGTTGAACACAGATGCACGGGGCTCTAGTCTCATTACTTCCGACAATTTCCAAGAGTCTCGACTAGCGCGATTCCATCCTAAGGCGCTTCTTTTTCTCTCTTTGTCTTTCTCTCTTTCTTTCTCGCTCCTCTACAGTTCTTCCTCTCCGTGTAATCCGCATCGAAAAACAGGACGCCTTAGCGCCGCTTCCGCTCGCGCTAATTTGTACGCTAATTATTCTTGTTGAGGCAGAGAAGAACGAGGTGAAGGAGGAGATAGAGGAGGCAAAAAAGAGAAAGAGAGAGAGAGAGAGAGAGAGAGAGAAAATGGCCAATCGACCACCGCAATTTCATTCGATAACGCCGGTAGCCTTTGCCTTCGTGGATTCGCCGCCTCGTGTCCGCTATTTCATTATACGTTCGGAGAGTTCAATTCTCTTGTGTCGATTCGTTTACGGGGAACGCTTTATGATGAGTCGAGTTGGGCTCTTTCTTTCTTTTATCAAAGTTCTCTGCCTTATCGTTTGTCTAAATGCACATAATTAATTGATTAGCCTTCACTCCAACGGTTTCTTATTGTTTTTATATCGAGCGATATTTATTCGTGCTTGACTGTTTTTTCTTCCTCGATGAAATAATTATGCAATTTATTTTAATTATTTTTACTCGATTAAAAACTGTTTAACCTTTTAAAATACAAACAATCGCTTGAAAAATTGATTTTATATCGAACTAAATTTATGAAACGTCATTAGTATTCAATTTAATTTGTCGACTACAAATTTTTTGTTAAAATATATATGCAAATTTAGAAATATTTTCTAATAATTTATAAGAGTTTATTAGAAGTATATGCTAAATTTATTAACCTATATTTTGTGCAAAATAAATAAACTGTTAATCAAATGTACACATAAATTAATAAATAATATTATATATAGGCTGTGCTCCAATAGATTCATCAAATATTCTTTCCTTTAAAAATGCGAGTAACAATATTAATAATAATTCGAGATAAAATCGAAAAAAGCGATTTGTATGACATTTTTTTATTGAAAAGATAAAGTGGATAAAATTACTTTGCTACACAAATATTCAAACAAAAAACATTATTTACAACTAGCGGCGAAGACGTATGAAACATATAAAAAAAGTTAATCGACCGTAAGGTCGTAAGCAAGTAAACTATGTATTTACATTGAAAAGTAAAATAGTAACATTAGATAGTACGATGATTACACGGGTTTGTCGAGTGTGGATCTTAATCGCTAATAGAATATAAATAGTCGGAAAACTTGAATTACGCAAAGTAAATGTTATTAAATAAAAAAAAAAAAAAAAAAAAAAAAAAATTTTTATTTTACATTTATAATAATAATATATTGTGAAAACACAATCAATTTTACGAGAAATGGAAGAATAAAATAAATTGACAGTAAGACAAACATTGTTGAACGATCACTTATTACTCGTATAATTGAAACCAAAATAAAAGCTTGGAATAACGCGATACACGAAACGCTTTTACGGACAGACGTCAAAAATCATTTACGCGTGGCAGGAGAGACGAGGTCGAAAAGAAAAAGTGCCGTTTTGAAGAGCGTTAACCGAAAGCTCTTTTTATTCTCCTCGTGAAAAATGCGACCTGAATTTTTGTCATCATCGAACATTGCAGCTGCTCGACAACAAAGACTATTTACTCAGCTGGTTAACGCTCGCGTATTCTCACTCGTGTGTACGTGTTTTTTCGAATCTTTAAACGATGTTCGGCATTGATATTTTTTTCTTTTTCTTTTTTTTTTTTTTTTATCTTTTTTGGCGGCCATAACGAAGAAAATAAAAAAATATTTTGAAAAATAGCTGTGCATCGTTGACAATACCTATTTGTTTTTTTCGTAGGTTCGAGCTTGTTTGACGTTCAAAAGATTTTTTAATTAAATTTTGCTTGAACTTTTTAAAAAAATATAATCTTTTCGATCTCATTATATAATTTATAATCTTTAAATCTGTTACGTAAGCAGAGATAACGATTTATTTTATGTTAAGAAAACATGAATTCGATCGAATTTTCTTATTCGATTGAACATGGAAATATTTTGCTTTGGAAGACTTACGACACACTTTAAAAATACTTATAATAAAAAAATTTTAATTTTAAATTTTGTTAAAAATTTTCTCATACTTTACTTGAAATTTTGATTTTATTACATTTTATTTATTTACAAATAATAAAAATTTTTACACTTTTTGTATTTTAAAAACGGATGTTAATAATTTTATTCAAACCTAAGTTAATTAAAATTAAAAGAGAAAAGAAGATATCGGTTTTCACTTATTATATAAATAATTGTACCTGCGTTAATCGATCGGTGAAGAAAATTTTCTTATTCACGTACCACAAAAATTATCTTTCAATTGTAACAAACATATCACAAATGCCAATTAGTCATCATTTTTAAAAAAGATAGATTCAATCTCTTAATTTTTTATGTTTAATTTCATTAATCAATATTCGAAGGTATAATTTTATGTAAACATGTATTATATACTATTTTTTTTTATCAATCAATGAAAAGGTTTTTCGTGGAAAATTGTATAAATTGTATAAAATGTCTAGTATTTTGTGCACATTTATAATTCACAAAAATTTATGTTTTTATAATAGGGAAAATTAAAACATTAATGTATCTGCGCATTAAAAATACATTTAATTATATAAATAACAAAATTATTACGCACTTAGCATTTGTTAAAATTAAAGTAATTAAATTTTCTTTATCGCAGAATAATTACTAGTAGTTTATTGCTTATAACGATTCCCGTTCCGCTGAAATTTCGTCATCAACGCAACTCATCATCTATACCAGTAATCCGACAACGTAAAACAGTGAGTTTGCTACCATTAATACAGTGTCGATTATAATATCCATCTCTCTCTTTCCCTCTCTCTCTCTCTCTCTCTCTCTCTCTCTCTCTCTCTCTTTCTCTCACAAGCACGCTTGCGAAAATTAGCTCCACCGATTTACTAATAATCCGTTCGATTGTACGTACAAACAGAAAACAAGAGTCATCGACGCAGGTGTGCTACCAGAAATTTATTAATCCACACCTCTACGGCTCTTGCTCGTAAATGTATGCATGTATTCGTATACAACGACGAGGTGTCGCGCGCCGGCCAAGTTTCGAAACTAGCCGCATAAGCGGTGGCATAGATTAGCCGCGCGTATGTCCCTGTAGCATATTGTCCTTCTATCCTACGCGACGGGACTCGCTCGTTGCCGAGAATGCGACGTCTATACCTAGGGATGGATTATGTAGGGATAGAAAAGAGGTTCCAGGGGTTTAATTAATTTAATGCAAATTACGGCGAACGAGCGACGAAAAGATTTTGTATTTTGTCGACATCACGAGTGCGCAAGTATAACACATCGTTCAATAAGTCCCGAGACTAACAACGAAAACAACATTTTTTTTCAAAAATCATTTTTATTCATCAATATAATCTCCTTTTAGAGTGATACAATCTTTCCAACGCCTTTCCAACATTTCTATACCATGTTTATAGAAGGATTTATCCTTTGCTTCAAAATAGGCTTCAGTTTCGGCAATGACCTCCTCATTCGAGCCAAATTTTTTTCCCTGGAGCATTTTTTTGAGATCAGCAAAGAGCTAGTAGTCGCTGGGGGCTAAATCTGGCGAATACGGGGGGGTGGGGAAGCAAATCAAAGCCCAATTCGTTCAATTTTGTCATTGTTTTCATGGACTTGGTGCATTGTCTTGGTGAAAAAGGATTTTTTTCTTCTTCATGTGCGGTCGTTTTGCTGTGATCTCCTCCTTCAAACATACCAACAAGTCAATATAATAATCACTGTTGATCGATTTACCTTTTTTCAGGTAGTCAATGAAAATCACCCCATGTGTATCCCAAAAAACAGACATGGCCATGACTTTGCCAGCAGACTGCTGCGTTTTTGGACGCTTTGGGCGGCTTTCGCCAGCCATGCGCCACTCGGATGATTGCCGATTCGACTCCGGAGTGAAATGATGTATCCATGTTTCATCCATGGTCACGTAACATATCGACGCAGGAAATCCTTTTTATTGCGAGTAAATAGCGATAAACAGCTCTCTGAATCGTCGACTCGTTGCTGTTTTTGTTCCACTGAAAGCAATCGCGGCACCCACTTGCAAAAAAAACCATTTTCATGCTCAATTTTTCATGAAGGATTGTAAATACGCTTCCAGATGATGTTATCTGTGTCATTTCTGCAATCTCACGGACCTTCACTTTGCGATTTTTCATTACAATTTTTAACACTTCACTCACACTTTCCTGTGTAACGGCTTCCAATGGCCTACCCGAACGTTCCGCATCGTTTGTGTCCGTACGACCACGTTTAAACTCAGCCACAAACACCAAGGACAAATCGTTGGTTTGGATAGAGAGGAGTCCGGGTAATGTTTTGCAAGCCATTGCTGGGCTTCTACGGTGTTTTTACCCATTAAAAAACAATGTTTTATCAACACGCCAAACTCGCTTTTTTCCATTTTTCAAACAAATTACAAAGTGACTTTACTCTAACCTCGATAACTCTGCTGTCTGTGATCCGATCGACGTGAAATTTTTACACGTTTCATGTAAAGGTTCGCACTCTATGGAAACGTGGCCAGTTTGGTACTACTAGCACCATCTCTGGGTTAGTCTTGGGACTTATTGAACGATGTGTTAACTAGCTTAAAACAAATTTTGTTATTTATTCTGCGAAAAAAAAAAAAAAAAAAAAAAAAAAAAAAATTAATATCTTTTTAAATTCTTGCAAAAAAAAGTTGGTTAAAAACTGTTTAAAGGGCTTACTAGGACTAAAAGCAGGTTTCATTTTCCTGCTTCGAAAAAAAGACTACTCACAAGTGTAAACATTAAAATGAAAAATGATATGGTTACTGTTACTTAAAGGTAGGAAAAAATAAAAAATATTGGATGAAAAGGGAAAAATTTAATTAAACCGAGTAGGAGCCTCATAAAAGGAAACGAAAACGAAATCAGACTTTATTTTCTCGTAGGAATGGCTCAACGTCATATTCACTAAAATTTTTCAAAATGAAACTGATCTTTTATTACATTTTTTATATATTTACCGATGTACATGTATATTCTTTACCAATAATTTTTAACTTTTTATAAGCACTGTTTTTTTTTTTTTTTTTAAATTCATATAATTATTTTAAAAAAATACGATATGAAAAATTAATTTAAAATAAATCTATCGAAGACAGTTTATTTTTATAAAACAGTTTTTTAAAATTTAATACATTTGGCTTGAACGATTTTATATTTAATAAAAATTAAACAATATAAAACTACACAAAAGCTAACGTGAAAAATGTCGTAAGAAAACTAATAAAGTACACGCGGTAAAGAGTCTATAATAATTTGTATATATGCGTGTATACAACAAGAAAGCTCATCAAGAGGGAAAGCACACATGATAAGATCGCGCAAACTTTTACAATAAAGGATATAACATCCAAGATTTTCGGCATTTCTCAGCATAAGAGTCTCAAAAATAGAAGATCCGGCAAAGATTTCGGTTAATTTATCAATAAACAGGCGCTGCAAACTTTTAGAGAAAACATATTTAAACGTGTATATATATATACGTAGTAGTAAATACTGAGAGAGCGGACGGGAAACTTGCGGCAAGTATATAGCGGCGGCGAGCCAAAAATTTTCCTCGTTACACTACCGAGTAAATTGCTTAAGAGCGTGTAGATGGTAAAACGCGTCGCCTTGAAAGTCAAGCCTCCGGCTGGCTTCCATACCTAATATTAATATACGAGTAGATATCCAGCGTTGCATTTTCTGGATAGTTGCTCGATCGATTGGATTACCGAGCTTATGGCATTACGCCTCCGGAGCGGAAAACCGAGTAAACTTGTCCAGAGAATACACGGACTCGATGTTTAATTCAAGCCCGTGTGGCAGGGCTAACCAAGACCTTTTTTTTTCGACGATGTGCGTAGCGCGCCAGAGGTGTAGGAGAGTTGTGGATAAAGTGTTTTCGATGGTACTTTTTTACTTTTTTTTTTTTTTTATTTTTTTTTATTTTTTTTTTTTATTTTTTTTTTTTTTTTTTTTTGTTCTTCTCCAGGGAAAAACGAGGTTATATTGTTAAGAGCTTTTTTACACAGTTTTTCGCTCGAGAGTTGCATTATTTCAACGAGAAAACTCGATATTTTTAACAAACGAATAATTTTTGTTTAATCATTTTCATAATTGAAAGAAATTGGACGAACGGTCGCTTAAATTTTTCAATCGCGAAACAAATAAAACATTCAACGAGGTTAATTTGAAATGCTTTTTAAATGTCACGTCGAAATAAAAACATATATGAATTTATTAAGATAAAAATAATGTCTTTCTATTATATGGTATATACTTCAATTTCGCGACACAAACACAATTATTCGATTAAGCTGCGTAAATAAAATGTTAATAAATCGGGAGATAATAATTGACCATTTCAATAACAATATATGTAAATCGAATAATCAAAAAGAACCTACATTATTTTTTTTTTTTCGTGCCAATAATATAGCGAGGTGCTTCAATAATTATTATCATCGCCGAATAATAAAAGTTTCTTTACTGATTTTGCATTCGCAACTAATATATTAAAATACAACGTGGAATAAAATCGGATAAGCGGCTATGAAATCTATTTATCGGCGAGCTATTACGAGTTTATCATATCGAGCGAGGCTGCCGGCGTCCAGGAATTATCGAGCGCAAAATGAAAATTCGACGTCTCTAAAGGTAAAATTATTCATCAACGGGGAAGAATTGATACGTACCGCGTGGAAAAACCGACGCGCGATAGCGGATATCTCGTTCGAAGTTAATGTTTGATCTTGGCTCTTTATTGCCTCGAGCTTGACTGCTACAATTTATCTTACATCGCGGAGCTACTACTGGCGCAGCAAACTTGCAAAATCAATAACCGGAAGATAATTGACTTTCAAATAATTATCCTTTCCATTATATGTATCGAGCATTTTTTTAAATCTTTTTTTTAGCAATAATCTAAAGCATATTTAACTTTTCGATATTCTTACTTTTAAATTATTTATTTTGAATACAAATAAGAAAGTGATCTAAATAATGTAATTCCTTTAAAAATTCTAATGAATTTAGAATTATGCCGAATAAAAAAATTACTTGAAACCTTAAATTTATTTTGAAAAGGCTAAATTTATTATTAAAAATTTTAAACACCGTACAGATACTTTATAACTTTACAGAATTAGACTATTGATTTTTCAAAATATGTGACGGATCCGCCGCAGTATTTTATTCATATTCTGGGTAAGCAAAAAGCGCTCAAAGTTCATATGTAAATATTACAGTTCATATGTAAATACAGAATCTCGATTGAAAAATAATGTGTAAATATTGTTAGCGTTACAAGCTCAGAAATAAATGGATTTAAAAAAAAAAAAAAAAAAAAAAAAAAAAATATTTTTTTAAATTTCATATAACATATATATATATATATATATGTATATTATAAATATTATTTTTCCGTACCTTTTACATCAGAAATGAATGAATATCCTTTATCGCAGAAATTTAAACCTTACCTAAAGCATTTGCATATGGTCGGTGTAAATGATTTATCGAAATTGAAAATTTAATTAGTTATATAATTAAGTAATAGCATAGACAATTAATTCGAAAGTAACTAATTCACCATGGAGGAGACTATATAATTTTAATTAATCAATTGCATTTTAAGTGACGAATACAATTAACCACGCTCTCATTTGAACAAGTTAAAATCAATTTTACTATTAGCCAGTATATACTAGCCTACATCTGTGTGTGGAACAACCCGCTATAATTAAACCACTTTAATTAGAAAGAGAGAGAGAGAGAGAGAGAGAGAGAGAGTCATGGCATCAGTACCGCGAGAAATGTCAAAATATAATTTGGATAATATCTAATCTTTTAATTTCACGTTAAAATACGTTTATATTGTTTATACAATTTAATTGATAATATAAAATTACATAATAATTTTGCTTTTATCGGTAACATTAGGTTGTGAAATTTTTTATTTTGTAAAAAGTATATATCACAATGAAAATTAAAACGCAATTGTGTATATTAAAGATTTTAATATAAAGATTAAATTTATTTGTATTTTAGTCGATTATAATTGAATACAAAGCAAAAAAATGCGTTTAATACCGCTCACATTACTAGGTTAACTTTTCGTGGGCGATGTTTTATTTCTTTATCAAAATAACTCTGTCAATTTTAGATACAAATTCATTCCTTTTAAAAAGTTCCATTGAAAAAAAAGAAAGAATACGAACTACTACTCTCTTATCTTTCCAACCGCGAGTTTTTCGTATGGATTTTCTCATCTATAGGAGTAGTTCAAACAACGATTTACTTGTACAAAAAACTACAATTACCTCTCCAAGAGAGAAAAAGAGAGAGAGAGAGAGAGAGAGAGAAAGAAAAAAAGAGAAAGAGAGAGAAAGAAAGAAAACTAGTGCGCATGGATACCGTACCGTCTATCCCCGTCCCAATTACTAAAGCCTTTCATACGCTACAGGTTCAATCGCGATTAGACTCGCGTCGGAGCGCTACGACGCACAAAGGTAGAATAAAAAAAAATTTTTTTTTTTTTTCTATTCTTTTTTCCCTTTCTTTCTCTTTTTCTCTGCGAACAAAAATGTTAACGCTATCAAAACAGAGTAAAGGGAAAGTAAGAACAAAGAAGAAAAAAAAAAAAAAGGAACGCGCGCGTGCGAGCTCGCGCGTCGCGTCGTGGAAATCCTTTGTACCGCGTGAATTATTTTGCTAAACGTGCGAGTCCCTCTCTCTCTCTCTCTCTCTCTCTCCCTTTATATATCTCTCTCGGGAACATTGCTTTATTTTTCACCTTTGTGGACATCGTACAACAAGCGCGCGGGAAACGAAAGGACGCGGACGTGAAATGGGTAACAACGAGAAAGAGAGACAGCTTAGAGAGAGAGAGAGAGAGAGAGAGAGAGTTTGCACATCGCCCAGTGCTGGGAATAATGAATTATCGACTTTTCGCCCGGGCGTGCGGATAAACATCCTGTTGCAGCGGCGAGTTATTATGTCCCCCCGTGTTTTTGCCAAGAGTACCAAGTTTTATAAAGAAACTTTGAGTAATGATCCTGTTAAACGGACTCTTCTTTTTTCTTTTTCATGAAAATAATAACGCTGCTTCATATTTATGTCTTTTTTTCTCTTGCTATACTTATTCAATTTTTTTAAATTATTTTACGCACCATTGGCATCATTAGTAACAATGACAAAAGTTTATAGTGCGAATTATAAAATTTTCTTATTTGCCGAGGAGTGAAGCTTTCAGAAGTTATTACGCATAGCATTGCTTATCTCCAATGCGATGTTATACTTTAGCTAGTTTCAAACTACTATCTTCTTTCGTATATTCGAGACTTTTCGAGAATGAAAAAAGTTTATAATTAAGTTGTTTTCAACTGAAATGAAAAGGCGTAGGGACTCTCGCAAGGACAAAATTTAATTTTGTAATTAAAAGGTAATTTATCTATTCATGACTGACAACATTTTCTTACCAATCCAATGATTAATTTGTTAAATAAAGAAGCTCTAAGAAATTTCTTCTTATAATTTACATTTAGATTTCTTACTGACATGTAAAAATAAAAAAAAATCAGTATTAAGACTCAAAAAGTTAAAAAAAATAAAAATGTTTGAAAAACTTTTCAATCTTACATTGATAGTTTTTTTTTTTTTCGGAAAACTTTTTTTACGAGCACGTGCAGCGGAATATCAATGGCAGCGCAATACACAAACTAGAATACGTTAAGTGTCGTCCGCTTAATGGAAAAGCTCCAAAGTAGTTAAAATCTAAGAACTCCTCTTCCAAGAGAGCGAATATATTTGAATTCGCAGCGCGTAAAGTAAGATATAGAGAGCGAGCGAAAGTAGCGAGTTAAGCTTTCTCAAGTATTTAACAAAAGAGTATATTTTCAATTTTATTACATTAGGAGAGAAAGAGTGAGAGAGAGAGAGAGAGAGAGAGAGAGAGAGATACGGAGACGGAAAAAGTGAAAATCTTAAAGAAATCTCCAACCGACGCAAGTATTACATGTGAAATCTTTTTTAAATCGGTTTGTGAAATCATTGAAATAACACGAATTCTTAGTAAAAGCTTCCATTTTTTTAAAGAGAATTTGATGAATATTTCTAATAAAGAAAGTTGAATGATAAGAATATGTCACTGAGTAGACAATTTTTAGTTTTCTTTCCACACAAACGAGCAATCGTTTCATTCATTTTCGGCGAAAAAGTTTCATTCAGATTTTCAAATATTTTTATTAAACACTGACACACGCACTTATTCACTTTGAGGTTCGTCTGCGCTCATAAATAAAATATTAGCGCGAGATACTCTTGTCGGGGATGAGAAAAATAGAGAGAAAAAGAGCGACGATAAAAGAGAAAATGGAGGGAAAATCGATCGGTAATGGCTTTTGCTGGTTTTTATATTAATGGGTGGTTGGATTTGATATCTACTTGTTCTCAACTTTGAACGGTATTAGAATTTTAAGTCTGTAATGTTATCAATGTCAATATAAAATACCGGTTAGGATTAAAATAAAGAAGATAAACTGTCAAATAAATTACACGTAAAATTACTTTTTATCCAAGTCATTTATATAAATAATTTATTGTGTTCGATATCTGAATGCTAATGTAAAATAAATTTTATTCTTAAAATCGTTATTTAACGGTATTATTTAGTTTATCATCAACGATAAAAGGGATAATCTTTTATCATTTTCATAAATTCTTAAAAAAATTAAGCCGTTGCCAAACTTAAAATTATTATTTAATGCAATAAACGTGAATTATAAATTCTGTATAAGTAGAAAATGTCCTTAAGTGGTAAGACTTTTTACCGAATTAAATGCTTATTTAATGGCGGGAAAAGAAAATTCATTAATGTTTTATTGGCTAATAACTGAATTCGCTTTATAAAATCCACACGAGTCTTGCGTATATTTTATATATCTTGAACAATTTGAAATTAAAATTACTAAATAATTGAACAATTATAATTACCAAGCTCGTAACTAAAATTATTAAACCAACTTTGATCAGGTTTCATTCAACTTCTTTTTTTCAAATCTAAAGATCTTTCGTATGCAAATTTGAATCCTGCTATAAAACTCCAATATCCTTTCCATTTTACATAAACGCAAAAAGAAAAAGAATTCTATAAAAGTATACCGCACAAATTCACGTTAAATACGAAACTTTTCCTCGAAAATACTGTCATTAATTTTTTTTTTTTTAGTATTTTACATACACCCATATTAGAAATATATTTTTAGCAAATTCAGCAGATCGGCATCGACGACTGATAAGCAAATAGCGGGAAGGAAATTCTCGATGGAACATTATGAACGAAAGTTGCAACTTGGTAAAGGATTAAGTTAGCGCGGTTCATTTTCCGCTCGAGTGACCATGGATGAAAGCTTCCGTTACGGGATAATTGATCTTGATCATCGTTATGTATGGCTGACTCGCGAAATAAACAGAAATATTCAAAGCTAAGTATACGCGCGCAGGGATAGTTGATCATCTGAGAGAACTCGAGATATTCGTTGATGTAGCTAAGGAGATAACAACTGGGCGTGACAAACGCCTAATTTGCTGAAGATTGACGTTTGTAAAATAAACCACAATTAATTATTTCAATTGAAATATTGTTCAAATAAATTTATTCTTTTCAACTCATTAAAAATCGTATTCTACGATGACTTGTACGTTGTGAAATTCTCGATTAGAGAAATTCAATGGTTATCGGTGATTGATGTACAGAATATTGAGATAATTAAACTACTGGATAAATCTAAACATTTACAGTTAATTAGGATGTTGTTTCGAATCATTATAATTTTTATCAATACAATAAATTTTAATATATAATTTTATCTTGTATAATATTTGTTTTCTTAAATAAAATATATTTTCTAATTAAAACAAAATTTTCAATGTTTTCATTAATTTTATTGCTCATTTTGTTTTAATAAATTTTAAAATCTTACCCAATATTACGTATCTATTAAAATTTTTATTATGTAACAAACTATTTTTAATATAAAGAAAAATTCTAAAGTTTTGTATTTACAGGTTTTGCTGAAGAAAATTGAATGTCATTTTTAAAAGTTCTTAAAAATAAGTATCTTAGATGTTAATACTACGTCTTATTTAAAAAACTGTACTGTTTACACTTTTAGATAAAATTTTTTTTATTGTAAACATTAAAATATTGCTTTTATTATTGTAATAAAGGTATAAAAATATCGTAATTAACCGTATCTCCCCAAATAAAACTTAAATATACAGTTTAATAAAATTTTATATGTTCGCATTGATAATTCAATACCTTTGAAAACAACAACATAGGAAAAAATGTACATCCGAAACCAGCGATGCAAGGCGTCATTTTTTAAATTTCCTTCCGCGAAAAAAATTCCAAAGCTATCGATATCGTTTGCCAAACGCATACGTCGTTGAATGGAAACGTCACTTGCAGCAGAGAGACGTTCATAGAGAGGGAGAAAGAGGAAGGGAATGCATTTCCGTTAATTGAATTTCGCTGAGCAAGGCCATCGGTAAACAACGGCGGTACAATGCGCGCCGCCAGTTGGTTGAGTAAATCGAAAGTCTTGAACTTTTCCCCTCCCTCTCCCCCATCGTATACGGAGCTTGAACGGTGAAAACTTGACTTAGAAGATTAGCGTCTCGCTCGGCAAAATGGACAAGGCGGCTACGGCGCGCTTACGCGAACTCTTGAGCAAAGCTTTATGCTTTTCTTTGTGTATGACTTGCTCACTTTGCTAATGCGTCTTACTTAAAAAGATTTTATCGTACTTTTGTTACGTTTTGGCATATTCCCGTTGCTGTTTAATGCCCAACATATTCGATAGGTTATTTTTTCATACATTACGAAGTGTTAAACGATTAAAATTAAATTATCTAAACAAGTGATTATTTTTTTTAAATTAAAGATCAAAATTTTAATCGTGATGTTTGATTTATTGGTAAATTTAAACTTTGTTAAGTTGATGAAGATAAATCGGTCAGCTGAATAAATTCTACAAGTAACAGTTTATCTATGAGTACCAGAAATTCTGTACAGTAGAAATGCAGTGCAGCAGATTTGCCGTGCACTTCTGTGTTTGTTCGTAATCCTGGCATAGTTCATTAGGGATACTTAAGCTCTAAGCTTTAGATTAAAATTATTGTATAACTTTCTCATTGTTTTATGGCTTTTTGTTTATCGATGGTTGGCACTATGTCATATTAATAAGACTTCAATTTAACGTAAATAGATAAAAACTTTACCGTTAATATTATAATATTATTAATATTTCATTATTTTGGTTTCTTTCTTTTTCTTTTTTTTTTTTTTTTTTTTTTTAAGTAAATGAAAAAAATTAATATACTAATATATCGCTATAAAGCAATCCTTTGAGAATTATCGCATCTACAACTTGTATAACTTACAAACTACGCACGGATTTGAAATTAAACTGATCAGGCTAATTTTACTATAAACGTAATCAACATATTATGCAGAGCACGCATTAGTCAATTTACATAGATAATTTTCTCAATTTTGTCAAAACAGATTACAAATTTGTTTAAACAAACTACCTATCATTTTTGAAAATATTGATTAAAAATTATTTTCTAATCACGGTAATTCGAGTAAAAAATATCAATTATTGCAAAATTTTGTTTCTACGTAATAACAAGCAACTTAAATGTAAAAAAAAAAAGGTTAATCTTTTCAATTTACTTACCGACTAAATAGTTTAATTAAATATTGTGAATTCTGGAGTGCTGACAACATCGTAATTTTCTTTTCATCGAAAAACGTTTGTTAAATTTTGCTCAATCCACAATTTGAAAAGAAATTTTTTTTTTTTTTTCATCGGCTCTATACTTATCGGCTTTTAAACTTTTAAAGTAAGCTATTTATATTGCTCTTATTGCGGTCGCTTTGCTAACTTCTTAACCAATTAAAAAGTTTCAATCATTCGGAATCAAAAAGTGTTAATCTTTCCATCGACTAAGTAAAGCACAATTGAATTCCGAAAGTATATATATATAAATATAATATATCTTGCAGTGTTACAGAATCGTCAAAAAGTACATACGTTAAAAAAAAAAAATATATATATATAGAAATAATAATCAGATATCATCAATATTATCGGCTTTTCCTTATTTCAAAGTTTAAAAAAGACATGTATTTTAGGAAAGTTTAATTGAAAAATATTTAAGTTCACCTAGATCGTTAAAAAGTTTCAAAAGCGATCCCGGAAAAGAAAAAAAGAACTGTGCATCGCTTCTAGCTGTCTAAAAAAATCGTACGCTCGCTAAACAAAAACAAAAGTAGCAAAGATAGTAGTACTGCTATGACTACAGATAACTGTATTAATAACTTCTTCAAAGTTGTAAAGTGTTTTTTCTCTCTGTCTCCGGATTTCTCATTTTTTAAACGAATAAGTGATTATGAGTTCAAGAACTTTTCAGCGTTCACTTTTCAACCGCATACTTCTTTCTTTATTCTTTCGCTTGTTTTCCTTTATTTCTTTACCTTTCCTTGTCGAAACTTTGTTTGTTCCAGTTTCTTGGCTTTGTCAAAGTCTTTACGATTATGTTCTTAGGTCATATTACTTAACTTCTACTTGAATACGCGAAACTTATTGTTATTGATTCAAATTATTTTATAGTGTAAAATCAAATTCCCTTCTAAAATCAACGGTCGATCTAATAAATTATACATTATAATAATAAATTTATTAAATTGTAAAGCAAATCAAAAATATTAAATTTTGATGGTACGTTAATATACATTGAGAAATATATTGTCCGAATGTATGCAATATTCTTGCGCTATTACAGTAATATCGATTTTGTGCTTACGTACCAGCATTAAATTCATTAGATTTACTACATCGATATTTAATACGCAACAATATAGCCAAATGCACAATAATCCAAATGATAATATTTTGTAGAATATTTGTACATATGCATGTCGTAAGCTCATTATATTAAAACGCTGGGAAATATTCGCAAAACGATCCTTTGAAACGAAATCGTACGAGAAATTTTTAGCTGGAAAATAATCCCTACGCGTACATACATATTTATGCGCGCATTGCGCAACGAACGCGTTTGCGTAAGATCAAAGCTTCCGTTGAAACGAGAGTTTCGCAAAAGAGTAGCATACGCGCATGGAAATTTTTCAGCCGTGAGTCATACCAATCAGCGCAGGTGAAATAAACAGCACTTTCGGAATAAAATTTCACTTCGAGAAATTCAATTTGTGCGCATTTCGAGAAGGAAAAAAAAAAAAAAAAAAAAAGTAATTCGACTAATAACGCGGCAGTAAACGATAGAACGCACGTCTAACCGTAAGCAGAAGATGCCAGAAGTCGTTTATTCCGCAGCTTGCGTCGCTCGTAAAAAATTTAAGGGATAATTTAAGGCTAAAAGATTCTAAAATTCTAGGCGCGAGTTGAAAGGGGAGGTTCGCAACTTGCGAAATCACTTCGTCGTTTTTACTTCTTTTCCTATTTTCTTCGACTTCTTGCGTGCCCGTTTCTTCGTACTACGAATGGAATATTTTTCCGGCTGTACTAATGAACGGGCATTATCCTTCAATTTATTTCATAGCAACGAACTTCAACAACGTATATTACTTTTTCAACGATCGTTATTATTTATTGATCATGCAATATTTAATTAATTTAAATTTATACATTTATAAATAAAATTTAATATTTTCATCTTTACAAAAAAAATATATAAATAAATAATTAAAACAATGGGTTTGTGGTTTCATTTACTCGCGATAATTAAATAACATATGATATTTTAAACGAATGATAAAATTGAAGCTTCAAATGCAATCTTCAAACTGACCGTACAAAGGTCTCGAAACCGGAAGGCTTTTTTTTCATTCCACGTCTTGAATATTTCAATGGACTAGAAACCTCTCGTTTAAAAAAACGTTAATGCCACCTTTTTAAATTCCTAATGATGGAATTAAAATCTCACAAAAAATTACTTTTGATGTTCTTTTAATGCGGACTTAATCTTGAAACGTACGGCTTTAATAATTTAATCATTTTCGCTTAAAGGGCATAATTCCAAACCAGTGCGAGAGAGAGAGAGAGAAAAAGAATTTTGGTTAGCAAAGAAGGGAGGGCGTGAGCGTCGTAAGGGATCGAGGAGAGGGAAGAAAAAAAATGCAAAAAATCTAATGACTTTTACCGGTGAGCTCGCAACTTATCCCTTCCCCTGCCTCTCTTTCTCTCACACCCCTTTTTAATGAGAGCGATTCATTACCAAGCTTTTTATCGTCACCGTCGAAAGATAAAGACAGAGAGAGAGAGAGAGATCCCTTACACGAGATGGATTATCTCTCTTTTACTGGCACAGCGCCTTACCTTTTAACGAGCTGAAGAGCGAATGAAAAAACGAAGCGCACAAAGTGTGAATAAAAAAGAACGAATCGATTTTAACTTGGGATGCTGCCGTTTTTTTTTACCCTTGTAATTTATCTTAATTCAATTAACCTATAAAAGTTATAATAATAAATATCCGAGTTAATCTTTCACATAATCAATTAAATTTCGATCTTTTTCATCATAATAGCGTATATTTGTTATCAACTTCGGGCGTAAAAGTTCTACAATTGATTTTTAAAAATATCGTTTTTCGATCAACGACGGTTCTTCAAAGATTGTTAAATTTGATTCACGTTTCCTTGTAAAATGTGAATTTGTAAGCACGTTGTTTTAATTTCCGAGGTGGAAAGCGAACTACAGAAAGAGTGAAAGAGAAAGAGAGAGAGAGAGAGAGAAGGAATGTAGTTAGAAGCATTGTTTACCGTAAAGCCCTTCGATGCATCGTTTGTGTGTATGTGTGTTTACTTGCTCGTTACGTCGTTTACAGCACGTAATCGTCCCAATTTGCATACAAAATTGCCTTAGGTATGTTTCGCATATACGATCGCTGTACAAGTCTGTCCGATCTCCAAATCATTGATTCATTTAATTAATATTATTGAGGAAAATCCGGTACACAGACTCGAATGCCGCTAATTATACATTCGTGTCAAAGTGTCTGCAATTAATATTTCGACGAACGATAAAACGTCGATTTTTCCTACCCTTTAAAAATTCATTTTGAATTTAAATGTTATTTTTATGGAAACAAGCATAAAAAAAAAAGGGAAAAAATACATCTTTTATATCGTAAAATATTCCAGTACATAATGTAATCATTATACAGCGAGAAATTCAATTCTAGTTTTATTTCGTTATTCCCTCAAAATATAAGGTTTTATGAAAATATTTTTTTCAATTGTAAAATAATCTTATTATCCTTATCTGTATAAAAGATTTATGATTTATTTATTTATTTATTTATTTTTTTTTTTGTTGTGATAAATATGAAGCTGGAAAAATACATAAAATACAATAAAATAAAAATATTAAAATATCCAATAGATAAAAAAATTTAATGAAAATTTCAGATTACATTTAAAAGAAATAAAAAATCTTCTTATTGTTTACTATTAACTATTTTAAATACATTTTATTCAAAGAAAAAATAAAAAAATTAAACTACTTCAACGCGACATTAAAAAATTTTTGATTTTACGCAAAAAATGTCAAATTATTGAATCGCAAGAACACTGATACACAAGTTTTGATAGCAATTAATAAATAAAATACGAATTTTTTTTTTTTTTTTTTTTCGTTTTAAATTAATTTACAAATACAAAAGTTTATAAGCTAGAAATAGATGTACAATAGTCTCGTCGAGAGAGAAAATAATTGTACCTCGTAAAAGGACTCCCCGGCGAGTTTTAATTCTACCAGTGACGTTTCATTTCGTGACCTTTTGCGAAAAGGTCTCGATAAATTTTTCAACGCGCATCGTTAAACGGAAGAGCGTTCTCGAGAAAATAGCGTCAATTAACCCTTCGACTACAAATACGTGCGCTTTTGCATTTACATAACTTTACATAACTTTTATTTCGAAACGTGAATTAAACGAGAAGAAAAATCATCAACTTTATTAACATTATATTTTTTTATTTTACTATCGTGTTATACGGTAAAACAAAAAATAATGTTCGTAAAGCCGTGCGAAATAATTAATTTAAATAAGAAAGAGAATATAAATTTTTTTAAAAAATTTTAATTTAAAATATATTTTTATCCATGAATTCTCAAGGAGAAAAAAATTAGTAGTAAAAAATTTGTACCTGGACTAACGTCGCACATACAAGTCCGGAAATTCTCAAGTTGTAAGTACAAAGTGTGCATTTCGCATACACTTCCTCGAACAAAGTGTATGTACATTAAAAATTCTTTTGGATACTTATATCCATATTCTTATGGTTTTTACTTTAATAAAATCAACAAATTTAAATATTGTCATTAATTGTATAAAAATTTGTAATTATCCGATGTTTTTACTTAATATTTTAAAAAATATCGATAGAAAAACAAATTTTCGTATCTATTTTAATGCGCGCTTGGTAAACAAATTGTAGCGTTATAAATTACAGATTTAGAAGCTAATAATTTTTCTGCAAAATCGCATCCCTACCGTCACATCATTTGAGAAAGCTTCCAAGCCTGTGTATATACTAGACCGTGGCCTGGACAAATCGAATCAAAAGCAGGCGCAGAGCTGGCCAAAAGTTCGACAGCCGTGTCTCGCTTACCTTCGCACGACTACGTGTCAGTCTATGGAGAAAGGAAGAGAGATAGATACGAAGATAGAGTGAGAGAGAGAGAGAGAGAGAGAGAGAAAGTACGAAAATATTCCACATAACGAGGAGCGAGGCTTTTCATCGAGTTACGCGTTAAACAAAGCTCGCTCGCTCGCGCGCGCGCGCGGTTTGCACAAGCGCGAAAGGGAAACACCTAAGGACGCGGGCTAACTAATTCATAATTGTGTCCGGTGTGTAGCTTAAGGCTCTTGGCTCGTGAAACACAAAGGAGACGTGAATGTATAACGTCGGAACGAGGGAGCGACTATTTTATGACAACTAATGGCTTTTATTCCTCCTTAACGTGTATGTGTATTTGTTTATTTCTCTCGCTTCCGGATCTTTTTCGCGAAATTTCGCCAGGTGGATTAGCTGGGCTGCTTGGAAATGTCAAAGTTTAAAGTAGTTCTTTGTAAACGACTGAGAGACAACATTTTTTATAAAAATAAAGATTGAATTACCGGCTGAATTGTCAATTTTATCGAGAAAATTATTTTTTCTAATTAATTTTATTATTGCATTGTTTTATGTCAGTATTACAAGACGTAAAATATTTCGTTCATTAAAATCTATATTATATTAATAGCTGCTTTTAAGTATTTCAAATATAATTTCGAAACGAGCTATAAAAAACACTTGCCTGTTTTCTTTTTTTTTTTTTTTTTTTTCTTTAAAGATTCACATCTTTCAAAATCTCTTCTATTTTTCATAAACAAAAATAATCATACGTCAGGAAAGATCTGAAAAGCGAGTATCGTACAAAAGCCGAGGAAACGAGACGATGAAATTTTTTTTACCGAAGAATTTTTACTCGTTCCCCACGAGTCTTTCCAACCGAAAAGAATATTTGAACTACTCGCGAAAGCTCTGATTACAATGCAAATCCTCAAAAGCTTTTTTATAACAAACTATCTCTCCGAGAACGTTCCGTGTATTTCTCCTTGGGAAAAGCAACGCTTACGTATATCTTCCTTGTCGACGACGAAAAAAAAAAAAAAAAAAAAAAAAAAAGACTTAAAAGGAAAAATAAAAAAAGAAAAAAACGCAACTCACAAAGAACGTCTGTCCCCTTGTACGTTCGTTAAAAGAATTTTGTATCGGTTTGAGAAACACATTTCTTTCTATGCGTATTTGTCTAGCCTCGCTTATTACTCGTATTATTATGTATTTCATCAGAGTTACGTGCGTTTCTTTTTTTTTAATTAAACTCCATATTCGGCCTACCTCATTCATCACTCTATGGTAGTTTTTTCTAGTTATCTCTTATATTTTCGTCTTAGTTTCATCTTTATTGCGGCTTTTGAATTTTCATTGCACCCTTTTATCTCTTCCTTGCATCACTTAAGCTCAAGTACGACTTTTTTTAATCTTTTTTCCACGTATCGATGTTGTCTTTAATTTTGTTATTTCTTTCTTCAATTTTATTCTTTTATTTATTTATTTTTCTTTTTTTTTTTAATCATAAGATAATAAACTTTGAAATTTATAAATAACTTGAGTTTTGCAAAACCTTAAACAATAATACAAAACATTGTACATTATATACAAAACCTTTCATATAATTTAATTACATAGATTATACTAGAATTTTTTAATTAATTTATCGATGCAGCTTGACAAATTTATTGCACAAATCTCGCCTTTGGTATTTTAAATTGCTCATAAAATAAATCGAGCGCATTATTTCTGGTTTGAATGAATCTTATCATCTTTATGGTCAACACTATTTCGCGTTTGAATCAGCACTTCGCATATCATACCAGTACATCCTTTTCTTTAGAAAAATAATAGTCCCCCACGAGTATATGAGTTACTATTGCCAATATTTCTTAGAAAATAATATTCCGTGTAAAATATACTTTATAAAATTAAAAGATTGAATCGAATAAGCCGCGATAAATGTTTTAAAATTAACGCGTATATACTATATTAAATTGATAAGACTCGAGATTTGATTTCAAATTATATATTTCTTCGTTTAATAAAATATTTTTATATTTATTGAAAATCATTAAAACGAAAAAGGTCTCGAAAATTTTAATGTTCACTTATAATTAAAGAAAGACATGAAAAATGTTGATTAAATTATCGAGCGTATTTCGCCGTATCGCTTCATTAAGGAGGTGCAAATACGTCTCGACAACGGCAATCTCATTCTTTCATATCTCGGAGAAAAAAAAAAAAAAAGACAAAGTCCGAGTTAATAACAATAAAAAGTTATAGGAAGAAACGAGAAAGAGATAGAGAGAGAGAGAGAGAAGTCCGCATCACGAGCTGGCATTCGGTTAATCGTGAAAACTGCGCGAGCAGAGTCGGGAAACACGCTATCTCGCGCTAATTGAAAGCGAGGAGCGGACAATAGAGCGATACAGAACTTAACAGCGCCACTCGAGCAAAAATTGAAAGAGAGAGAAAGAAAGAGAGAGAAGCGAACGCGTATATATAGAGAGCCAGCGTAGACAAATTCTCTCGCTTTAAAACGCCCGCTTGAAAATAAGTGCAATCGCATTTGATGCCCTCGCCGTTGTTATACGAAACGAGTAGTCGCGCAACCGCGTGGAAGGAGATATGACTATATTTGTGTATATATATATATATATATATACCTTACCGTAATATGCTTCTCTACAAAAAATTTATTTGTTTCGCGTTTACGTTACTCCCATATCTTTGCCCTTTTGTGTTTAAAGCTTTTTGTTTGTTTATTTTAGCTGAATTTAGATTATGAACTGCATGTTTGTGTTTATTATATACGCGTATTGCGAGTAAAATTTATTGAAGTAAAATTTTTGTTAACGTTTGCCTCCTTTTCTTTTTTAAAGTTATGTATACGTAAAATTTGACTCTAGATGCAAATTATGTGAATTAATGAAAAAATATTTTTATACCGCACAATTACGCGAATAAAAATCAATTTTAAAAAATTTATTTACTCTTGTAGTATTCCCCATTGTATTTGTTGAAAATATAATAATACAGGAAATATAATACAATATAGAATATTACGTCGAAAGAAAATAAAATAAGTTTTTAGAATATTTTGAAAGAGCCAAAACAAGAACTCAGTGAAATGTTGCGAGTAAGCACGTAGATTGTAAGTTATGACTTATTGTGAGGTCCGTTCCTGGAATAGGTTTTCTCCGCGGAACTTTTTCCCACTGGGTTTTATCTGCGGTTTTTTCCCTATTCCACAGGCTAAGGCCTGAGTGAATGCAGGAGCGTGATCATGTAGCGTAGATTTAAGCATATGTGCGTATTTACGCACATAAATCATGTACAGAAAGAAAGAAAAGAAAGAGCCCGTTTTAAAGCTAGTGCGTTTCGAGTTCGAGAATTTGTAAACAAGTATAGAGTAATGAGTTAAAGAGGTGGCGGCGGGGCTCACGCATCCGAACTCGACCTGTGCATGGGTTCGCCCATGGCCTGGAAGCCTGTTGTCCCGCCGGATTTTTCCGGCCAGACTTTGTCTCAAGGTGGACGTGCTCGAAGAGGAGTGGTTCCGGAGGCAAGCGTGCGTGGGAGGCTATGTCTCCTATGGCCGCGAAGGCAAACATTTATTTTTTTGAGCCAAGCTGCGTGAGCTCTTAAGGGTATGCAACTAAGGTATATTCCAGTCCGTCCGCCTTAGCGCACACGTGTGCGTGCAACGACAAAGTTTTTTATTTTAACCGGCCATAAAAGTTAGCCGGACAATAGAGGCTCTTTCTTTCCTACTTTCTAACCGTAGGCCGATATTTATTTTTCCGACTAGAACGTGACGAAAATGACGCAAACATATAAATACGATACTGCATACGCCTTCATTTTTTCAACGGCTCTCTAAATTTTCGAAAGCACAGATGGACGAAAAACCCGCACGACTTAAAAGTTTTTTTGTATCTTGGACCGACGAATCGCGTATATTGTCACCACCCATACTACCCCTTCCTCAGACAAACCGAACTGACGAGATGACCTTTGACAGCTAGACAGACCAGACTTCTCGTAGCTCTTCACCTACACATATCGTTTTCTCGCATTCGCGTCGCAGTCTAATTTGAACAGCGTTAAATTTACAAATATCGGCCGATTTGTATCGCGTTTAGTTTTAATTTTCTTAAATAAAATTGATAATTTATTATTTTAATTTTTTCTATTTATTTAACAACCCGGCCAATCCTTTATCTCACTTGTCTTATCAACAGTATTTAATGAATGATTTATTAATTAATGTTAAATTTCTTAGCGATTTCTATTGATATAAACAATGTTACACAATTTAAAATTTATTTTTGTAATCCACTTGACACAGTTACGAGTAATTTATCAACGATTCAATACTCAAAACGATAAAATTTCTGTATATATAAAAATCAAAAAGGAACAAATTTTCAAAGAGTCGTCGAGAATAATTGTTTCAAGCCCTGGTACTCGAGAGTTTCAATTGTTGCCCTTATCATTTCGCTCGTTGCTCTTTCCTCAAGCTTTTTGCATTCGTTTGTGTATACATATATACGTACACGAGTCGAGTCGACGATTTCGACGATATCTTGCACGGAACATCTTTGTTTTTCGATGTTATGTATAGCTCGATTGTGCAATAAAAAGAAAGGGAAATAAGCATGGCCAGGTCGGAAAAATTACACGATTTGTGAAGTAAATACATCGTTATAGACGTGTCGTTAAACAAATACCAAGCTCTCAAATCGATTCTTTTCTCCTTTGAATTCTTTATTTTTCTTCTTTGTTTTTTCATTTCGTCGTTTGGAACTTGTGCATTAAAAAGCACGAAAGAGCGTAAACTCGGATGCGGTTGGTTTTATCGAGAAGCGCGGTGAAACACTGGTGCGATTTGTATTTCTAGCAAATTACCATTTAAATAGGTACTTTTAGTTTTTCGCTTTCGCATCGACGACACTTTTTATATCGGTAAACTTTTTTTATTGGTAACTTTTACGTGCGAGGTTTTAGCGGACGTGAATTTTTTCTTTTTTTTTTTTTTTTTTTTTTTTTTTATACGATCGATTTAAATGTTTTATTTCGGATGACATAAGCGCGGTTTTGTTATCATTCAATTTTTATCTCTCACGGTTCAAAAAATAAATTATCGATCAACTAGCAACTAAAATTGACCTTTGATAGAATAAATTAAGCAAGATCGATAAAGATCTTTTACAAAATCAAATAGTTAATAAGGCCGTTAATTTTTTTCATGGACTTTGATGCTTTCGTTTTGACCAATATACGAATTTACTTTATTTCATGAAAAAATAAATCCAGTACTACTACAAACAGGTTTTAGTTCTAATATTTTTTTTTTTTTTTTTTTTTTTTTTATTTTGTTCCACGAGTCAAAACGATGATTGATCAAAGAGAATCCCGAATCATCCTTTATGTAACTTTTGAAGCTAGAATTATCAGCAGTACGGAGTTAAGCTTTTAGTGAAATTTTTTAGAAAGTCATTTTTCGTTAATAAGTTTGAACTATATGTTTGACTTTATGTGTCAAAGCTTTGGCAAGGGATTATTCAGTTTTGCATAGTAATTCATTTGCTCTTCCTTCCTGATAAATGGAACCACTTACTTTAATCTCTTTTTTGAGACAACGAAGCTTTTTTAATGAGTGTAAGAATGAACTTGCTTCGCTCTATAAAAAACATTAAATACTCACGGTATAAGACTTTTAAATAATAATTTCTCATGAAATATAATTATTTCAATAAGGTTGAAAAAGAAAAAAAGAAAAAAAATATTTTTAATAATCATTCATTTAATAAGATTTTATGAAAATAACCCGTTTATCGCGGAGGCACTCGTTATTGTTTTGAAATTTCCTCTTTGCGTTTATTTTTAACGAGCGTCGTTCTTTCGGCCATCATCCAAAAGAAAATGAGCTCGGTTTTTAATAACGAAATTATAATCGTCAAAAGTAATGATAAATTCTTTCCCTAATTGAAATGCAAAATCCTATCTTGTAAATCTAATCTTTTAAAAGCAGCGCCGTCGTCGCAAAGGAAAGAAGGAAAACGATGAAAGGATCGTCGTGTGTGCCGTCCATCAGAATGAAAAAATAATAACGTTTTAAATAATAATCACAATTTCCGCATCGTAACAATAAGCGTCGCGTCCTTGTCGAACGCAATATAACGTACATAGACGCACGGAGTATTTCCGCCAAAGACTTCGGCGTAGTACGCGTACCGAGAACGCTTGGCTGCTGCGCTAGTGCAGCACCGTTGCACTAGCGCAACTTACACACATATAAATCCGCAGCTCGTTTGATCTAATAAACCTCGGACTATTTACTGGCAAATGACCGCGTGCCTTCGCGATTTCGCCTCGTAGGCCACTTTGCCGACGGTTATCTCTTTCTCTCTCTCTCTCTCGCGCGCGCGCGCGCTTACAACCGCCTGATTACATTTGCATTGGGAAACGGACCGGGAAAGGGGAGGTGAAAAAGAACATTTCGTAATAGGTAGAAGTGTGAGTTGATGAATTTATTTTAGTGATTATGCGTTACGCTTTTTTTCTTTTATTTTTTATTATTTTTCGTTATTTTTCGTTATTTTGCTAGAGTTATATCACGTTTCGTTTGATGTTTTGTGTTGTACGTCTTTTAATCTTAAAAGTGTATGATTTTTAATATTTTTTTAAGCTTAAAAATATTAAATTTCACAAACGAATAAAATTTTAAAAATCGTATCTGCAAAAAAATTCTAATAGCTTAAATATGCAACGTAATTTTATGATGAGGTTTACTTACGATTTTAACATTGAAATGGCTAAAAACATAATCTCGAATAATTTTTCAATTAATACAAATTCAATTTCGAAAGGTGCTTAAACGATCTATGGCATTCGCTCTTTCTCTTATGCATATATAAATGCATATACATATATATATATATATATATTATCGATTAAAGCAATTTGGCGTGAGATTGCTTTTTCATATCACGTAAAGTCCGGCCCGCTAATTTTATTTATCCACACAGTCCGGCAATACGGTAATGGTTCTTTCGTTTGTTTATCGGGCTTTTAACGAGAGTTTAATTTCTGGCAATTATTATTCCACGAAAAAATTAATTGCAAGTTCTGGTCGCCGATAAATTTTTAAGAAGTTTCGAAATACTTTGTTATTCTTTATAGCGTCGTTGTAAATTATAGAACGAAATAACGATAAATTTTATTAAGATACGCTAATAATGAGTTTTTAATTTTTTTACTACGTTCAAATTGATGTTTTAATTATATAAATCTTTACAATATATTTTTTTAAGGCCGTAAAATTACAAACTTTTCAATAAAATGGATATACTTTTTATAAAATATATAATCTAGCTCACGTATCTTTTAATAATGCACGACTTCACTTAAATTGTATAGAAGCTAAATCTTGTATTTTATACATATTTTTTATCAGAAACCACAAAATCTTTATATCTTAGTAGTTTCGTGCGTAAAAAAAAAAAAATTTAAATCAAGCATACTTGGATTATGTCAAAAAAATCTCTTATACGTTTAAGCAAGCAGAAAATCTTTTTCATTTCCCTTCAATTTATGATTTTCGTTTTAATAAAAATTCCATTTATTATTTAGATAAAAATAACTTTGATAAGACATTACAAGACAGATAGAAAAATAATGAAAAAAGATGTACTCTTCTTTCAATTCCAAACCTGTCGTCTAACACATCCTTATGTTTTGCTTTCCGGTTGATCGACTGCATCGGATCCATTCATATTGTACCATAAGCTATAAGCTTTTGGTTATAGATTTCATGCTGCTTCTAATTTTCCAAATAAATACTGCTATTCATTCTTATTTAATATAAATAAAATATACGTTTGCAAACGGCGCGGAAATAAAAAAATTTACGCGAGTCTATACGCATTCAAATTTATCTTTTTTTTATTTTTTTTTTTTTTATTTATTTATTTATTTTATTTATTTATTTATTTTTTTTATTAGCGAGCTTATTTGCCTTTAATTCCGTGGATAATCGATATGCGCGTTACCAATGAGATGTAAATATAGAACAACAATTAAAAAACGTTGGCACAGTTTTTTCATCAGGTTTAAAAATATAAGGCTACCGGCGCTCTTTTTATCTAAACTCACCTTTATTATTCGAACGGGATATTTTTTAATTTACAATGCTAAGCTAAAATATATATTTGTCATGATGATAATAATTTATTCTTTTGCGATATTCATTAAAAAATATTTAATTTTAATAAAGTAAATTAATAGATAACGATCATAAAATATTTATTCAATTTAAACCGATTAAATGATTTTAATGATAAAAAGCTTATAATACAAAGTAATATAAGATACTCAAATAATATTAAAACAATCTTATTATTTCTCTTGTAAGTTTTTCATATCATTTAAGATTACAGCATAAACATTTCTAAATATATCGTTAGAAAAGAATTTCATGTATTAATCAATATGCAATAATAATTTTACGTCTATCCAGGTAAATCCGTATAATAAGCATCATAAAGCGGTTCATGGAGCATGCAATTATCGCTCATGTAATTTTCAAGCGATCGAGCACGTTGTTATATATACATATATATATATATATATATATATATATATATATGTGAATTCGAACGCTTCGAGGATATATATATATATATATATATATATATATATATATATATATATCCTCGAAGCGTTCGAATTCACGTGCTTCTCTATTTTCACGCGAAGGAAGCTGCAAGGAGACGAGAGTACGTAAGCCTCTCCTTTCTCGTTAAAGTAGAATGTTACTCTTCATAGCGCGAGGTTTCCATCCGCGGTAAGCTCCTTACCCGGCGCTCCATCGGCCATGACGCGCGTATACATACGCCCGGGTGTTTCCATTCACCTCCGGCATCGTACAACATTTTCCCGAAAGCGAGAGAGAGAAAGAGAGAGAGAGAGAGAGAGAGAGAGAGAGAGAGAGAGAGAGGAGCGGCAGATGAGATACAGGCACATACACAAATTTCGATGCATTACTCGCCGCGCAACAAAGACCATTAATATCGCAACCGAGGAGAGAGCGAGTCTACAAGGAGGAATCATTATACGCTTCCCCTTGACAAAGACCTCGCTCCTTCGTTACGTTTAAGTGTGCCCGCATACGTGTGTATGTGTATGTGTGTGTGTGTGTCCGTGTGTGCGTACATATGCGCGCAGACTCTGGGAGGTCCCGATAAGACGGCCCTCTCTCCTCGGAGCTCGAGTGTTATACGACGCACGAGAGTTGCTGGAACGTATACCCCCAACGCGGAGGTTATTTTTATTTAATTAATTGCCACCCGATAATGCGACGGCCTACACACAGAGAATTAGTCACTCTCGAAGCCCGCGACGCGAGAACATCCCCTTCTGTCCTTTCCTTTGAATTATGGTGCTTTGTTACTTTGTCATATACTAGTCTTGAATCGATTGCATACATCATCCAGTTTTACTCAGCTATTCGAAATTTCCATGGGAACGTTTTAAAGGAATGGACTTTTATTTATTTAAATTTCTAATATAGCATATATGATTGTATTCCTTTTTCTTTCATTCTTATATCGTTTGATAACGTTTTCCGTTAAAATTGTTTTATAAGCCACTCGTTTCTTAATTAAATTTATCACTGCTTTTTGATCCTAACACATCGTTCAATAAGTCCCGAGACTAACAACGAAAACAACATTTTAAAAAAAAAATCATTTTTATTAATCAATATAATCTCCTTTTAGAGTGATACAATCTTTCCAACGCCTTTCCAACATTTCTATACCATGTTTATAGAAGGATTTATCCTTTGCTTCAACATAGGCTTCAGTTTCGGCAATGACCTCCTCATTCGAGCCAAATTTTTTTCCCTGGAGCATTTTTTTGAGATCAGCAAAGAGCCAGTAGTCGCTGGGGGCTAAATCTGGCGAATACGGGGGGTGGGGAAGCAAATCAAAGCCCAATTCGTTCAATTTTGCCATTGTTTTCATGGACTTGTAGCATGGTGCATTGGTGCAATCGCGGCACCCACTTAGAAAAAACCTTTTTCATGCTCAATTTTTCATGAAGGATTGTAAATACGCTTCCAGATGATATCTGTGTCATTTCTGCAATCTCATGGACCTTCACTTTGCGATTTTTCACTTTACAATTTTTAACACTTCACTCACATTTTCCTGTGTAACGGCTTCCAATGGCCTACCCGAACGTTCCGCATCGTTTGTGTCCGTACGACGTTTAAATTCTATAAAGCAAAAAAAAAAAAAAAAAAAAAACCAACAACGTAAAATCCTGGCGCGCATTTTTAACTCCACTCCATAGATCGAGAATATAGTCTATTCTTCGAAATTGGCAAACAAACTCAAAAATTCGATAGAAATTGCTTCGCTCGGGTAGTGCGTAAACTTTGCTCTCGTTATGGTCCTAAGTTCCTCTATCCGTTAAATATCGCGTTGATTGGCTTGAAATTAGAGCTCTTAAAGTTAGAGCTCGAAATGAAGAAATCGATGTAGAACAACCTCGATGATTTTACAGAAACTTTAAGGATTCCGGTGTCGGTTAAAATTTTAAGATTCAAAAATAACTACAATAATTTTAATCAGGACATAATGAAGAAATAAAGAATCAGCGACGGCTTTTACTCTTAAAGTATCAAAAAGTAAGCAACGCATATATCTTAACGAAAATAACGCGTCTAATTCATTCATCGTCGTTCGGTTATTCCTCATAGGCGATGAACGCTTTTTTTTCCCTCATAAAATTTCTGGTATAAACGTCGCTATTTCGTACGATCGTAAAACCGCCGATGCGCGTCTATGCACATATCTCTTCTCTTCCTCGGGAGGCTCGCGAGTCGTAAGCAAATTTCCGTCGACGCGCCGGTTTCTCGAAAACATGCGCCTCTATCTCACTTTTATGAGATTAACGATCGGGGAATATGTTTGTGATGTGAAAAGGGGTATGTTGTTTTGCATCTTTTTTTTACTTCTTTTTTCATTATTTTTGGAAATAATGAACTAATAATTCTCGTTTTTATTTTAGCTCATGATGAGTCGAGGTTATTATTTTTATGAAACGTAATTCTTGCTTTTTTTATTGAATTTTAATCATGTTTATTTTGAGGTAATACAGTTTAAGAATAATTTTAAATTAAAATTAGCGATTTTGAACGATGCTAAATGTATATTTTTATTTAAGTATTTAAAAAAGGTATTTTTTTTTCTCTTTGTTGGAGATAAAAGCGGATAATTCGCGATAAGCTTAAATGAAGTACTGCTTTTTTTTAAGTAAGTTTTATTAAATTTATATTTACGTATCAAATATTTTCTTTTATTTATTGTATTTTAATCATTCAAATTTATGAAAAAAACTTTTTTGATTTATTGTTACAATATTGCATTACAATTACAATATTTCTGATAACGAAGCATACGGTTTCTGATCAATTTTCATTTTCTGATATCAATATAATTATCCGATTTGACAAAAAAAATAAAATTTTATTAAAATTTTTTAAACTATCTGAGCTACAATAACATTAAACCAAAAATGAATATTTAAACGATATTCGCTGATGTAATTTTAACGGTATTGAATAAATTACAATATTGAATTTGATGAAAATTATCGATCGGGTACATAATAACGAGATTTTCATTTACAAACGAATTACAATTGATTAACACTGGTTTTACCATTTCAATGCTAATGAACATTTATTTATACTTTAACACCGCGTGAATCTACATATCGTGCAATATTATTGTAGATAATCGGTTATACGAGCATGTAACTTAAATCTTTGAGATATATATGTATATATATATATATATATAGAAAATTCGAAAACGAGTGTTTTTGTAAATGAAGCAATTCGTTATCTATATTATTAAAAAATCTATTAAAAATACTAAATATAGATTTACTTTGAATATAATTTTATCTTGACTAATTTATTATATGTAATAATTATCATGAAAATTAAATTAATTATCTAATTAATTCGATTATTATGATTTAAATGAAATATTTTCAAGTGAAATTTTATTATTATTGTACATCATCGATAACTAAAGTTGTATTAAACATTTCAATTGTTAATATAAAATAAATTATCGAGTAAATCATTTCGCATGGCATACAGTACATTTGTAAAATGTTTTTTCAATAATTCGCAATAACTTCTCGCGTACGTAATCCATTATAAAATTTTCAATAATTAAATTATAATCACGCGTACTACGTTTATAAATCGAAGCAAACGAGCATACGTTAACAAAAAAATAAAGGTATTAAAATAAATGTATAAAGCCAGGAGAACAATAACGTATCATCTTTCCAATTTCTTCACGGCAAATCTATAGTACGTGTGTGTGTGTGTATAGTAAAACCCAAGTAACGAATAGCGCGTCACGAGAAAGAATATTATCACAGAGAAAATAAACTAATGGAAAAACGAACGTTATATCAAAGAATTTTCTCATTTTTCTTTACGTCAAAGTCTAACGCGCATTACTTATGCGTTTCACACCATCCTGCTCATACATCTATATGTATACATAAAAAAGCATCGGAGAGCGCTGACGATGGGGTAGAAATCGAGTCCACGGAATAAGAGCAATAGTTTTCGAAGCTCTAAAAAGATTTTACTCTTCTCGTCGTTCGCCTTGTTGAATGAGCCATCAAACGCTCTATTGTAAAATGCAATAATTATTTCATGCGCTCGTATAAAATATATACGTATATAAGCTCGCATCGATTAACCTTTACCAACTCCGCGATTTTTATTTTTAATTTTCGCAGTGATTCAAAGCTATTATAGATTTGCATATTTTACACTGAATGTTCAAAGCGTAATTTTTTTTTTTTTTTTTTTTCTCGCGAGAAATTGATTGAAACCTAAAAATAAAACTCATTATCTACTTATAAAAAATTTATTTATGTTTAAGATTGTAACTAAAGACGTTGATAATGTGAAAGAATGTATAATAGTCTAAATTAACCCCAAGAGTTGGAAGCGTTAACTCAAGGACTCTTGGTCGAGGGATTAATAAAGCGAGTAATTTTAATTGGAAAAAAAAAAAAAAAAAACTAGTTAAAATCATAATCTCGTTTGCTTGTAATACATTATTACTCTTCAACTTGAGTAAGCGCGCAATTTATGAGGTATAATTTTCCGCTGCATCGTTAAATATTTATAAATATATTTCTCAACATTTCAAAGTTTTATATTAAATATTCCACTACGTCATTATTTATAACCGAGCTATGTGCCAAACGTAAGAGAACTTTCGTGCATATGCATTCGATTAAACAAATTTAAATTAATTGGATAAATCTTTCTGGTGCATACAAACGGGCTCAATTAACGAGAATAGAGAAACACCGCATAAGCACAAACGTAACGGAATAGCTTACAGAAGGTACTATTGTATAATAATCGCGCGGTACACATCTACCGATGCATAAATTATGCGCTTCGCCGAGTGCACGCACCCGAAATATGATTAAGGCCGTAAGTAGAAACCTACGATTATACGTCAATAGTATATATAGTATGTATACAACGGAGAAAAAGAACGAGGAATGAGAGCAGGTAAGAACGAAGGCACAGCGAGAGAAAAAAATTTTGTCTTCCTACCAAAATTGTATCCAATTGTGAACTTTGCCCTTTCTCTCCCCTCCTTCGTCACGCGTGCATTATCTCCACGTTGTTATTTTGCTCTGTGAATGATGACAAGTCCGCGACGCGCTATGGTTAATTGAGCTGGAAACTCGATAGGCGTGTCATTCGCGTTCTTGCGACAACTTTTCCCTAATTTTATTTCTCGCTAAATAAAAATTGTCGACGCCGTTGTTAAGGCAACTTTGTTAGGAAATTTAAATTTTACATTTTACTTTCTAATATATCTATATATTTTAATGAGTAATTTCAAAAAATAAGAAAAAAACAATTATATCCGAGCGACGAATACGCTAATGAAGCGGAAATAAATATAATTTGAAATTTTAACACAGCTTTCTATAAACTCATTCGAAAGCAATAATTAGATGGAAAGTAAAAATTTTACACGTTCCATGCGTTTTTATTATTTGTTCCAAGGTGCGAAAGCGATAATTTATCGATTTCTGAAATATTTACTCTCGGCTCGCAACTTCTTTCCGAAGTAGACGAGCTTGAATTGATGCCAAAAATTTCGAGCCGAGCAAATATCCCTGACCTTCGCCACACGTGGTACGCAAAAATTTTCTCCCGCAATTTTTACGTTGGTGTATAAGTGCGTGCTCGTGTGCGCATGTACGCGCGTGACGCGAATTACTACTCTTGTTTCAATATTTTTATATTTCGTACGAATGGCGACGACGATTTATTTCTTCATTTCCATTTACGGTATTATTATTGATACTTCTTTCATGCAGTGCAAAGTGAAATTTTATATAGAAAGGACCAAGAAAGAATAAGAGAAAGATGAAAAGTCCGCTGAGTTGAAGATGCACTTTCTTATGCAAACTCAACCAGAGATCCGTTGTTGCTTTGCTCTTCGTTATTCGATCGATTTCTCGCTAGAATCTTGATACGCAAACAATTTTTCTTTTTTTTATAAATAAATTTTCAAGAATGCATAATTTATTTTATCATCTCGCATAGTTTAATAATGGAAATGATTCATCAATCAAAATTCAAAAATATTCGTGCCATTTATTATGCAACGTGCAAAATTTATCTAAATTTTATTTATGTATAAAAATAATATTTCAAGGCTTCGGTGAAATCATTTGTTTTGCAAGATGTTCTGTAAGTTTCTCAATGCTGAAATTAATTTATTATTTAGTAAAACTTGAATTCTGCGTTTTAATTTGAAAAGTACGCATTGAGAAAATAAAATCATAAGGAAGTTAAATGTGCAAAATTTTCAATTTAATTTTACTTGCTTTGAATCACATACGAAAATTTAAAAGGTTAAAATATTTTTAGCAACGATTTTTGCCAACGTTTTCACTCGTTACCATTTCGTTTTAAATTTAAATTTCAAATAAATTATTTTTATGACATGTTTATTCAAAATATTATTTAAAAAAATGAATACCATAAATATAATTTTATATAATTTCAAAATTCATGGGCAATTGTTTTATAAAAAAATGTTATCGTTGTTTTTGAGAGCTTTGATTGAAAAACAGAAAACGACTTTGAAAAAACAAACATTTTGACGAATTGATTATAAATGGATAAAAACAACAATTAGATTAACCTTTTCGCACAAGGTGAAAAAAATCCATTATTCGATAAAACAAAATTGTCATTCAAACAAAGAGCGCACAACTCTCATACATAAATATTAACGGAAAAATTGAAATCGTCAATGGGATTCTTTACCAATTATATATAAAAATAAATCTAAAGGCTATTGTCAAGATAGATTGGCGCTGAAACAAATGGATTTATTAGCTGCGACGCGCGAGAAAAGCACTCGTCGGTTCGCCCCGTGATCGCGGAAGATTGAAAATGTGCACGCGGCGAGCTTTTTAGGTATATTCAGCGCGAAAGTGCGCTATACACGTACGAGTATTCTATATGCGAAAGTGCAATTATTAAGCAAATCAGGCCATCGTATGTACACTTCACTTTGCTTATATATAGATAATTTACCGACGTTGTTTATATCAATGGTCGACGATTTTCGTTTGCGTTAAATGCTCGCTTCGTATCTTTGATCGAACATTTTAACTATAACTAATCTTTTATTATATTAATTATGCACGAAATAAAAGTTCTTATCATAGCATATTAAATGCAGCTTTGATTTTCTTTATCATACATTCACACGGCGTATTATTGAAAACAACATCAAGTAATTTTTATTTTCTCTCTCTCTCTCTCTCTCTCTCTCAAAATTTCCAGTTATTATAGCAAAAACAGCGCGTGTGTTTGAAAATGACGACTAAAAAAAAATCTTTAAACCTACCATTAAATCAATTACTTTGCTTTTCAACGTTATCTCGTCCCGAAATTTTCCCTTTTCACACTGTTAACTTTAACCTAATAAAATAAAAAAAAATAATAATAATAATAATAATAATAATGATAAAAAAAAAAAAAAAAAAATCAAAAAGAAAACGAAAAAAAAAAATAAGCAGAGAGTAGCGCTGTTAATTGGCGTGCAAAATAAAATGGCGTGAACGCAAAAGCGGAAAATAACGCGGCGGACAGAATGTTGACACATTCGCGCGTACCGCGCGCGTTCACCCGTTCGTTCTCGAAGTGTTTTAGCGCTGATCGTCGTCGTCGTCGTCTCGTTTGCGGCTGTCGGAGCGCCGATACACCTGTATACTATATGTATGCACACTAGCTCGTTTAAAATAATGATGGATATTTAATTGTAGATTTCATCTGGATTAAAATCGCCGGGAATACGTACCGCAAGAAAATGTCCGCGCGATGACGTTGACGATGTTTTACGCGCGTGTTTTTGTTATGCGACATGCGTAGATACATTAGCGATGTTAATTTTTAGCGAAAAATCGAGAGTATCATGCTAATTCATATATTATACATGTATAGCGAAGCGAATTTTCGGGATCGTGGATTTTACATCGCTTAATTACGCGCGTATTTTCAAAATATCGATTCTTTTCTGCGAAACGTTAATTTTAACGAAATTTTCGTGCTTCTCGAATTCTTGAAATTATTTGAGCGTTAACGCTTAAGTTTAAATACTGCATCGTTATATATAAAACGTTAAGCATCATATTTATAAACTTTCTTATAATATACGTTTAAATAACGACATTTTTTAAAATAGTATACGACAAATATTTTTCTTTTAATATTGCATATTGACATTAAATTGTTGATAACATTTTAAAATTAAATTTAATCATCAGATTAATAATACTTTCGAGTTGTATTTCATATTTTCATTCAATCTACTATTTTTTTGTCATATCTTTATATTAATTAAGTGAATTACTATACAGATTATAAAATATTAATGCATATTAAATAATAATAACAATTAATTAATATTAATCGATTTTTTGTATTACATCGTTTTTAAAGTAAAGTACAAAAAATAGCCGAATTAATTATTAAAAAAAAAAAATGGAATATTTTAATAATCTATTTATAGAAAAAGGTTGAATTAATTTGCATTGGTATCTTTCATTTTCAAGATAATGTAAAATTTAAAAACTTTTCAATATAATTTTGTTACTCATAATATTTTGTATAAACAGATTTTAAAAAATCAGTTTGAAAAACACCTATCCAACTTTTTATTTACCATGCAAATATATATATTTTCTTTTCAATGCAAAAAATATTATCACTGACATTAATATTCGAATAATTACTATTTTTTGGCTTTTGTAAGATTAATGATGAAACATGCATAATTTCGTGAATTTTCAAGTATGTTTACATTTATATTTTTTATTGTTTTTTAAGTTTTTAAATAAATAATGGAAATTAAGATTCAAAGCATTAAAAATATTAAAATCTTTTTATTACAACTGAAAATTTACGTAATTATTTAAATGGATACATCCCTTACATAGTCGATCGACATTAATTTACAGCGTAATAAAACTATGTAAAAACTGTTATCATCAATAATTCGTGGGTTACACGAGTGAAACGAGAAAGAAAAAAACTGTCCAGAATGGCAGAAACGAAACCTGCAATTCATCCTGGAATCGATCGTTCCCGCACACGAATCCCAATGGTAATTTAACGCGAAAAATAAAAGAAATATGTACGTATATATATATAATCGTCTCGGTCGACTAACACGCGAATAAAGGCTTTGTAGTTTTAATTATTCAAATTCTTCCACATTTGCTATGCGGTAACGTGAGGCGAGGCTAAATAATATGCGAATACGGCAAAATTTTAACGAGCTTTAATACGTTTGTCGATGTTCATACGTGCATTAATTTTATTCATCGTCCACTCGCTCGTATATTTGTACAATAAACGACAATTTTTTTTTTTTTTTTTTATATCGAATGCTCATATTAAAATTAAAAGAATTGATGGAATTTCAACATTTTTTTTTCTTCAGAATACACATTTTGCAAGTTTTAATTTTGCAATTTTATTCGATTATTACTATTATTTAAAATTGTCGGATGAAAAAAAAAAAGAATTTATTGATTTAAAAATAAAATTTTGCTTCAAGCTTTGTTGAATTTTGTTCTTAGATTCGATAAAAATTTTTACAATGAACACATCGTAGATTCGCTTCAAAAATTCAATCGACAAATGCCTGCGGAATGTTGAAAAATTTCATATGATGAAAGATTTAAAAAAAGAAATCAAATTATTTCGAATTTCAAAAGTTTTAAAATATAAATTTATATGGTTGAAATATTAATAGCTTTAGTTGGCTAAACCAGAATTTATAACAAAAAACAAAGTATTAGCAGAGATTAAGCAATTGCTTTTTAAATCTCCGAGTCAAATTTAATTTATAATTCTCTCAACTACCACCAACTAGATTACCGTACAAAGCAATGAGCATCGCGAAAGTCGGTGGAAACCCGTCGAGCGATGATAAAAATACTTTCCGAATCCCCGACACCAAAATGCAACCACGAGCATGATAATAGGTTGAACGTCGGCACTTGCCTCACGAGAGGTATTATTCCGGCATTATTACGCCACTTGAAAGAGTGAACGACGTATGGAGAGAAAGAGAGAGAGAGAGAGAGAGGGGACGAATCGAGGACCAAAGCGAAGGCTGATAGCTGCAAATATGGATAGGTTAAAATTCGCTTGAAAAAAAATTTTATTTTTAAGCGAAAATTCGCTTGATAATAAAAAGATTGCTTTTTTTTTTTTTTTTTTTTTTTGTTTATATCGGTTGTGATTCGATTTATTCAATCGAATCGATATATTTTTTACGTATATAATGTTTGCTCGTAGTTCATTAATAAACGATAGCAAATACGGTGGCGATTTAATTATCTCTTGATTTTCCCTTTTAAATATCAAACTTCGACAATAATTATTCCGTGTATTGTGTAATTAAATAAATTTAATTATTTTGTATAAATCAATATTCATAAAGAGTAAATATACACTCTGACAAAAAAGTATCCGGAAATTTGAAATAAAACGCAAAAATATTAAACTTCTTCAATATTTATTGAATCTCCTTCAAAATATGCTCCATTTGAAGCGATACACATGTGCCAACGTTTTTTCCAATCATGGAAACATTTTTTATAGGCGCTTTCAGGGATGGCCTTTAGCTCCTTCTGCGAATTTTCTTTTATGGCGTCTATGGAGTCAAATCTGGTTCCCCGGAGCGGTAATTTCAGTCTGGAGAAAAGAAAAAAGTCACACGGAGCTATATCAGGCGAATAAGGTGGCTGGTCGATGGTATTTATCGAGTGTTTGGTCTTAAAATCGTTAATAATCGTGGCTCGATGAGATGGTGCGTTGTCGTTTTTCCATTGTAACATTCGCAGACTACCACTGAGGTCGACTGGTTTCAACAGCTGTCGTAAACAAACTAGTTGACAGACCGCACTCATGTTTGGCATAGTAATTACGGACAGTCCTACCAACATACAGAAACTTCAAATACTTAAAAATACTCAACGCGGGCAATTTAAATGAGAATTTCCGGATACTTTTTCGTCAGAGTGTATATGATAAAAATGGAATGGAAATTAATTTGAAGTGACTGAATGTTATATGCTTCTATGAAATTCAATTAAGATAAGAGGCTTGAGTGGAAAATAAAGAAAAAAAGTCATTAAATAATTGCCAAGCTATGAAAAATTTTTCAGTTGACCAAGTGACAGTGATATTCTTGTAAACGTTTACAATCTTATTAAAACGACGTCAGTTTAAATGTACATAGATATTATCTTTTATTTAAAGTACTTCGACTATGTAATAAAAAATTTAAAGCGTATTAAATCGAATAATCTCTGCTCGTTTATTATTAAGATTTCACATTGAAAGCGTCTTAAAATGTTTAATTGAACTTTAAAATTGAAATATTAATAAATAAATCCATTTTAATTTTAATAAGAATTTGCATATTTTCCATGGTAACGTATATTCACAGTTTTGCCATTTCTTCGGATTTAGCCGATTTCACGATTTGACAATATAATCGCAGGCTCAATTTCTAAATCACTATTATATGAGTAAGAGTCACTTTACAGAAAACTTGTGAGAAACATTAATGAATACTAAAAAAGATACAAAATCACGTAATTCGATAATTCATATAACATTAAACATAAATTTCTAAGATTCGAAGATAACTTTACAAGCAATCCTTTATATACTATACACATATATATGTTGTAAGCTCACCCAACGACAAACAAATCGCGCGTCTTAATTAAGCAAAAAGCAAAAGCCCCCATGACACTCAAACTCGGCGCAATACCTTTTCCCCATTATCGGCCTCGATCTTCGCCTCGTGCAGACCATTATTGTCCCATTTCGTTCTTCTCGGATAAGCCGCGTCGGGGTGCATCTCTCTTTCTCTCTCTCTCTTTCTCTCTCTCTCTTCCCCTCTTCTTCTCGGGCCCACCGTCGGAGCGATAAGCCGAGTGGATGGTCCGCGAACACGCAGCTTATGTACACCGCACGCTTCCATTTTACCCTACTCGCGTCTTATTCTCAAACGGGAGTATACCAACGAGATAATCTTCCTGTCGCCTTTGGCTGGTCTACGACCGGCGACAGACTTGTTTATTAGTACCTAAGGTAAATGGGAGTTAGACGAAGGAAGAAAGGATCTGTGATAGAGATAGCCTTAGTAACAGTTCATTTCTATTTTATTTTATTTTATTTTATTTTATTTTATTTTATTTTATTTTATTTTATTTTATTTTATTTTATTTTATTTTATTTTATTTTATTTTATTTTATTTTATTTTATTTTATTTTATTTTATTTTATTTTATTTTATTTTATTTTATTTTTTTTATGATGCTTCTACTTTGAATATTATTTGACATTAAAATTAATGGCACGATTACGATATCTTAGGCCCCTAAATAACCCATAATATACCAAGAAACAACAGTTAAATTGAGGGGCCTGAGATATAGTAATCTCCCCAAATTAAAATATAAAACATTGTTAAGATAATATTTTTTTCTTATATTTTTTATAATTAGATATCAATGAAAATTATAAAATTTAACAACTTTAATACTTTACATTGTTGTAAATTAAAATACTTACCGTCACATTTTGAGGGCTTCTCCATTTTCTTAAACAAAGTTGCAAAACTCCTTGTTGCTCTCATTTTACTCAACGTTACACATTTTTTAACTAGCCCGTAACTTCGCATCGCTTTGAAAAATATCTTTACTCTTGACTAATTTTCTCAAAGTTAAAATATTCTCGTTAAATCGGCTTTGAACTTTAATAGTGATTTTTTTTTCTTTATGTAAAAAAATGAAATAATAAAATATCAGTGAATATTATGCGTTAGAAAATATTATTTCATTTTGATTTTTTTTAACATTAAAAACACAATATATAAAAAAATTTTTTTAATTCACAGAAATGTCGCAAAGAAGATTTCGGAAATAACGGAAAAAAGAATAAATTTTTCTCCCCCAAGCCTCGATGTACCAACGGACTTTCCATATCCTTCCTTTTCCGGCGTTTCCGATTTATTCTTGGGAGAACGAAGGGGAAGCGAGCGACAAGAAGCGAGAAAGTTGGCGCGTGTCGAGAGAGAGAGAGAGAGAGAGAGTGAGATAGATTCGAACGCAGCTCGATCCGCATCGTTATTTGTCCTATTGTTGTGCAGAATTCAGATGGCGCGGAATAGATTTACCGCAACGTCGCGACGACAATTTTATTATCGGCTCGCGAACTTGTTATATACACTCTATCGTTGTTGCAGCGACGCACTTTCACCGCCGCGCGAAGGTTTCAGCGTCGGTTCTCGGATTTACCGAACAAAATTTTTAACGATGCGATAAGAAGTTCTTGAGTCTATAAAAACAAATTCAACGAAACGTTTGGAAATTTAATTTTAACTGCACAAAATTTAATTCGAAATTTGAAATAAATAATAGTTTATAAATTACGCGATTATAGTAGTAATATTTTATATATCATTAATAAATTGAAATATGCACACAATTATTGAGACAAATTCATTATTTAACCTCATATTAATACCTCATTATATTTTCATAATAAATATCATATTTCTCATATTGACCTAATTAATAGGATTTACAGCAAATTTATATACAATTCGTCTTATATACCATTATTACTTTTTTTCCAATCCGCTAACTTTCTCATCTTTTCGAGACGATAATAACTCATAAAAACCCTAGCGGGTCTCCTGTTATGCCCTTACGGTGATGAATAAGCATAAGGCATATCTCCGTCGTAAAAATCCCTAAGCAAAGGGATTACCTACGTCTCGATATATGTATGTATGTGTATGTATCTGTATATATATAAATAAGACGTTGAAACTGTTTTCATAAGCCAACGGCTTATATAACTGTGGTGCTTTCTTCTTCGTCGTCCAAAAGTTCCGGAAATGAAAAATGGAATATCGTTATCCTTACGAGATTTTCTTTATTGAAAAAGAAGTAGGTCAGTACTTCTCGAGCTTACTCGAGCATTTGAAACCAATCAAACATTCCTTAATGAGTTTGAAGCCACTCGAGGCTCGTTACTAGTTATTACCAGAAACGTTTCCGCAATGGAAGATTGAAGCACCTCTGACGATAAATCGATAAAGAGCAATGTTAAATATTCCAATGTCTTACTTTTGATAATTTTCTTTAAAAATATAATATCGATGTATTGTTAGAAAAAGATAATTCGCTAGCTCGTTAACTTTTATATGCACATATCCAATAACCTTTCTCTTATTTTTAAAAGTATTAAAAATATTTATATTCAAATAATATATTTTATTTTCGAATAACTACTTCGTTAACGTCTACACCCGAAAACGGCAAATGAAAATTAATAAAAAAAAAAAAAAAAAAAAAAAAAAAGAAAAAAGTTTATTAGCGCTCGTCGGGCAAGTAACACGGTTATTGCCGTGTAGTTTCCTTCCGACGTTGTACTGGAAGTACACGAGCGAGTGCAACGATAGTCTCTACACATCCGGGGTAGATTGCGCGCGGGGGAGTATAACGAAACGGTGAACAAGGCGCGATTTGGTCTTTACTTGTTTACCGTGTTATTCAAGCTTCGCACGATGTTTTCTCGACATCGCGTCTATGTATACGCGCGCGTTACACACGCCAACGCCAACGTAATTGAAACTCCTGCGAAAAATAAAAAAAAAAAAAAAAACAAGCTTTTATTATTTAGGTACAATCTACAAACGCGTTAACCCGTGTCGCCGCTTGTATTTAATAACTGGAACGTATATAGGTGTTAAATTATTTTAACGCCTTATTTAACGACAAAATTTATTATTAAAAATTATTATTCAATTAAATATACGTAAATGCCTTGATTAAAATTATCTATCATATAAATATCTATAACCTTTATCGAAAATTATTTAATGTACGCGTTAATGAAAAATTATCATCATCCGAATTTTATTTATCTCGAATTGGTTTTATACTTACTTAGCTAGCCGATATATATTTTATTGACGAAGACATCAAGTCCAATGGATGTACGTCTATTCCCCAAAGCATTAAAGCCATTATATTTGCATGGCAACATTAAAATATCCTCTACAAATGAATTATGAAACGATATAATAAAAATAGAAATGTCAGTGTTTAAAATACGAGTACCTTTTAATATCAATCGAAATATTGTTCTAAATAAAAAAAAGAAGAAAGTATTAACAAAAAATTGAATTTACTAAAGCAACAAGTATCGACACATCGAGTTATTATCATTTGTCGTCGCTATAATGCCAAGAAATTTCATAGGATCCATGCAATCTTCCCGACATTCTGAAATTGTTACGTAGCATGTATTTAAGAACAACGCGAACAACTCCCACGGGTTTTAGGAAAAAAAAGGAAGTCTCTCATTTTGCCTATTACCGATGAAGAGGGAAAGGAATTTTTTTTTTCGTTCTCTTTGATCGCCGAATATACGAGTATACAGAAACGATACGAGTAAAATGCCGAGAAAAATTATTTTTTCCGGCTCGTCTGCGAGATGTATTATCATGGAAAAACACAGGGCTTCGTCTATTACCACATTTTTTTTTTTTTTTTTTTTCGTCTTTCGTCAAATAATCAGCATTCGGAATTGACCGGAAAAAAAAAACGAACTTACGTTGAAAACAGGACGATGAAAGCTTTCGATAAGAAGAAATAATTTTCTTACAACAATACGAGAACGCGCTCGCATTTGTTGTAACTTAATGGCGATCGCGCAACGGGTGCCTCGTTTTTTATGTTTAAGGTTGCGGAAAATAATAATGTACCTCGCTGAGTAGAGAGGTATATATCTGCCCTTACGTGCATTTGATTTTTATATATCGACGAGAGAGAAAAGTCTTTCTATTTCTTTGACTATCGGTTTATTGGGAATATCGTTGACGTTTTGTCAAGTATTTGTTGGATATTTATTTTTTCTTTCTTTTTTTTTTTTTTTTTTTTTGTTCTTTCATAATGCGTTCTCGAATAATATTTCAGAAGTAGAAATAATTATTTTTGTGAAACTTGTGTCGCAAAGATTTTGAGTATTGTTTTAAGTACTTAAACCGATAAAGTTTAAATTACGTGTATAGTTTAAATTATGTATAAAATTCGTAAACTTGTGTTAATTAATTTTATGCTAATAGCGTTAAATACATACGACATGAATAACGCAACATGACTATATAGTAGATATACCTATGATTCTTTACAAAAATAACCTTTTTATTAAATAAAACTTAAGACTAATTTAATGTTGTTAGCAATCGTTATACTAATGCAAATTTATTAAAAAAAGTTATTAACTTAAGCTTATTAACGCGTTCCCTGACGCGTAGAGCGTATGCGCCCCACGCTCAACTTTCCGTTCGAGCCATTTGGTATTATATACAATATCATTGTAAAATGAAGAATTTTTTAAAAATTCATTATAGTATGAAGATGCCCATAATTGACCGCATAATGAATTTTTAAAAAATTCTTCATTTTACAATGATAATACCAAATGGCTTGAACGGAAAGTTCAGCGTGGGACGCATACGCCCCACGCGTCAGGGAACGTGTTAAATGAAGAAAAGAATAAACTTTTTTTATAAACGTCGATGGCATACACCTAAAATTCAACGATAATTACTCAGATAAAAATCGCTTAACTGTCGCCATTCTCTTAACAATAACATACGTTCGGACAATAAATCCGTAATCGTTCCAAAATCATCGCCCGCATAAACGGATTCGCGCAATAGATCTGATATATGTAACATATATATATCGATAAAGGGGTATACACACGCGTGGAATGCATGCGTGCACGAAAATCCGATTCTCTAGCTCGTTTGCCAACCGAGCGTGAAAATTCGATGGCGGAGATTTCGTGGCGTTGCCTTTTATTACGTCATCATCCGCGAGGACATCTATTATTACAGTCGTTAATTTTCCGCGTTTCAATGCCTCGGCGATTACGAATGAGCCGCTTGATTTTTGTCAAACGTAAAAATACTCGTTTTTATTAATATTTTGGGTTTCGTTTTATAATGGCGATGCATTTTATTTTATTTTATTTTTTTTTGTTCTTTTTATTACCGAGTCTGCGCTCAAATAGTATGTATTTGATAAAAGGTTAATTGTATGCTTAAATTTGTTTTGAAAAATATAAAATTGTGATTTTATATTGTCAAATATACTTAAAAATAAAATACGAGAAATAAAACTTTTCAATTTATATAATGTACGACTAAATACACGAAAAATTATTCTACAAAAAATAAGATTAACAAAATTTTATAAGATAACCTTAAAACCCACATTCACAAACTTCGGTCTTTTTAAAATCTGCTTTAAGCACAACCTAGCCAAATATTTCCTTTCATTACGTACTTCATAAGTAACGACTTTTCTCGTATTTTCTCGGATCTCGTTATCAACGCGGTAACTACTTCAATGTGATGAATATAACTTTTAAAATAAAAAAACTAAAAAAAAAAAAAAAAGAGAAAGATTCAATTTCCTTATCAAGCAAATTCGAAGGAAATAAAAAGTTAACGAACAATTTTCAAAAAGAGTTAGCCCTCTTTCTCTCTCTTTTTCTAAATAGAAGAAGAAGAAGCGACAGCTCGCAAGGAAAACGAGGTCGTTCATTACATCGTAGCGAAGCGACGGCGCTCGTTACCGCTCTCTCTCTCTCTCTTGAAGAACCACCTTGCATCCTCAATGAGCGAAGAACCTCGCTCCGCGCAATTACGACGCATTATGCGTAAACTCAATGGGACTTGAAAATTCCTAAGGGGCTATCATGAAGGAGAGAGGAGGGAGCCGAGCAACGCTAACGACGTTTCAGAATTAACGCCGCTAGCTCGCGGCTCCCGTACGACGAACCACCTTGGGCCTATGATCGAGAAAACAAATTCGCAGCCCAGCGAAATGGAGATACGGCGCTCGGAAAGTTTACGTACATGCGCCAAAATATTTTTTTAATTTTTATCGAGGTCTTCTCGTGATTTTTAAACGCCTTTTTTTGTTTGGATTAATTTCAACGAACGGAAAGACGAATATTCATTGATAAAAATAAAAATTTCGTCTTTAAAAAGCAAACAAATTTTTTGCGATTAATTTAACGGGCAAGTAAAGTGAACATAATATTATATAACGCAACACGAGCTGAACAAACATTTATAATGCACCGAAATAATGCCTGCATTTGCTAATGACATTTCTTTGAAGCTTTTCGTTTCTCTCATCCGATCAGGGAGGCTAGTCGTTGAATCCAAAAAAGAAAAGTCGGCCAACTGGGATATAGAGTGCGCGAACAACTCACGTGAATGCTGTACATGAAAAATAAAACCGACCGCACCGGTCGGTAATCTACGAACGAAAGAAACCCAAAAAACGAAAGAAACAAAAGAAACGAAAGAAAAGAGAAGGATGTCGCTGAGCTTAGAAAGACTCAGAGATAGAGGGAAGAGGAAGAGAGGAAAGAAGAAGAAGTAGAGAGAGAGAGAGAGAGAGAGAGAAAATAGTGTGATTCTGGGAAAGAGAAAAGTTGAAATTGGAATAGAAGGCGATTCCTCGCTCTCGTAATTCCCCGGGCGGACGTTGAGTGGTACAAGGCAATCACGGCGCAAATCATAAAGTCCTAAGATTATCCGAAGGGTGGCTGAAACGAGTGAAAGTGTGAGCGTGTGCGTGTGCCTTTCTCTGATTGTGAGTGCACGCGCGCGCGGCGCAACTCGCGAAAGAGAACGAGCGAGAGTGAAAGAGAAGGAGAGAGAAATGCGCCACGCTAGTAATACGATAACTAGTTTTAGCGCATTCGCGATGAAATTTTGTTTAAAGACGTAAATTTATTGCATTATTTTAATAATCGTAAGCTGACAAAAATGTCAATACTACAAGTGACGGCCTTTCAATAATTATAAGCTTCCAGTATCGTCCGACGGGGGTAAATTGTACGGATCGATATCGTTTATTACTCGGACACCGCTGCTCGATAAGTCAACCGTCGGCTTTTACTATTAATTTTATAAATTAACTATGTTAAAGTTGTACACTCGCGTCGGCGACGTGCGCAAACGTTATATATTTCGTTGTCGTGCATTTACATATCCTAGTTTTAAATTTTAAAGATTGTTGGTTGCTGCTGCTGCTGCTGCACATCATCTTAGATTATAGAAATAAACGTGACGTGGTTTTCTGAGTAATGCGACAGTGCGCAGATAGTTTGACATTGAAGACACTGAAAAAATTGTTTTCCATTTAAATATAAATTTTTTAAATTCTTATTTTGAAATGTTTAAAAAAAACTATTAAAATTTTTTTCCTTAGTTAATATTTATTCTGTTCAATAAGGAACTGTTAAATTTGAATTACTTTATATATATTCTATATTCTAATAACGAAGAATTAAAATTTATGAAAGATAATGACCAAAAGAAATGTTAATTAAACCATAAGTATAATTTTTTCAATCAAAAAATTACCGAATTGCAAAAAAAAAAATAGGATTTCTCGTTTGACTACTCATATAGATCATTATTTAATATAAATAAAAATATGGAAAAAAATATGAATTTTATAAATTTAATTAACCTAATATAGTAGAACAAAAAATCAACGAATAAGACGTTAAAGTGAAAAACAATATGTTACACCATTTGAGTTGTCATCGCAGTAAACCCAATATATAAGTTTTTTTTCACTTTCGATCTTCTTTAATACATTTCGCTCTCTATTTATTTCCCACCTATTTTTCTTTTTTTCTCGGTCTTACTCGACTCGGGCATTACCACTGCCAGCCAACCCACACACGTAAGTTCCTCTCTATCTCTCCTCGTACTTTTTGCGTTCTCCGCTCTTCAATTATATCTTGGCTTCTCACTTCATTTCACTTCGCTTTTATTAAATCTAAAGTTCCTCTGAACGCTGCTTTTGTTCCGTGCAAAAGTAACGCTATATCTTGTTAAATTGTTAAATTAAATTTTTCAAGAACTGTTGTATACTTTAAATGATATTTCCACATTTGTTTCACGATATTATTTCGCGATATCGCCAAGTTTTGCGCAATATTATCGCTTAAATTATTAATATTTATTTTTGTAAAAATAATAAAAATTTGTTAAATATTTTTATTATTATTACGTCGTGTACTTTTAAAAATTCATAATAAATAGTCGAACATTAAACGTAATATTATTTTAAAATTTTTAAACAATGAAACGCCATAAAAATTTTTAAACAAATATGTATTTCGATAATAAAAAAAAAGTAAATAAAGCTCGTTTAAAATGATAAAATACACATATGTCTTTTAGAGACATTAAAATGTCACGTACGCGTAACAAAAATATTCACTTCATTATAATAGATGCATCTTACATTATAACCCATATGAGTTATTGTAGTACAAACTCCTTCGCCCATAATATTATCATATATCCGTTTGATGTTTAATTATTAAATTAAATTATTTATTCCTTTTTTTGTCGCGGTTATTATTTGAAATTATGTATACTTTGTAAGCTGAAGGTAAAGACACCGATATTAATTAAGAAATGAAAATTGTCAACTTAAGAAGCTCAATACGAAAATTAATAATGAGAATAATAATGATTTGGTATTGAATAATGTTATGTATTGAACGAAAAATGAAATTTTCTTTTTGTATAATCACACAAAGGTAACTTAACACTAGTTTAACAGAAGTTCGTTGAAAACCCATAGACAAAAAATACAAAGATTAATGTGCACCTATAATGCCGATAAATTTGTAAAGTCTATCGAATCGATATTTCGAAACATTAACAAAGCAACAGGATTACTTTTTCAATCTTGCCTCGTTCTATCTCATTTTTCCCCTCCCTCTCTCTCTCTCTCTCTCTCTCTCTCTTACTCTCCGTAAACCCTTCCAACACCTTTTCTCGGCTAGCGAGACAAGAGCCGGCGATTATCGCCTCATTCATTCGTAGCTTGTCCTGCAGAGTCGACAAAGTGAAATCCAATTAAACGAAGAAAGTGAAAGTGCGTTTGCTTCGCTTCCGACGTTGTTCCTTTCATTTCCTTGTCTCTCTCTCTCTCTCTCTCTTTTCTTCTTCATGTCGCGCCTGTCCCTCCCTTCTATGAGTCTCCTTTGCCCGGCGAGAATTAAAACGCGCGCGAATTATTCGATCGCTATGATACTTTTCGCAACTCCACTCTGAGATATTGGATTGAAAGGCATCTAGCATTATTTATAATCAGGTTGCTCGTGCCGTATGTTCGATATAAAGTTTTATTTAAAAATAATCGAATAAACTTTGGTAAATCGATTATTTATTTACATCTATATGAAAAATAAATCAATACAGTTTTTATTTCATAAAACAATTCTAACGTAATAAATAAGAAAATGAATACGTAAATATAAAAAGCATAGCCTCAAGGAGAATTTTTTCACAAAGTCGAAAAATTCATGCAAATCTCTGCGAAATGTAAAGCACTCGACTAAACATTATTTGCGCTTCGTGCAAATTTTAACGCAATTGAAAAAAGAAGGAAGGAAGACAATCTCGATGAAAAAAAAGTATTATATTCTATTTAGCCTCGACGACTTAAAACATAATTTAAAATTCACATCGATTGACTTTATTTCAAGGGTAAAAAAAAAAAAGGAAACGCGATCGATAGCGATAAAAAAAAAAAAATAAATAAATAAAAACTCGCGATAGCCATGTTTATTTTATTATCAAATAAGTTACTTTGAAACACAAGTCCTTTTATTGTACAGTGTGTATACAAAAACAAACAGACCGCGAATACGCCGTATTTCCATTTCAAAGTTTCGAGCGAACCTGCAACCTCAAATACCTCGAAAATAATTTACATATACACTTGCGCGTCAAAATCCATTACTACGCGATCGTAGCTGCATAAAGCTCGATATTCATCATTTCGATTTTGCCCAAAACTTGTTAATAAATGTATATACGGCGTTAAATATTTTTCACGCTTAATCCTTTATTTGTTTTAGCTCCCTTTAATTTGTGAGACGCACTAATGGCTACAATTATTTGTATTCTTAAGTTTTCATAATTCTCAAAGTTTAAATTTGTACATATTTGTGCAGCGTTTGTTTATTTTGGTGTATTAAATATCGGATCGATTGATTCTTTCAAATATGCATTAACGGATTCTAGTATATCGATAAATTAGATAAATGTTTATTTAACTAATAAGCTTAAGTTTAAAAAATTATTATGTGTATACACATAAGCATATAAAATATATCACTAGTACTTGTTGTGTATTTAAATTTAACAGTTTATTAATATTTAAAAAATGTTCTAGTTCATAAACGTCGTCTGCTATATGATATACTATATATATATAGTAAGACGGCAATGTATCGAAGAAACTGCCACATTTAAAAATGGCTATTAAATATTCACCACGTCATATTAATGAATCTAACGAAGAGATAAAAACTATGACTATCTACTTCATTTAAAAGAAAGAAATTCATAATTTATTCAATTCTTGTAGAGCGCCTATCAAAAACTGTATTAATTAAGCGGTATAACATGAAATAATTAAAACTCGACAATTTTAGTTGTTCTAATATACACAGAAGATAACCATCTGAAATCAATATTCTTAGCTCATTTGTCTTCCGAAGGGTCAGTGGACAATCGTAAAAGAGCTGGTAAAAAACGATATTCCGCTATTTCCTTAATCGGCAATTCACAATCGGCCATCCATGAAGCGGATATTTCCATCGGGAAGTAGTCCTTCCCTCTCATTCTCAAATTGTGTGAGTAGGTATATATATATATATATATATATATATATATATATATATATATATATATATATATATAATGTATAAAAACGTTAAATCGACAATGAGTGGCGAGTTCACGCGCGCGGAACGAGAAAAAGCTCGGGTAAGCCCTACCGGGTCGAAGACGGCCTCGAGGACATGCTCGCGAGATCAATAAAGCGGCGCAACCGTTAAAGGGCCAAGCCTGCGAAAGGAATTGATAGTTCATAGACGGGAGTAGTAGGTAGGAAAGGAAAAAGGAGGAGGTAGAGGAGGAGATACGGTGAATAAGCCCAGGAACGCTGGAGCAACTTGAATTTCCTTGCCATTAATCTCCGAGGCAGGCCTGAACGGATGTCAATTCTCCGGGGACGAGTAAAAAGCATAACCGCGCGCCACTTCTTTTTCTTCTTCTTCTTCTTCCTTTTCTTTTTCTTCTTTCTTCGTGATCTTTGGTCCCTTTCTCTCGTGGTCTAGACGCTTTCTTATCGACTATATGTTTTCTTTTTGAAAAATTGCGCGCATTTATTGCGGAACTGTACGCGGCTATTCGTATATAAGTAAATATAAGTTCGCGTATGATTAACGATTTTCGGTAAGACGTGAAACGACGAGCCGTGAATGCTTTCTCAGAATGGTTATTAATTGTTTTTCAATTATTATACCGATAAAATTGTCAAAGAGAAAAACGCTGATTATTTATCTAAAGATTACAATAAATTATCTTGTTCCTCCGTGACTTGATGATACATTTGAATTATAGTTATTTTTAATAATGATAAAAAATTATTTCATTCGAAAAAATAAATGATTGCATTTTCAAACTCATTTATGTCGCAATAAAATTAATTAATGTTTCTTCGCAGCTATTAATTTGTGAATTTATGTTCTAATTTGATACAAACTTTCTTTCTCGTTATTTTAAAAATATACTCGTAGGTGAATTTGCTGCAGAATTTATAGCCAAAGATTAATTATTGTTGCTGTATTTTAAACAATATCCATTGTGAGTTTATAAGCAGATTAAACTATCTGGTTCTTATAATACATACTATGCGAATGATAATTAATTTATTATGCATAGTACAAATGTAAAATTTGTTACTCCGTTCTAAATTAATAAAATTATCTTGAATTTCGACTAATCCAGTATTTTAAAATAAGATTAAAATTTAAAAAAGAAGAAAAAAAAAAGAAAATAAAATCATCGTCGTTTGATTAAATAAAAATAAAAATAATAAAAATAAAATTCCTCGTAATGCATAAACACTATCAATTTAAGAATTCTCAATTACGCATAATCTTTCCGGCACATAAATCTGCATCAGCGTCGTAAAGAGAAATATCTCTCTTTCCTCGATGCTAAAGTTTCAGAACTGGCGGATGTATAGATGGAGATTAGCTCGAGCAACATCCCCGCATACACCTAGCATACACACACATACGCTCGCACATACACATCGTGTACTTCTCCGCCTTCGCGTGTACGTTGGGTTTCACCTGCAGGCGCCGTTGCCGCAACACTATCTCTCTCTCTCTCTCTCTCTCTCTCTCTCTTTCTGCTTTGTATTTCCCGGTTATATACGTGAAATGCATTTGCGTAGGGACGAAAACCGCAAACCAGCCTTCCCTTCGCGTCGTCCTAATAAACGCGCCCGCATACACACGCAAGCGCAATTACGCAAGCGCGCGCGCGAACTCTCTCTCTCTCCCGCTACATACTCGCGTCTAAACGCTTTCCTTCGTTCGCGCACTTGAACTCTTCGATTCTCTTTCTACCCCGCCCGAGTACTCGTACTTAAAATTACACGCTATACGTACGATTCCGTTAAACTTTCATTAATTCAACGAAGCGCGTAAATCTACGTAGTCGCGTACAGGATCGCGTACGCACACATAAACGGGAGTCGAAGAGCGCGGCGAATGCAGCGAACGCGAGAGGAATCGTGGAGGATTCTCCAAATTTCACAGCTAGGCGTGTTTGTGCGCGAGTCGGGTTCTACTTCGATCGGCGATCCCTCTCCTTCGGTGTGACGAGCCGGCGGGAGACCGCTCGAGTGACCGCATCGTATAATAACCACATTCGGGACACCGCGTACACGATTGAGGAGGTACCCTTTACGAGATTTCGGCTGCGCACTTCGCCGCCAGATACAGACCGTTCGGTGAACGTTGTTGAAAAAGCGGAAGAGCGCGTTGTTTTTTCTAGCCAAAGAGAATGCATATCTATGTCGGTCTACATTGTTGTGAATCAAGCGATGGAAAAAGTGCGAAAAGTTATTTTCATTTTGTAAACTCCCCCTGTTGAATGAAATTGTTCTACGAAAACGCTTGAAAAATTTTTTTCACAACATATTGGATTATTAAATGCCGATAGATTGTAAAAGCTTTTACAATCTTTCGGAAAACATTTCCATTATAAACATTAAATAATGAATAAAATGTAAAAGATATTTGTAAAATTTTTAAATAATTCATGAGATTTTTTATCCTTAGCGGATTTAAAACTGCGTAACCGCTATAAAATTGCATTCATTTATTAAAAAAAAAAAAAAAAAAAAACGAGAGAGTACTAAATGCGAACGATTTATTAAACAACACAAGTCATCAAGTTTCATTTATCTCGAATGCGGTTTATTGATGACATCGTTGATTCTAGATTGATTGTTATCTTACTCGAATTCATTATCTCGCTCCCCTATTTGTTTTATTTTCCTGCTTTCTCTCTCGCTCGCTCTCTCCTCGTTATTTCTCTTGATACATAATCCTTTTAATACCTCATAAGAATTCCTCGCAACATCGGCTTTTGCGCGCAGAATCGCTAAAAGCCACAATAATATATAGAGAGAAAGGGCGAACGAAAGAAAGAGAATCCAGAGAAAGTCGATGAAAGTACCACGTATATAATATCTTGAACGTAGAAAAATTGTGCGAAAGCAAAATCCCAGTTCCGTTGGGAGCTTGACTTTTTCTCTATACGCATACATACACAAATATATACTATATAGTAAATCCAGGTGTGCGGGTAAATTTCATCTCTCTACATTCCTCGCTCAACAGTTAAAGAAAAAGAACGACTCGGGCTCGACTTTTACACCGCTTCGTCTTTCTCACTTTCTTACTTCCGTACCTATCCATTTTCTCTCTCCGGCCTTCTTTTTCTTTCGATTTTTCAATCGATGCGCTCACCTAGTGCACTAACACAGACGTATGTATATACACGACGACCAGCCAGCCAAGATACACGACGGATCTATAAACGCCGGTCGATTTATACGACAAAGGGTATAGAAGTCCTTGCACATACGTCGGCAAACGGACTATACTCACCGTTTCGAGGAAGACTTTGTCCCGCTCGGCTGTATAACACGAAAGAGTGCCGCGCTGATCCAGAGAAATGGCGCGTCTCGAACTTGTAATTTACTATTTGAGCTAGAATTCCTGACACGAGAAAAAGAAAGACGAGAGAAAGAGAATCTGCCAGTGCTATTCTACTGAAAGACTACAGCGAGCGTCGGACATTGTTTCGTTTCGTTGTCTCTTCGGCCTTATTCTTATTTTATTTTCCTCCTTTTTCCCGGTTAGTGGCAATAGTTTTTCGTGGAAGAGAGATCGGTTGTCCGTTGTGCCATACTTTTCTCTTAATCTTCGAAAGCGCTTCGGCGCTTCGGGGCTTGGGATTTCTTCGCGAAAGGAGATTGCGCCGTCCAACGCGTTTGCTCGCTCGTTCGTTCAACGCGGCGCTAGATCATTCTTTTTTTCAAGCATCGTTAACTGACGCTGCTTGCTTTGTAGCGAGCAATTACGATGCATTTGTTGGCGGTTAATTCACTGGGATCGCGTCGAGTGCGCGGTTTTAACTAATTCACTCGAACTTACAAAACTAAATGATTCTATCTATTATTTCCCTTGAGCAATTTATTTATAGTTGAATTAGTGCATAGTTTTAAAGTTGGCGCTTTTTGTTTGTTTAGCTTTTGTTTGTTTTTTGTTTTTTTTTTTAAGATACACAACAGTAATCATTATAATGAATGCATATGTCCCTGGAGTGTTAATTTATTGATCGCAAATAATTTCAGTTATAGTTTCAGAACGGGCGCCGATGATGAAACGGACCCTTAATTGAAATTATTAATTAAAATATTTGAGGTGGGATATAAAATTATTCGAACGATCCTTTCCTTTTTAATTAAGTAGTGTGTTATAAATTAAAAACTTTTCAATAAGAATAAAATATGACACAATTTAATTTTATCGTTTTGAAAAAAAAGATGATTCTAAAAATAAATATACTTTTATGTTTCAGGTCAGTTGTAGAAATTATCAATTTACCCAATCTTCTGTAAAAAAAGTAAGTTTAAGCACGATGTTTATTTAATTATTTTTAATATTCATAAAGCTGATAAAAACAGTGATACATTATCTGTTTTAAAAGAAATATTTATACTCGTAAACAGCAATTTTAATCGCGTTTGTTGCTCGAGAAAAGTTGATTAAAAACAATTCGCAGTACATTAAAGTACAGCTACATCTCTTTAAAGCGAACGATCTCGTTCTTAAAAAAAAATTCCAATGACTAATTCCGATGTAAGACTTAAAATTTGTTTACTCAAACCCCTGTAACGGCGTCCGTAATGGCGTCAACGTAAAAAGCTCTTCTCGATTCTCGTACGCGAACCTCGAAACTTTCACCGATGCTTTTTAAAAAGATAGAGAGAAAGAGAGAGAAAGAGAGACAAAGCGCACCGAAATTATTAGCGTCCTCCTTAAAAGTAGTCGTAACCAGTGTAACCGCACCTAACCGCAAAGCTCGTTGTACTAAAACAAATAAGGAAAAAGAAGAATTGTATTGTACGGTGTCCATATATATATATATATATATATATATAAGCAGTGGTAGAGCTCACCCGCATCGTTCTCTGTAAATAATCTCTCCTCTCCTTCTCTTCTTTCATTCCGGTACATCTTTTCTCTTCCTGGTTCTCGTTTTTTCCATCCTGCAAGCGAGAAAAAGCTCACCGGCGTGCCAGCCGGTCTCGGTATTTACACTACCCGTGACCAGTTTTGCCCTTAATTGCTTCTCTCTTTCTCTCTCTCTCTCTCTCTGTCTATTTTTCTCTGTCTTTCTCTGTCTCTGGTGAACTCAACGAACGCGCGCGCGAAGAAAAGCTCCCGTTAAATTATTCGCTATACGTCGCCCTAACGGCTGGCTCAGGTATTTCATGTATAAAAGGTTCCGCAATCTGGTGAAACAGAAATGGAAATTTGTATACATTATGAATTTGACTACGAAAATAATCCAAATGGATTTTTATCTACGAGATGTTCAACATATATCTTTAATAATTTATTAATATTTAAATTTTTTATTTAATTTTTATTGAAGATTAAAAAAAGAAAAATTTATTTTTCTTTTGTTTTCATTAAATAATTTATTTCGTTACTTATCCATTTAATTGTTTCCTTTGTATTTGAAATATCAACGTACGAAAATTATGTTCATTAGTGTGTTTAACCGAACTAGAGTTTGTGGTAACCGAAATTCTCGTTTAATTTTAGAAAGGTTGAAATTAATTTAAAACACGTCAATGTAAAATATAATTTATTATTCAATATAGTACTCTCAAATTGTATAATTAGTTTATTGTAATGTTACACCAACAGATCAAATTTGATTATAATATTATTGTTATAGAAATTAAAATAATATTTGACATGAAAATGTATTTTAATCGCGTAATAATAATTAAATTGCAAAAGCTAAAGATAAATAAACCATTGATTTACTAAACAATAATTAAAATAAAAAATTTACGAATTACGTTAGTTAAATAATTGTAACTTTGACTTGTTTACCTCATTTAATACATTAAAGAAAATAAAATATGTTTCGTATAAAATGAATTTTATTGAAATTCAATATTAACTATGCTAATCAAACCGACGTACACAGTTTTAATCTTCTTTTAATATCGAAATATGCGTACACCCGCGAGAGTACAAACTCGTTGTATCATCGCTCCTACCTCGTCTCTTAAGAGAAGCAATAACAGAGAATATTAATCCTATATTAGCGCAAGAGCGCGCAACTTTCCGACGATATTGACTTTCAGCCGGCAGTATGCGGGATACCACCGTAATCTAGGTAGGACTTACCTCAAGGACGTTTTTATCCGGGCGCGTATAAGTTACCCAACTTTAAATTTTACCACAAAGTTGATTGACGCGAGATCGGTAAAACGTCCGTCAACTCAGCACTGACAACGGAATCATTATTATCCGGCTCTTTTGACGATGTGTTCTTTGCACACCTAGCGTTTCGCATTTGCCGTCATGGTGAGTGGTGACTGATCATTTTAGCTCATGATTGTTAAGGATGTGTTATAAGATTGACACGGCGCTTTTATTTCTTTGTTTGGCTGGTTGTGTGGTAACAAGATATGTTGTTAAAGATTTTTTGAATGGAATCAAGTTAAAATGATGATGTTAAAACAAAGGCTGATAATTTTTTTTATGAAATTTTTCTTTAAATTTTCAATAATTTAATCTATAAATTCCTCTTGGTTATGGCATTTTATGAGACTTTTTTCAACTAATCTACCAAATATAGAAATAACAGTATTATACGAATTGCTGGTTTTACCACCAGCAGATTTTCCATTCAAAAAGATAATAATTCTTATGCGGATTCGATTATATTTTCTAGGAAAATTTTTATTTGAAATTTATTGAAATTTAAATTTTTTTAATAGAATGATAATAATGTTTCTCGTTTCCTAATGTCATGTAAATCCAACAAATATTTTTGGAATTCTTCAGTAATTGTAAACTCAATTAAGTAACGTATTAAGCACGCGCTTATCCAATGCCTTTACTTAATTAAAAAATAATTTTTAAAGTATATACATATGAATATCGATATCACCTTTATTTCTATATAATTTATCTTATCATTGCAACTGAATAAGAAAACTTGCTTCTGACATTTATTTTAAAATATAATATAAGAAAACAAAAAACAAAATTAAATGCGGAATAGCACGGAAAGTAATATACAAGAAAAAAAAGCCAGCTAATTTTCCAATTTCACCCGTATAAAAGGGAGTTGCATTATAACGAGCTAAGCTTTAAAAATAAAATTAAAAGAATGAAATCCTCCGTTCACAGATCCGTGAAATAATCTGAATAATACAGCTTCATTCAAAGAGAATGAGCGGAAGCTCAAGTTCTTTAGCTTGGACCTCGACCCGACGACTACTGGATTGTAAGAGAAAGAGAGAGAGAGAGAGAGAGAGAGAGAGAGAGAGAGAGAGTTAACATGCGCGCACGCGCATGTACGAAGACTACACGCTTACTCTTTTTTTTTATAAGATATTACAATGGATTTTCTCTGTGAAATTTCACCCTTCCGGGCCACGCGGGCTTATCGTACGAGTACTCGGATCCTCAAATTCTTGCTTTTCCCTATTTGAAATTAACAGCGAGCGAACATTCGAGGCGAATTAAATTCTATTCTCTCCAAGTGCGTTGTTTTTCGAGCTGCATAAAAAACAAAAAAAATTCGGGATTAGATCGAGAAAATAATTCAGTGACCGTGAAATTTTCTAAAGTAAATTTAATTTTGTTTGAGCAGTTGGCGTCGTTGAAGTCGTTTTTTTTTTTTTTTTTCAACATTATTGAATTCAAAATTTTAAGAAGAATGCTTCGTTATAATGAGAGAACAAAGTTTATCTTTGTCGTTGAAATTTTATAATGGCAATTAATGCGATAAAGTTTCAAAAATCTTGGAAATAAAATTAGTAAACACATAAGGTTTTAAATAATTATTATAATTATTATTATCCGAATGTGTCAAAAGTTGCAAACGTAAATTTTAAAATAAAATAATAACGATGTTTTGACAACTTCCGAATAGCTTTAAATATAATATGTACATAGACACCTCCGAACAAATTATCCATCTGGTTATTAAATAAGAATGAACAAAGATGGTGCACAGTCTGTCATATAATTGCTTTAATGCCGGGAGTTTTGGGAAGGGGAAAGGGTGGGAAGAGCCGTCTTTGACGCATGGAAACTCACCGCGCTCTACTTCCTTGGACGGTCTTAGGCGAGACGCGCAAACTCGGGTAAACGGCATAATTGCGGTAAATTTTAGCTCTCCGTAATTATCGCGCGTAACCGAACCGTCGGACTTTGAAGTCTTGCAATATTAATTAGAATTCAGCGGCGCTCCTTCGTCTCGTTGTGTCGAGCATGTAATGATAACTCAATTTGTTTGAATTTATTGGACGTATTGTACAATTCAAAGTTCCATTTTGATTATTTATTTTAATATTTATGATGCCGATAAACTTGTTGGCTTTATATTTTTATATTATTTACATATAAAAAGCTGTTTGTACATTTCTGTCTCAATTCTTTCACTTTGTTCTACAAAATTAAATTTTTTATTTTTAAGGCTGAATCGCAAAAAGGTTTGTATTTTAATATAAAAATTTTCATACGAATAAAATATGTGCCGCTGCTTATTGTACTCCTCGATGCACTTGAAAGTTTAAGAGCTCTCGAATAGGAAACCTTAAAAAATTTAATATCATGATCAAACTCTATGTTTTACTTTTGTGGATATATAGGCCAAGCTTTTAAAATGTATACGAAAAAACAAATTAAAGTTTGCAAAAGTAAACAAGTACTGGAAAAAAAAATTCAAAAAAAAAATTAATATGTCATATCGACTTTTTTCAAACTCTAAGAATTAGAAAAACAATCGCGTTAATAAAAACTTTTTTCAGCATAAATGTAAACGTTATTATTATATTGGACGATCGAATTTTAATAAATATAAAACGTAAAATCTCGTAAAAGTATATAATATTTTCAAGCACTTTATTGCAACGCGCGCACAAAAAAAAAAAACATATTTTTATACCAAATTCATTGAAATCCAGTTTGACCCTTCGCTCAAACTCGCGCGATATATGCACCTAAGGGAAAAATAAATACGTAAGGAGCATTGCGGTAAATGTACCTTAACATTTTAACTGTAACGGTACATCCGAAGATTTTCACTCGCCTTTAGGCGAATACACATTCGAGACATCTCACATGAAAGTTATCTAAGCGAAAAAAAGAGAAAGAGAGATGGAGAGGGAGAGAGAGAGAGAGATAGATAGATAGATAGATAGATAGATAGATAGATAGATAGATAGATAGATAGATAGATAGATAGATAGATAGATAGATAATTATTTATTATTGTACATTTTGTTGTACATGTTTAAACAGATTTACAAAAGATATTAAAAACTAAAAGCTAAAAACTAAAAACTAAAAACTAAAAACTAAACTATTAAAAATAAACTAAACAAAAAATAAAAATAAAACTAAAACCAAGAACTATAAATAAGCCAAGATAAAAATAATTATTCTTTAAAAGCTCAGGCCAGAGAATGTAAAATTACATTCTGGCTAGAGGAACCATAGGTTGCTCTCTCTCAAAAGAAAGAAGAAATTCAAAAACAGAGGATTTGAAAGAAGAGTAGGAAGAGATAGAATAGAAAGTAGAAGGAAGACTATTCCAGAAGAGAGAGAGAGAGAGTCTCTGGAGAGAGCAAAGTGAGATACGTCAATAGTAAAGCGTATACGTGCATGTCTATTTGTAAAAAATAAAAGGAGTGGCTCTCTTGACTGCTCCGTCACTAAAATCTTCCCTGTCAACTTGCGAAATCCGCTCTTTTAACACACATACATAAATACGTATGTTTTTTCTCGACGTATTTATCTATAAATATCCGTATATATGTGTACATATCAAAGCGGTGTCTCCTTCGGTTCGCTTATGTTTATCTTGGAGCTTCCGCTCGCTTTCTTCTCGACGCGGCTATACACAGCCCTCGTCGTACCTCGCGTGTACATATTATGTAATCGAAGATGTAAGAAAAATACAAACTAGCGACGAAAAAACAAAATAATTAGACGTGATTTCTCGAGTGACCTTAAGGTTCTAATGCGCTTCTCGAATTTATTATTCTTTATTATTACTTTCTCATATTTACGTATAACATTTTTGATGGAGTAAGAAAAGATTCGTTACTTACTCGTATAAAACGATGGATTTCAAAATTATTTGAACATTTTTTATCGAAAATAAATGCGAATAGATTTTTTACAAGTTGAGAAAAAAACTTCGATCGGCTCAAGTACATACTCTAACGTACTTCACGTAAAGAACGCTTTTGGCTTTAAAATAATATTTTTTTTTTTTTATAACAACGTTAAATTTCTCTTCGTATCGAGCAAACGAATAAACTTTGCAATGGCAGCGCAACATTATTTCCCTCATTCTCGAGAACTAGCGCTCAAATTTATGCCGATACACGAACTCTATGAAAAAGATGAAGCGCTCGTAGAAACGAAATTCCGCTCCTTTATTATTCATGCGTATACGTACACGTGAAAATACAAACGCGACCGTCGATATACGAATAAAAGATTTTTGCCCGAGCTCCGCGACGAAGTCATTAGTTTCTCACACACCGCAAGTCTATGAATATAAATATTTCTTTCTTTTTTTCTTTTCAATGTTGAGCTTGTGTGACATTTCGTAAATTAATTTTATTTGGAAGCAACTTTGAATAACAGACATTTGAATATACGCAAAATGAATATTTATGACGAGTTACAATAAAATTAATTGAAATAAAATTGTTAAAAGTAATTCAGCAACGGAAGAATATTTTAAATTTAAAAAGAAGATATTAATAAAATACAAAATCTAAACAATGACTTATCATAAATAAAAAAAAAATCAAAAATTCATTCTTACTAAAAAAAACTTATTATCAACATTGAATAAAACAATAAATAAATAAATAAATACAAATGAAAAACTAAAAATAAAAGTCGCTTTCCCAAATAATTTATCAAGCAACCAGGTGAAGACGAGCGTATTCAAGTGACGACAAAGCATAAACACGCGTGTCGTTCTTTTTTCTCCCCCAACGAAAATAAAGAGAGAAAATAAATAACTCAAAATTTCCATTTCTTTCATATGCTATAACAACTCCAAGGGATCGAGCCTCAAAATTCATTCGCGCGCGCGCGCTCGTTTTACCCGCTGTACCCCGTGAGTTCGCGATAATAAAAAAAAAAAAAGGAAAAAAAAGGATAATAATAATAAAAGTCAAAGCAATGTCTTACCGAAACATCGTCTTATTGAATTTAAATCCACGCGGGAGCTCTTTCGAAAACGGACGCGGAAAAGAGAAAAAAAAAAAAAAAATGGATATAGTACGAGGAGGCTGTAACGGTTAGACGGCCGCCCGTTATCATCTTTCTACCCGTGATCCGTCAGTCTTCCTTCCATGTCGCCCATCGATCCCGCGGCTATTGAAGCCGACGACGTCGTAAAGAATACTTTAAGAGGGTTGAAAAAGCTTTTTTCCAACGAGTGAAGAGGACGAGGTTTAATTTTGATTCAAGAACGCTAGTTGGTGCTAAGTAAACCGATAGTCCTCGTCTTAATGGTTTTTTTTTTTTTTTTCTTCTTCTTCTATTCGTATGAGATTTTGTGAAAGTATCGTTTGAATTATCGCAGGTAATAATCTTAATTCTAATTTATATTTTATTTCGAAAAATGGATAATTTTATGCCGATTTCGCGTTGCGATGAGAAAAAAATATTAAAAAAGAAATGAACGTAATAATTTTTAATATCGTTAATATATAATATATTTAATGAAGCACAATCAGAGTTGGCAGAAGAATGAATAATTCATTCTCTATGAGTTGGCAATACTTTATAACAACTCACAACAGTCAGTTCCAACAGGTTGTACAATATATATATATATATTTAAATAAAACTGTAAGTTTATTCTCATTGCTCGTTCCTTTGATAAATTCATGAAAATTTCAACATCAGTTGGCCTTCAATAGCTTTTAAGAAGCTTTGCTTTGGTTGGTAAAGGGTAAAGTTACCCGAGCTTTCTCTCGTCGGCCTTACCGCAAGCCGTACTACTACCTTCTTGTTGATCACTAAGCTACGGTTAACTTGAATTTTTAAAACACACTTTTTGTTCTTCCCCTCTATCTCTTTTTCTTACACTTTCTCTCTCTCTCTCTCTCTCTCTCTTTCTCTCTCTTTTTTTTATAAATCTTCTTTAATGAAAATAAGTGCTCTTGCATAATCAACGAGTTCTAATTCCTCTTAAATGTTTGTCTCTATTTTAATGGGAATGTTGTTAAAAATGATTAAATTCAAAGACTATCATATGCCGTATTTAATATTTTCTAACGATGCAAATATTTCATATACCGTTGAAAGTATACGCGCGTAAAGGTAAGTCATTTGCGTCAAGTTAACATACGGACATGAAACGTACAAACTACGTGCGCGAATAAAACGCACGGGCAAATGATTTCGCGTCGTCGTTTCGAATTCTCTTTGCTATCGTTGCTTGTTACGATTTATGCTCGTTAATTTATTTTTAATCGCATTCGTTCTACATACTTTTTACAATTAAAGTAAATTAAAAGTTATTTTTATATTGATAACCGACACATTGATAAAATTGTCAATATTAAAATTCAACATTTTTCTTATCGTTCTTAATTAATTATAAATGAAAATTTTTCATATAAATATTATTTCCTGTAACGATGAGGAAGCGATATAAAATACACGGTTAATAAAAATGTTCAATTAGAGCTTACCTTGCGTTCCTTGCTACTGATCAAAGCACGTAATTTATTCCAAAACATACTTAACGCTGAGTAACAAAAGAAGCAAGGGTCAAATGATGATTCTGAATTTGATACTCTTGAAGTTAAAAGAACTTCTTTCACAAAGAGATGTCCAATTCATGTTTACCTGCTTAAGTCTAAGAAGCAACAGATGTATTGAAAACATATAAAAAGAAAAAATATGAAAAAAATATGAACAAAAAAAGATGTTTTCGCCTCCGACTTTTTTTTTTTTTTTTTACATTTTTCCTTATTCAATTTTTCCTTCTGCTTTTTTTCATGTATAACAAATTCCATAGAAATTCGCGTCTTGTTTTTAAGTACCGTCGAATTTCTTTGAAAATTACTGTGCCTCTAATTACATGCAAGTATGAAAAAAACTAGTTACTAAAAAATCTTTACAACATTTCCTTTTATTGATGAAAAAATATATACATATATTATTTAATCATTATTATTATCATATTTCTCTTATAATATAGTTTAAAAAATGTATACATAAAATTTCAGTAATGTAATTTTTATAAATTTTTTTTCTCAATATCAACAAGTTTGAATTCAATTTTAAAAAGGTGAGAATTAAATTAAAATAAATTACTCAATTTATATTTATTGCAATAAATTTGTTGTTTTTTATTCAAATGTACCTCAAGCATTCCGTTACCTATTTTTAACAGTAGACTTGGATTAGATACACAGGTTAAGCGTGTCTTTGATGAAATGCGTATTTTCCGCATTAGTCTAATGAGTCAGAGTCATTAAAATGTTGAAGACTACTTCTTATGCAAATGAAAAGTAAATCATGAACAACTTATAAATTATTATCAAACTTAAGCTCTGTCACAAGACTAGCCTTCTTTTTTTTTTTACATAAATTAATCAAAAGTAGCTTTTTAAAATACGAAAAAAAAAGATTATATGATGGACAAGGTATTATTAAGATTTATAAAAAACTTCGTTTGTTATGTGAAATAAACTTTCTTTGTGTTTATATTTATAAGGATACTAATAAGTTTACAAATTAAATTAAAATAAAAAGTAAAAAAGTGAATATATTTGAAAATTTTTTGACAGTATTTATTAAATACAACTAATACGTCTAATATTCTCAATTATAAATAAACTTATCGAATCAATCCAATCGTGATAAGATTATAAAGCGAATAGCGGAGTATATTTTTGGCTTTTAATGTCAAGCTTTTAATTTTGATTTACTAATCTCTCATAAACTAACCAGCAGACTATAAAATTTACTCGACGATCGATGAAAATATACAGTCAAAATTTTGTAACGAGAACATTTATTACTTGGAAATCAAAGGAGTAGTTAAATTTAAATTTATTAAAAGTAGAACATACGATTTTTACAAAAGCAGCATAAAAAGATTATCTATGTTTTTAATTACATTAATAAACATAATTTATCCAAACAAGACATTTCAGGGAAAATTTTATTGTATTTTATTAAAACAAAAGTTATTCTTGTAAGAGAGATAAAAACTTTGAATATTTCAACCATATTATCTGAATTAATAATTACGAGTTAAAAATTTTATGAAACTGTTTGTCATTGCATTTTTTCATATTTTTTTATTTCCACTTGCTTTATCGATCTTCATGGGTATTGCAATTTTTTATCGCCTAACCATATCTCACATGAAAAATAGCAATGTAGTTGAATATCTCTCTCTCTCTCTCTCTCTCTCTTCCTCAATTATCTTACACCACATATACCACCTGGTCAGTTCGGAGCAGCAACGATTTTTGACCAAGTAGTACTTTGGCCGTTTTCATTATCGATAAAGTCGAGATGTAGGCGCTGTCGGCCTCGCGATCGGCCTATCGTTGTACGTATAGGAAGAGAAGTCAACTTGCGCCGGCAATAAAAGTTACTTTACTGCGGTTAGAAATAAACGATGGGTTTAACGAGTTACCGACGAGCCTTTTATGCTTTCCCAAGGACAGAGTTATTACCCTTTCTCTTATACTTTATTCTCTTCTCCTAGAACAATTTTTCAACCCAAGTGTACCGACTAATTATATGTGTGAATTTTCTCGTTGCTGCGATCTTTTTAAAGCGTGCCTGTAAACGCGCATAATTTACGTGCATCGATCCAATGAAAAAGAAAACGAATATGGTATTCATTCGTTAATAATTTAGAATTGCGACGATGAAAAGTAATAGAAAAGAAAGTGCCTTTTGCTTGTAACTTTGCAACGGTTGCAAAATTAGTCGTAATTTTTTAACAAACTAAATTAAGAAAAAGAGCTTTATTTATAATATCTTTTAAAGTTTTGAATTACTGCGCCGGCGAAAGTAATATCACGAACCTTTATGAAATAGAAAAATACAATTTCAAAGGCGCTTCGAGAGAAAAAAAGAAGCCGCGTCGGTGTAACGCTTTAACTTAAAAGCCACGCGAGAAAAGAAAAAGATAGGAGAGCGAAGCAGTTAAGAGGCAAGTGCCAGAGAATGGGCCTTATTGTGCGTTAATTCGACAAGTAAAAGTTCGAAGCTCGCGCGCGGTTGAAAAGAAGCGCGACGGAGTCTCAAGTAGAAAGGAAGACAAGACAGAGAGAAAGAGAGAGAGAGAGAGAGAGAGACTTGAAGCGGACAAAGGAAATGTCAGCGAGGCTAAAGTAGGTCAGAGGCGAAACTCCTCGAAAGCGAAAGAGAGAGAGAGAGGGGGGGGGGGGTAAATCCTTCTGACATTAACGCACCCTTATACCACTCGCGAGCACACGCCTTCTGAATATTATCTCGGCTCGAGGTTCTCTCCCCTCGGCGCGAACTCCGCTCTACCTCTCGTTGGCATCGTGTGCGTACAGCACGGCACGCAACTCGCGCGAGGGTCTCTCGAGCCATCGCCGAGAGCATGAGAGCATGAGAGCGAGAGAGAGAGAGAGAGTTTAGCGTACGCGCGTCAAGTGGTTGGCATGCCATTCCGGTCCTTAAATTCGCACTGGGAGCTGACGAATTTAGTACGTGCTCGCTAATACTAATACCGACTGTGTCTACCGACTTTTCTCTCTTTCTCTCTTTCTTTTTTATACCTTATTGATTAGCGACATTTTCCGTGAAATGTGTATATCGTGCGCATATATGTGCGCGTACCTTTAAAATTAGCTCTGTCGAAAAATTTTTTTACCGAAATAAACGCAATTGTGAGCCTCCATTCTCGAATACGTTTTTATGCAAGAAAAAAAGTAACGGCGTCGTTTAAATTACAAATGTTTCTATCATAGTCTTTTGTTTTAAATAGCTACGAATTAAAAATTAAAAAATTCAATTAAAAGATATGTTATTTCCGCATAAATTTCTCTATAAATAATAATGCAGCGCAAGTAAGTTAAACTATTACCAAAAATGAGAAAATCGTTCGAGTCGTATTCTATCATTTAAGAACTCAAAGGCTTTTCAAGATATACCGCACATATTCAGTTACGATACAAGCAGTGCGAGTGTCTAAATAAATCAGCGAACCATAACTTGGACAACGTCATCGGGGCATTGTGCCATCGAGGAAGATTCATTCGACGGTTCTTGTGGCAACAATTTCCAGTTTGAGAGACGGGACACTCGCAGCCCATGAGCAGTACATATATATATATATATATATATATATATATATATATACACAATATACACAATATACACAATATATACAATATATACATATATGCGCGTATTATGGTAACCGCCGGGACTTGAAAATGACGGACATCGAAATTGAGTATAGGCCGCAGGAGAGAGACTTAACTGTAACGTCGACATAAGATCGGACTAAGATACATGACAATGTGCTGCATTGAATGATCGGTCTCCTCTCTCCCTCTCTCTCTCTCTCTCTCTCTCTCTCTCTCTCTTTCCCGCCTTCGCTCTCTATATTTGCAAGCACTCATGCGAATAATTGATAATGGAATATGATTACGGCTAGATTATTTCGACTATCTATAAACTATATAACAACGATCTTTTTGAAGGAATCCAATTGATTAATTTTTCGTTTCTTTTTATTTACTAATTAAAATTATAAAATTCATCGGAATTACAAAAAGTGAAGTTTAGGTAACTAATTTTTTTTTTATTTGCTTCATAGAAACAATTAAAAATATTAGTTATTTAAATTTTAAAAACCGAATAGTTTGCATCGTGTTTGCGTATACCTTTAATTTTACCGATAGAAAATCGAGAATACCACGAAAACGAACACAACAACAACGCTAACTTATCAAGTACGGCATCAATCATTACGAACTAGCGCTAGCTCCGAAATAATTCACCCTAATAATACAATAGCGCCGCAATCCAAGTAAAGCATAATTCAGACCTTGCATAAGTGAGCGAGCGTACGTACAGCGGTGAAAAAAAAAAAAAATTTCGCCGCTGTCGCTTCCGAGCCGTGATGGTAGACGCGCACACAAACACGCACCAGGCGTACGTGTGCGTACAACCTAACGAAGTTTCCATACACAGAGCCTCGACGCGAGTGGTTACGGGCCAGCAGACGAGGCGAGTTTCCACTCGAAACTCTCGACCGAATGATAATAGAGCTTACCCTTGCTCTTTCTACATCTCTCTCTCTCTCTCTCTCTCACTCTCTCTCTCTCTCTCACTCTCTGCCTTTGTGGCGCGTCAGCCACTAACGCCATGACGCCCTGGCCTTTGTGCGCGGTCGCGATTAATCGGATTTCCAGCCTCTCTCCTTCGCGTCTAACTCGATAAACGCTCTCTCTCTCTCTCTATCTCTATCTCTCTCTCTCTCTCTCTCTCTCCTCTGCGCATCCCTCGACGCGGTACGGCTTCGACTTGTTGCTCGCGAGAATTCTCGCGAAGACGTTGCGAAAGCCGGTAACCTCCTTGAGATAGTCGAATATCTGTATAACTCGATCGCGCGCGTCTTACTTAACGCACTCTGCGTCAATCTACGGATGATTAATAATCCGCGATATCAAAGTGTTTTGCAATCCAATCGCGAATACTAAATGACTAAAGGCTGCGTAAATTGTTTAATCAACTTCTAATAGTCGATTAAACGCCTTTACTTTTCGAGTATAAAAAATGTTGCGAACTCGAATTTACGATAATTTTATTTTCTTCGTTTCAAAATGTGTCACATAAAAAATATGTAAATATACGAGTATTACGAATCGTACAACCTGAATAAACAGTCAGCTATGATTCCAAAATAGGGCCAAACAAACGACGTTTGAGTTAGCATAAGCTTAATATTAGGAAAAGTGAGTAAGTTCGACTCGCCAAGTTTGTTAACGCTCGAGCCCTTATAAAGTTAGAATGGAGTTTCGACTATCTCCATCCAACTGCTCGCGCCCTCGCGCGCTCGCGCTCATACATACACAAAGGATACGAGGCCTTTATAAAGACGAAGGGGTAAAGCGTACGATGAATTATCGTTTCTTCAAGAGGGAAAACGCGCGTCCGGGTATTTCGTATGCGAACGCTGTGTAAAACGTGCAATCCGATCTGGCTAGCTCGCCCGATGTGTCGCGAACGTGCTTAGCAACTCGCGCGAATCCCGGAGCGACTCTCAAGAAACTCAAGAGAAAAAGAGAGAGAGAGAGAGAGAGAGAGAGAGTGTCGACGGCTTATGTACGACTTATCGGTCTTGCCTCGCAAATGCCGTCGTCCTGGGATTGCAAAGCCGTCTTCTTTTTGCGAATGTTTATCTCGCGAGATTTGGAAAGAAAAATTTTTACCCAAGATCTTCTCTCTGTATGAAATATTAACGGCATTTTTTGAGCCGATAAACGTTTTCTCGTGGAAAATACATTTTGTGAAAATAACTAATGTATGGATTGTTTACCTTGACTTTTTTTTTTTTTTTTTTTAATTAAAAAATTTAATATTAATTATTTTTTCTGGACTAAATATTATATTCTATAATATTATCAATAACTAATATCTCTAGTGTGAGATTACTAAAATAATTAGAGAATCTTTTCAATATCGAATTTCCATAATATTCTCTTCTACATCAATTCCTTATAGTTAAAACTATGTGGGCGGAATAAAATAATTCATAAGCTTCATTTTCTTGGATTATAATGAGCTGGAAAAAAAAAAGTGCAATAAAGAAAAGATAAAGAAAAAATATTTCATTTTATTTCACCACAACGAACAATTTACTTTAAATAATATCTAAAAGCAATTGCAAACGATGCTTTCATTTAATTCGAGCGCGTAAATATAAGGACAAAGGAAAATATATCCAACGCAAAGAGAGTTATTTACTACCAGCGAAATTTTTCTTTTAAAGTAAATAGGATACTCTCGCAAATTCCGTGCGATTGATCAAGTCAATTACGATTTCTCGCAGCTTTCCTACGTGAACAATATCGAGTTTCAAGTGCGTTGTCGCGCCATTCGTAAATAAATCCGCTAACAACATTAACTCCTTCCATTAAAACGCGCTATTTAGCGTTAAAAAAAAAAAAAAGATCACAGCGATAAAAAGAATTCTCTTTGACCGGTACACGCAGTAAAAAAAAAAAAAAAAAAAAAAAAAAACCTAAGAATGAAAATTTCATTTAGTTCGAGGTGTTTTCCCAGAAGCTCGAGTTCGCTATACAATTTCACGGGATAAAGGCGGATTAGTCGGAATAATCAGAGAAGGCAGAGAGGCAAAGAGAATTTTAGGGAGTGTAAGTTGAACAGTTTCTCTCCCGGTAAAATTTTACAAGAGCGAAGTATTATGAAAGAGAGACAAGAAAGTAATTTATATCTCGCTGCGCGAGATATCCTTGCAGTTTTTTTTTTTTTTTTTTTTTTTTTTTTTTTAAGAGCTCGAGTGCAAGCAAATTTGTAATTTCTCGCTTCTTGCTTACAATCAACTTTGAAAATTAACTTTCAAAAAAAATTTTACTTCCTATAGTAAATAATATTATAAAATAAAAGTATAAAAAAAAAAAAAAAAAAAAAAAAATTACGCATTTCATATAACATCATTAAAATTCTAATAATTTTATTAACAACTTTTTTTGTAAAAATTATCAAATGAGAAAGCAGTTGGTAAAATGTTTTAAAGAAGCTTGCTTTGCATGTTTTAATTACCGTCTTGACTTTCTGTTAAACGCGCGATTACTAAGCTTAAAACAGAATCAATACAAATAAAAATTTTATCACTCGGAAAGTAACTTGGCCCGTTAAACTATTTATTATTTGCATTGAAATAGTTAAACATTTGATCCTTAGCTTTTTGAGTTAATGTTAAGTGTACACGAACTAATTCGCCATCGGCAAACGCGTAATCCCACGTATAACGGAAAATATTGTACTTATGCGTTGTTTGAAATCATGAAAAATCGAGTAAGAAAATTAGAAAATCGAGAACAAATATCGGAAGCAATATGTGACAGCGAACAAACTTTTCTTACAAAAATCACAAAGTTCCCTCATAATTACATCAAACGGCAAAAAATGAAGAAAGGAAAAAAAAAAGCAGAGAAAAAATATCCCGCTAAAAGGTCACAACTAAATACATAGGACACGGATTAATCGAAAAAAAAAAGAAAATTCTCGCGCGCGCGCGCGCGCGTACGAGATAGCAAAAAGGACAGCGGAACGATACGAAAGGGCAAAAAAAAAAAAAGGTGGCTGGAAAAGGTTAAATCGGTGGAAAAAATTAATGGCCTTGACCTCAAGATCAGTAGCAATACCGGTGTATCAAAGCAAGAATATCCGAAAATCGAACAATCATCCATCTTCGTGTGCGTCATGTGCGGAAATGGTGGTGGGGGCATACCGTGAACTTTTTCGAAGGATTGACTTTTAATCGATCAATCTTCACAGCGACATAGTATGTTTATGTGTATATATATATATGTATATACATATGCTCATTGCCGCGCTCACGTTTTCGCGTGTACGTACGCGACAATTTCCGTTAACACTCGCCCAAACGCCGAGAGTGCAACGGTTCGTCGCGCATACCCAACGCGCGCCCGAGTGTTCCTTTTTTTCCCACGCCTAGAACCACCTCTTCCATCATAATAGTCGCGCGAGTATCCTTTGACCAGAAGAGAAACGATATCGATAGGTATATATATATGCACGTTCGTGCACGTGTCCGAAATTCGTGATACGTTTACTTAGGGCTCGATTGTTCGTTCGACGAGGAAATGTCGAATTCGCGATTTACCGACAGCATGAATCCCTCCTAAGTAAGAAGCTTGAGATCGGTTGAGATGATGAATCGGTCGAATAAAAATGCCGACAGTGGGTAATTTTTATCCGCGAAAGTGTCGAAATTTAAAAATTATCCAGGATGTGTAAAAACAAAATGTAACATAAAAGCGATTTCGATAAGCAATTTACTTTACAAGCTAACCTTTCTCAAATGCGAATGATTTATATTTTACTAATTGCAAGTAATGCAATCTCGCATGTGTGAGGTCGTGGATAATTTAACTATCGAATCGATTAAAATACTTATTAAAAAATTATGCGATATACGGTAAACGAGATTAAATTTAAAAATTAACTGACTTCAAATGCGATGTATGTAATATTCATTTTAAAAGCTCACACGATGAAAAAGATATATCCCTGTAATTCATTTTACGCTCCGCTATCGATTAATCCCGCTATATATACAGGGATATTTAGCGAAGCAATATTTTTAATATCCACTTTAAAATTATAAAATTTGTATGATTAATAAATTAAATCTACTTAATCAAACGATATGTAATTTAAATGTATACATATATTACACATTTCATAATGTGTGTTTTATTAAAAAATTCAACGCGTATGCGTAAATAAAGATGCGTCCTTTATTAAAAAAAAAAAAAAAAAAAAAAAATTATTTAAATTTTTGTTAAAATAAAAGTTACAACGACGATCGAATCTAAAATTGTAAATAAGTATAAACTATTGATACTTTTCCTATTGATACTTCTCCTTCGATTTTACAAGCGTACTTTATTTAAAACGAATGACGCGACCTAATGTATAAAAATGAATCATTTAATAATGTATATAAATATATATATATATATAAATACCTTTACGTATAAACATGCTGACGTAATGCTGTACCCGCCCTGAACAAAGCTTTTTGTCTGTTTACACAGGTCGATATGTATGTCGAAAACGCGATAATAGTGTAGCGTGTCGGATGATAATAAACTTTCGTCGTCCTCCGATGAAATGAGCCAAGAAGTGTTAACTCGACTCAATCGGGAGCGAATAAAAGGGGAAAAAGTACAGACGCGGTGATTGTATCCTCGTGTGAATGAGGTCGAAAATTTTCGACCGGATTGGAGACAACTTTTCGTACCCTAAGTAAAGTTATCGTCGCTTTTCGCGTTCAACTTTCGACATCGTTACCGCAGATCTAGTCGAAATTACTCCGAGAGAGATAGTGCCTCCTTCTTTTTCTTTTTCTTTTTTTTTTTATTTTAAAAAGTCAACCCTGATGTGATCGAGTTCTATATTGTTCCTGAAGGAGTTTTCACCTCGACGATGACGGACGATAGACGCTGGAAAATATTTCGCCGACTATATGTTTATGTACTTTTATGACTGTATAATGGACGTTATATGGAAGGAATTTTCAATTTAGCATGAATTTTAGAAAAAACCCCATACTTTAAACGTATTTCCATATTTATTTATTCAAAATTTGCCATACCGACGCCGTTATTATTGTAATTATGATAATATAATTAACAAAAAAAAAAAAAAAACAGCATTAATTCAATTTTTTTATTAAATTTGAAAAAATAGAAATATTTTACATTTATATTTAATAAAATCAAAATTTCATTTACAATTCTATTCTTAATTAACGAAGTATATATTTGTGTTAAAAAAAAGTTAAACCATACTTAAACTTTATTTAAAAAAAAAAAAAGCTTGTAAAATATTCTAATGAATGAAAAAAATTTTAATTAAAAATTGAATCAAAATTTTTAATTACAAAAATATAAAATTTCACGAAGAAATGTAAAATTTAAATATCATATACCAGCATATTTTTATAAATGAATTCTCATTCCATAAATGAAAGTATTAAATAAAAGTATGAAAAACTTGCATAAAAATAATGTACATTTATCGAAACAAATATCTTCCTTTTTCAACCTCTCACTAATTAAAACAAAAATTATCGAGTCTTTTGATCTCTCAATAAATTAAATAACAAACTACTAATATATCTTCCTTATCTACGCGACACGAGTATTTTAACGAATTTTTAACGACTAGATAAAAAAAAAAAAAGAAAAAAAAAAAAAAAAAATGTCGGCCCCTCGAAAACTATAAACAGCTCGCGAGGAACATAACCAACGTTGCACACATACACACACACGCATACTAACATCTTTCTCGCATCTAAAGTGCCGATCGTAAAAGTCACCAACTACAAACTCGATTTGCATTTTTCTACGGCTACGAACACGAGTACGGATTATTAATAAAACACCGATCAAATATTTTCCTAGAAATTTATTTTGCTGTAAAATTTTTCAGAAAAACATTTCGTTCTTATCGATTATTGCGTAACGTCGAGCAACGTTGACGACTTAAGTAAGTGACATATACGATTCACAAATTTTCAAAATAAAAAAAAAAAAAAAAAAAAAAAAAAAAATTTAAGATAAAAGAATAGTATGCCGAAAGATTTGTATATTTTAAAAAATTTCACGTCGAGAGAGAAAGAGAGAGAGAGAGTGACAGGGAAATATCCTTCAACGATGGAACGTTCACACGAGCGTGAAAATCAAGCATGCGAGAGAGCAATCGTCGAAATCTACGTTGCACCGTTATCCGACTCTCGTACGAGCGTGGGTTCAACTTCCTGGTTGTCTCATCTTCGCGAGAATCCACGAGCTTTCGGCTTGAACGCGTACCCATGTACGTGTACACAATCATATATGTTATTGTAAATGAAAGACAAAGGAAAATAAAGAGATTACAAAACTGACGTGTCAATTTTCACCTTTCTGACAGATTATAAAATGCTTATTATGTTTATAAAAACTAGTGTTTTCGAAGTTTCTTGTTTTTGTTTTTGTTTTTTTTTTTTGTTTTTTTTTAATTTTAAAATTATTTATTAAAGCATTAGTTTTCTCTTACATTTTTCATAAAAAGTTTATGAAATTGTTTACATTTAAAATTCTAATTAAATTTAATTATAGTTTTTAAAACACTTTTAATTATAACTTTTTGTTAAATCAACATTTAATAAAAAAATTCTACTTGGTAAATATATCTACTATAAAAATATAATAAATGCTTTTAATTTTTATTTAATTTATTTAATACAATTTAAAGATTCAATAATAAAAATAATTCTATATTCTGAATATTTAATATGCAGTTTTTTATTATTTTTACGGAAAATAAAAAAAATATATATAAGCAAGACATTTTTTATTGATTTTGCGAAAACTTTTGAAATTGCTAATGTAATCAAAACAAAATTTATTTCAATACAGAAACTTTACTTAAAGAAAAAGATCGTTCAAGTTGAATTTTTTAAAGCAATGAATTTTCAATCGCAAGCCAATTGAAGTTCAAAATATTTTTCTCTGTATGCGAAATATATCGAAAACCTTGTGAAAAACCTGCTTCAATTTTATGCAAAAATTTGCACTTTTAAAAGTTCAAATTTTATAATAACATAACTGCAACATATATTATACAAATAAAGTAATTCGCAATTGCACAACGATTGTACTTTAAAAACAACATTTTTTAATAGAAATTTTATTAATACCGAAAACAAAAATCAGCTTAAATGTTATTATTAAATTTCTAATAAAAAATATTAAACTACAATGTGTCACAATCATTTCTATTTTACACGTTAATTTGACCCAAAAACTTTTTTCGAAACGTTAAACCAGATACAGACAAAAAAACGTAGAGTCGATAAGAAGAGACAATAGGGGGGGAGGGGGGAGGGGGGGAAAGATTTTCGGGTAGAGAGAGAGAGAGAGAGAGAGAGGGAAGGAAAACGTTTTGAGTCGGTGCCGATAAAATTCATCAATGTTACGTTGCGACGTGCCGTTATCGACAACGACGCCTGTTGAATGACGCGCGCGCAAACTCGAAGTAAAACGCGGCGCGGCGAGACGGTGAATAAATTGATGAAGGGGACAGATAAAAAATGAAGTTATTGGTATAGTCTATAAATATGAATACAATTTATTCACGGTAACGAATGTTTTATAAGTATTCGCATTTTGTCACGGATAAAGGCCGATGACCATTGGGACACGTGGAAGTCCTCCCTATTTTCTTTTCGTTCCTCGAATGCGGAAGAAAACTTGTCTTGAGTTCTATTTTAGATGGAAAAGTTTCTTTCTTCTAGTTCTTGTCCATCGTGCGAGCGACATTATTTCTAAATGATTAGAGCGAGATATATTGGTTTTTTTATAAGTCCTACATAACTACCTACATATTTTATTTAAAATTTCAATAATTCGTTTTCTACGCGATTGTTAAACAATCGATCGATCATTGAAAAAGTAAATTGTTTCAATTTATACGATGTAAACGTTTTCAGTATTTTTATTTAAACAAAAATGTTAAGCATTATGTATATAAACTATAGAAGTTAATAATTAAACGAAACAAAAATAAGTAAATAATAATTATATCTTTTATTGAGATAAAAAAAAAATTTATTTACACCTACAATAAATGAAAATAAAAAACAACGAAAGCAACGATAATAACAATAGCAATAACGTTTCAGAACCAGGTAAACCATCGTCCGCGAGGTTGACAAGCAGTATAATCGCGAGGATCGGCAATAGCAGCAGCAGCAGCAGCAGCAGCAGCAGCAGCAGTAGCAGCTGGAAAGCGAGGATCGCGCGGTCAGCGTCGTCGAGGGCGGACGAGCTTGTCCGCGACCGAGGCTAAATCACCAACTCGCTAACGTTTGGCCCCCGTGGTTGCGTGTCTCCAATGCTCATCAGCAGCCGGCCATCATCGTCATCAGCAGCAGCAGCAGCAACGAGGCTCGTTGTGTCGCCATCGCCGCCGCCAGCGTCGCCGCCAGCGTCGTCGTCGTCGTCGTCCTTCTCCTCCTCCTCCTCCTCCTCCTCCTCTTCCTCATTTACGAGGTCGCCCTCGGCGTTGTTTATGTCGAGATGTCGCGGGCCCGCGAGGGCTGACGAGGGCGCGCCGCTTAGGAGCCTTTGGGATGCTCCGGTCATCCGGTTAGAGTCGTATGGAGGGGCCGGACGTAATAAGCACCGAGAGCACCTGGCTTCTGAACCTGACGCCGCCGTTCGCCGACCACAGCTCCGACAGCTTCTTCCGGGGATTCCCCGGCAAGAATTCTCCCTACACTACTACACGGGTAAGCTGCTTTCAAACCTCCCTACCTCCATTAACGATTTACTCTCTTTTTTATGCGTCCTTCGAAACATTTTTTTTTTTTTTTTTTTTTTTTTTTTTCGTATCTTTTTAGATAATATTCTTCTGACCAAAAAGTTTATTAATTTTTATTATATAAATAAATATTTTTTTTTACGAACGTAAGTAATTTTTTACAATATTTTTGATTGTTTGTCGAAATTTAAAATTGGAATTTTTTCGAAAAATTTTTTTCAAAAAACAAATAAAGCATCACATTTATCACGTAAAATGTTACGTTAAAGTTATTTCATTCGAATATCGTCAACGCGCACATGTCGACATTTTTCACAAAAGATTTTTCAATACAAAAGTTTTCCGATTTTTTATTAAACATCAATTATTGAAGAAAATCCATTTGAAAAATAAACCGAGTGCGTATTTATACATAAAAGTTTTTTATTTTATTGTTTTGAAAGTACGCGTGTTAATAACAGACAGAAAGAAAAAAAGAAATTTCAATGGCTTATTTTATGAAACGACGAGAAAGTTTTATTAGTATTTAAAAAAAACGTAATATCCTACGTTTTGCCGCGTTAAAGGTTTTGAAAAGTCTCTCTTTGAAAGAGAGCTTATTGCGCTCTCGCGTCACGCGGTACTCGCCGCGCGCACAAAACAACGATAAAAAATAAAGGAATATATACACGACGGATACGGCAAAAAGCGAGCTTTTATGGTAAATACGGGTCGATTGGTGATTGCAGGCAATCGTGCTGGCTCTGGTACTCGGAAGCATTATAATCGGCACGGTAATCGGGAATATACTGGTCTGCGTCGCCGTATTCCTTGTGAAGAAGCTGCACAAGCCCTGCAATTACCTGCTGGTAAGCTTGGCCGTGAGCGATCTCTGCGTCGCCCTCCTTGTTATGCCGATGGCGATGCTCTATGAGATAAAGGGCAATTGGTCCTTTGGTTCCACGATGTGCGAAATTTGGGTCAGCTTCGACGTGCTAAGCTGCACCGCCTCGATACTCAATCTCTGCATGATATCCGTCGATCGGTGAGTTTTTATTATCTTATTCTTTCATTATCGTCGAAAAGTTTAAATTTTATCATACGCGATATTATGTGTGCCTCTATGGATACTATTATCTTTTATTGATTGAGTTTGCTTTTAAACGTATTTAATTTTATCGGTTCAATATTTCATATGATAAATTATTTTGCGAAAAATTACTTGAAAAATATCGCGAGTCTTCTTAAAAATGAAGCTGTATAAAAAAATATAATAAGCATAATATACGTTACATTGGGCATGAAAAAATCCTAAAAAAAAAAAAAAAAAATGACCGTTTGCATGCAAATATGTTTTCTCGTTGACAGACTTATAACAAAAGAAAAAAAAATAATAATAATAAATAAAATAGCCGAAAAATAAATTAGTCAACGTAGATAAAAGGCGTTTTTTTAATAAAAGGCGCGAACACAAAATGTGTGCACCCAATAGATAAGAAGCAGAAAACGTCATCGTAAAATTTATTTTCCGCGCTTTCGTATTGTGAACACAATTGGCTGACTAGATACGTCCCTGATCTACTGACACAGTCAAGTGTCGGGATAAGTTTATAAAGATTCATTGCTCGAGAGCGGTTTTATTTTTCGCGTTCCTCGACACGCCTTTAAACATTTTCACGCTAAATGTGATCGATTGTATAACAACGAAATACTCGAGGCAGAATTTTTTATTCACAGCCTATAATAATTAATAGTTTTTTATGTAGAATATGTTTCGTTTAGTGTTAATATAAATTTAAAAAATTTTTAAAAAAGTCGCTACGGTATCGATTTTAAAACATTGACATGTATTGATTTTTGCTTCGTTGTAGAAAAACAATTAAAATTTTGAATTTGGCTATACAATTAAATCGAATGTTTAATTATTTAAAAATAAAGAACAGTGTTAATTAAATTTTACCAAAAGATGTTGATTTATTGTTCGTAATTTATTAATAAAACTTTTTTCAATAAAACTTGGAGCAACTGTGAACATAAACTTTCCACGAACCTTATTCACGCAGAGCAGAGTTTCATTTCCAAAAATTTATTTATGTTCACGATCAGCAGTCGTCCCAATCTCGGTTTTTTCTACCAATCATCGAAACAAAAAATCTAAAGCCTAAAGTAACTTTTTTTCACGCACTCAACACTGCCCCATAAATCCGTCCAGATCCATATTACGAAAAAAAAGCAGAAAAAAAAAAAAGCAAAAAATAAAAAGTTATAAAAGAACCGAGTCCGAAGCCTTACACAATTGCTCAAAAAAAAAGCCATCGCTTTTATAATTACATCCAACGCTATATATAATGTATTCGTCCTTACTTTGCGAAAATTTTCAACGTCGAAAAAAAGAAAAGATAAAAAAAAAAAAAAAAAGAAAGAGAAAAAAGGAACAACTTTGGTAACTGTCCCAGCGCGGCAAAGTTCTCCGGAGCAAATGTCCGCTCAAAACGAAGGTCCGTCGGCTGCTCTCGACTCGTATAGTATACACAGACACAGGCACATACACAAACACACAAACACAAACACACACACATACACACACACACACACACACACACACAAAGCAATAACGGCAAGGCACGTACGAACGCGTATTTACGAGTATGCACGTCGATAGGTTCGTTAGTAAGTACGTTTTTCGTGTGTATATCTCTTTTGCACTAGCCGCGAATTAAATACTTATTGAGCACAGAGCTATTCGGGTCAAACGGCAATTTGAGGGCATCGCTGCCACCAACGTTACTCTCTGGTTAGTCTATCGTCTCGACTCCGGTAATTGACGGCTCGTACGAGAGTACGTCTGTGCGAGAGAGAGAGAGAGAGAGAGAGAGACATATCGCGATATGCCTTGTGTACACAAACCGTTTCTCGTGCTCTCTGTGCTCTATTTATCCCTTAGACGTTTGTTTATATTTCGATGAACTTTGTCGGTATATTGCGCTCATGGGTGTATTTTTTTTTTTTTTTTTTTATACTTATATCTGTTAGTAACGTAATTGATTGCTTGTTTTTTTCGATTTGTTGAAAATTTATTCAATTTTACCTCCTTACCCGATATATTTATTTTACCTTAAAATATCTAAATACTTGAATAACGTGATCGATGAAAATAAAAAAATTAATAAAAATTTAAAAATATAGATAAAATTGTCGAAGGTAAAACAAAAGGCGATGATATTAAGTTGTCGAATTGGAACTTTGAAATTGAAGTGGCAACGTTTAAAATCTGGATAAATGACGAAATGGAACTTTAAGTGTTCCAATTTTCTGAGTAACGCATTTCCGACATAACTTGAGAATGAACAAAATATGAATCTTCTTGAGTCCGACCTAGTTCCTCGAAGAAATTTCGCTCGGTTATTGTACCATTATTGTAAACGCTCTCTCTCTCTCTCTCTCTCTCTCTCTCTCTCTCTCTCTCTCTTTCCCGAGCTTCTGGAAATATGACATTTTAAACTCAAAACGAAATCGTTGTAATTAAGACACACTGATAGAAACGAAAATTGTTTGATATTCAATTATTAGCCACTATATCACGAAGTAATCCAATATCTCATTATTTCATTATTTTATTTTAATTAATATTGAACATTTTTTTTCAATTATTTTTCAAAATTTATCAAAGTACCCTTGAGATGTAGATATATGTGTATCACTTGAGAATTTTTAAGATAGTTTACAAAAATATTCTTAAAATATTAAATATATATTCGGATAAATCATCCAATTATAAAATAAACACGTATTTATAACGTTTGACTGTTTGAATAAACCCAGTAAAATACTTACTTTTAATCTAATCGTACGAAATAAAAAAAAAAAAAAAAAAACAAGAGCTTCCTATTTACCATCAAAACATCGCAGCGTTCCAGTATAGATAAATCGCAGTCAAAACCCAGCCACTCCGCTGATTCTTAATCAAGAAACATACCAACTGCCTCGGCGTAATTAAGAGAAAAGCGAAAAACTCGAGTTCTAAATATAGTCGAGGACAATAATAATTGTTCGACTTTAACGAGAGCAAGAGCATGAGAGAAAGAGGGAGAGAGAGAGAGAGAGAGAAAGAATTCGAAAAAAATAACGGGCAAGTTCGTTGGGAGATAGAAAAATTTTGACAATGGGCAAATAAAGCATATATGTCACGGATAAAAAGTGACGAGCGAGAGAGGAGAGCGGGGGAGCGTTTAATTAATTCGATTTTAAATCGCTTTGCCGATGTTCATCTTGATGCGAATCCGCGATTCTTCCTCGTCCCCTCTCTCTCTCTCTCTCTCTCTCTCTCCGCGTAGTTTGTCGAGCCGACGCGTCATGCGCACGGCGGCGAAACGTCAATGTCACGTCGCGTCGTCCGATATCGGTTTTAATTAACCCAAACTCGAGGCTCGACGCGTCGCTCCGTTGCCTATCTGTCAGCGAGCACGAATTACTGCAACGCTGTCTCCGTAGACAGAGAGAGAGAGAGAGAGAAAGAGCACGTGGCGAGAGCTATCTTGTCATGGAGATGTGTACTCTATATGTACGCGTCGATCGTCGAGTTGTTGCATTCGCTAGAATTTCTTACCTGGATAATATTTACAGCCTATGTATTAGATTAAAATTTCGTACTATTTGATCGATCGTTTGAATAATTTAATGTTTAAATTTTAATCGTATTAAAAATTCATTTAAATGTATCGTAAACTAGATGAAAAAATAAAAATAATAAAAGCAACTCTAAACGTCACATATGCAACGATAGTTTGAAATTTAATTATTTTTATAAAAATTAAATTAAACAATTATATGTACATATAATATTAGTTATTTACGTACCTCGAGCGAGTCTCGCTTCGTTATAGCCCTAGGTGAAATATTTTGTGGATGGATAGTAGAGCCGCGGTCGCAACGAGCGACTAAGGCGTCTAGCTATCCATCCACAAAATATGAGCCAAAAGCTTTAATGACGCTTGAATGTATATTGAGCGAAGGAGAGAGCGAGACAGAAATAGGGTGGTCACGTGGGAGCAACGGTGTGCGCGCTCGCATCGCCGTCTCGTTCTCTCTCTCTCTTCTTCGCTCAACATAACATAAATCATATTACGCGTTCCAAAAATATAAATCTCGACGAAGACTCACATGATAGGCTATACTTAGCATCAAATATATAGCAGTGGCGCTGATTGTTTTTTTTTTTTTTTTTTTTTTTTCCTATACGACGTATAAGATTGTGTACGTTCTAGTAGGACGTATAGAATGTCTATACAGCGTAGGAGGACGTATAGAAAAATGTTAATACGATCGAGGAGACGCTTGCGCGTATGAAAACCATTTACGTACTGAGGATGCTCCGTAGATAAGAGTCACCGTACGGGTTAGTAGGCTGAAAAAAAAATATATTATTTTTATTTTTTGAAGATTAATATTTTTGTTTATAAAACTGCAATATTAAATTTCGTATCGGTATAACTTACTAAACTTATTAAAACTTCAACTAAATTCAATCTTCAGGTTCAGTAAAATATACGGAACGAAGATGAAAAATCAACCGTATCGTCAAAAATATTCAAACAAACTTGAAGCTATAACGCACATATATTCGTGATAAACAAGATATTTTCTTAACTGAAATAACAATGAAAAGTCGAGAAATTTTCCTTCGAAAATAAAGCTCACGAAGAAATAAGAAAAAACTACATGCACTGTACGTAGAGAAAACGTCGCTTTCATTTCCGCTGAATCGCGTCTACGTGACTCTCGCTTCGAAAATTTGACAGGATTCAAAAAAGTTTGACAAACTAAAGTTTGTACACCGGCAGTGAAACCGAGGCGCGATCTGTTTTCTCGAATTAGTCGTTTTCCTGCCGCGTGACTACTGCTCGATTTGCCCGCTATATTTGAATCGATAGATGTCGAACAGACTTTACTCATGTTTATAAACTCGAACGAACTGATTTGATTTTTTGTTTTTTAATTTGTATTTTTATTATTTCGTGCTTGTCGTTATGCTCTTTTTCGGTTTAACGTCTGTCGATTCTTTTTACGATGCCGTAAGATTAATTTATTATCAAGGTACGATGAGAGAATCATTGTATGAGATTTTAATCGAAAATATATTTCATTTTGAAAGCGAAATAAAATTTTACTACGTATTTAGATCAATATTGTGTTTTCATTATCGACCGAAGCCGTCGGAATAAGGTTACATTCGTTTTAAAGAAGCGCGATTATAATTTTACGTTAATAATTTCTACGAAATTAAATTTTACAAAATTCAAAAATTATAAAAATCTAATAGATTTATGAAACACGTTCAACAAAATTACTAATTATTCTCAAATATTAACGCGAACTTAAAGTTTTATTAAAAAAAATTAAACTAAAAATTATCCTCGAAAAAAAAAAAAAAAATATGCCTACGACAACGTTAAGATTAATTTTATCAATTTACAATGTTCAATGGCATATAGCAGTCGGCAGAAAATCACAAGAGGTCGCAATAGAAATTGCAAAACAAAAAACTCTCTCGCAAAATCGAGTGAGAATTTTTCAATAAACGTTATTTAACGGCTATTTAAAAAATGACGCGTTTACCAAGCCTAAGTATAACGGGCTTTGTTACCCGCCAGCGTCAAAGTATCTCGTTGAATTTTTTTTACGGAATTCACGGCTTTTATTCCAACGGCAAATATCGACTGCCAACGGCGTATGCGCGTTGAAAATTTTATTTTCAAGTGTGTGGACATTTTCGAGGGATCGATATATGTATACATGGGAGAAGAAAAATTTAGTTTAATTAAAGAATTGTAAAATAAAATTAATATTTTTTATTTCTGACTCTAAAATTTACTTTGGATCAGTCTAAAATATACATTTATTTATTTTTATATATATATATATATATATATTTGAAAGATTAAAAGAAGATTTTCAATGAAAAAAAGTTAATTTACTATTGAACGAAATTAATCTAAATACGCGCACTTTTAGTTTTATATATTAATTTTTCTCACTAAGACTCGCCAAAAATAATAATGGAAAAACCAGATGAAAAATAAGGCGATAAAATCTTACACTGATTTTATTTATCGAATTAAATTAAATCAATTTAATGGAGTTTACAACTTGAAAGAGACAGACCATAAAATTCTTGAAAAAATTACGCTATTCAATATTTTTCTTTTATCATTATCTTATCTTGAACTTTTTTTCTTTCCAAACGAGATTGTTACCTTGATTTATTTATATTTTACAATAGCAGGTATTATCGAATAACAAAAAATATGATATTTATAATTAAAATAAATCAAAAAATAAAATAACCAATTATAAATTATCTTGATCATTCATTAATTCAATGTACGTGCTTAGATACTACGCGATCTCGAAGCCACTGGACTACGGGGTGAAACGGACGACCCGTCGCATGATCGTCTACGTGGTGTTCGTGTGGCTGAGCGCCGCGTGCATAAGTCTGCCACCCCTCCTGGTCCTCGGCAACGAGTACACCCAATTGAAAACGGGGGTGTCGCACTGCTCGGTCTGTCAAAATTTCGGATACCAGATCTACGCTACCCTCGGCAGTTTTTACATTCCTCTGTTTGTCATGATACTGGTGAGTATTCATACCTGATATTGATAATATCGGATACTTATCATCGTCGAGAACTTTTTAACGAGGTTATTGCTTTTGAGAGTCGGTGGTATATCCGAACGAATACGATTTATTCGATTGACTGGTCACGTTTTGGCGATTTGTTTTATGCCTCGTTATCGTTGACAAAAGAATCGACTTGTACCAAGCTTATCGAAAACTTTGGCTTTTCTAACCGCTTGATTATATCGCGATGTTATTTACTGTTGTTAATAATACGAGTAATAAGTAGATAACTTATATTGAACTTTATCAAGTGACAATTTAAGTTTAATAATTATAAAAATGTGCCGTTCTTTATAAAATTTAAAATATTTTTCACGACATTTAACCCCTTCAATGATAAATTAAAAAAAAAATTTTTATAAGTTTTAGACTTCGTAAATAAATTCAACGGAGATTATTCAAATTTTCGCAGAAAAATTTGCATTTCGTAAAATCTATTATGAAAAAGAATGAAGAAAAATATCTGATTAAAGTTAACGCTGTCATTCTTCGAGTAAAATGCGGACGCTCTTTTCTCCTTGTGATATGTAATTCTCCGAATGTCCTTTATAAATCAATTCAATATTTATCGCTGCGTAACTTATAGTGTCCTTAAGTTATACAAGAAAAAGATTTCAAAATACGCTTATGAAGTATAATATTTTAAAATTCCTGACAAAAGGAATTGAAATAAGGTGAAAGGTAAATGAATAATCTACAGAATTTTATCAGCTAAATTATACGCCGGGGACCGAAACGAAAATATTTTTACTTTATGTAAAAAGGAATAATTTATAATTTAAAATAAAGTTTTGAAATTTGATCCATATAACCATGTACTAAAATTTTACGTGGACATAATTTCATGCCAAACCGGTAATATACCGGATTCCCTATTCGCTCATCTTTTATCCATTCAAGACGCGTCTCATTGTCCCAATGAATATAAATTATCTAAACTTCATCGATCTTGACGTCAGCGTGTAAATTATCCGAGCAATTCTCGTGTCTTAATTACGCGATCCTCGTGCTCTCTCTCTCTCTCTCTCTCTCTCTCTCTTTTGTATATCGTGTATCGACGCCGTCGCATCTTATCGGTCATGGAAATCGCTTCTAAGTGTATACCAATACCATCGACGCTATTGCAAGTATCCGTCGTCTCTCTTAGCATTGCCGTTATCTGCAAATCGGACCCACGTCGTGCTACCTCCCATTATTGTGTAAATGTTATCTACCGTCTATTTATAGATTTACTTTAAACAAGATTAAATTGTTTGATTAAACACGGTGGATATGTTTAAAAACTTGTAACGGATAAACATTATAATAAATTACATTAAAGTCTTGTCAATTCTACCTATGAAATAAATTTTCTTAAAAGGAAAGAATACTTTATTTTTTTATGAATTTATTCGTACAATAGATTAAACCAAGAAATATTTAAAATATTTTTTCCGGAACAACTCGTTTAGTAAAACTCAGATGCACATAGGCGTATAGAGAGATACGTCCGAGAACGGACGAGGAAATAGCTCGACGGAATGCGGACAACGGTGTGCCCGGGGCACGATGTGCGTCGCCTCCGTGTAAGCGGACGGTAATCCAATTGTACGATCGTTCTATGATCCGTCAATCATTCGCGTGCTCCGCGTATAGAGACGCGCCAAGGACCGGCCTTATTAGTTCGAGAGGAGGGAGGGAGGGAGGGAGGGAGGGGGCTATTCAACCGGAAACACTTTTGCTTGCTCGCTCGTGACGATTACGCTCGTTGGCGTTATTTCTCTCTCCGTGGTCCTTTGATTCACCTGCGCGCGATTCCCGATCGAAATCTTTGACGCAGACCTTATCGCGCGTGAATGCATCGGTTAATCCTGAAATTTATTCGATTGAATAAATAGTGAGCTCGATTGGAATAATTTTCATCGATTTATCGTAAAATCAATCATTTCATTTCTACTTTAAGAATTAAAGATGAAAACAAATTATTTTTTCAATAGCTTGCAATAAAAATAATACACTCTTAATGTAATATGCTTTTTTGATACTTTATTAATTAGATTTATTATCACGTTCATGAAATTTTAACTATTTCGTACAAAAACTTAACGGGCAACCTTAATAGATCATTCTCAGTGGTTTGCCTAGCTTAACATTTATGAGACATTATCAAAACATAAGCGCACATCTTCCTTCTAAAAGCATAACAGGCTTACCAAATTCGCTATTTATTACCGGTAATATTATCTGAAATTATGGACGAATTGATCGCCATGTAATTTAATAATATATCAAAATAAATAATCCAAGTTTAAGAGAAGCATAAAATCTCTTTTCATGCACAACAAATTTATATAAACGAAAAATATTACAATTTAACTTTTTCGATACGTCGCAGGTCTACTACAAAATCTTTTGCGCGGCGAGAAAGATCGTATTGGAGGAGAAGCGCGCCCAGAGCCATCTCGAAGCGTACTGTCACTTGGACATAGACCAACAGCTCCCGGCGCCCATTCTTCATCAGAAGGCCAATTTTGATAACCAGACAGCCCGCGGCGCCTCGCCAATCGAGCATCACCGCAGATCCAGCGCATCGACCACGGTAAGCTTCTCTTCTCAATCCTCGGCACAACCTTTTAAATTATATTATACGATCTACGTTACTGCGAGTTTATATATACACACCCATAAATATATATATATACTCGCAGCTATACCTAATTTAGTGGAATTTCATAGTTTCCGAAAGATGGTTTTGAGATTTCTAACTTGGCCGGGGTCGCATTATTATTCGAGCATTAAATGCGGTCTTGGGCGAGTTTCTTGCTCGTTCCTCAATTTATCGCATTAGTTATTCGTCTGTAATAAATAAAGCATGCTTAGTGCTTGATGTAATTAACTGTATGTATCAATCGAAATAATAGCTCGAATATTAAATTTGACGTTTATTACTAATTTTAAACGTTCTGATTTCGATAACTCTATTTAAAAGTTCATTTATTTAAAATTTTAAACGCCATTAATCGTCATATGCGACAAATACTATAAATAAAATTTCTAACGCTTCGTTAAATGCGTTGCGAAATTTCGGGTTTAATAAACTTCTATAAATTTTAGGCGTTGATTTATGCTACAGTAGCAGTTTACACATGTCTCCGCGTCGCCAACTTCGCTCTTTAGATCCACCGAGGTATGCCTTTTCGAGTACACGCAAAACCATCATACGCTGATACGCCACAAAGCGACTCCCAACGGTAGCTGTTGCACCAACTCTCCTAGTCTTCAAAGCTCTCGGTTACCGCTCTTTGCGTAGCTGTTTCTCTCACTCGCACCTATTTCTCACCCTCGCACATACAGTCTCGTTAGACTTTCTCTCCCGTTTCTAAAGTTACCTATATACTTGAGAAACGCGCACTGCGATAACTTTGCGTATACACATAACGAACACAGGGAATCTCTTCCCCTCCACAATACAGTTTTCACACGATCCTCGTCGATATGTCATTGATCGGCTAACGTGGATTCGCTGCGTTTGATTTTTTTTTTTTTTGGTAGCCCTGAAAAGGGCTGATTGATTATTATTAGATAGACGAGAAGGGCTCGGTGGAAAACTTGATCGCCTTGTCCGTCTGTGGGTAGTAGACGCGACGATTTTCGTTGAGCTCTGGGAGTCGCAAGCTCTCTAACCAGAGCCCCGCTGGCTTGTAATTCCTTCCAGGGATTGCCGCGAGGCGCGCGCAATAGGATGATGCGCGGCCGGAGAGGAAGCGGTGGCTTCTCTGTTATAATCTTCGTTAGCTGCGATGAACATCTGCTGCATTGTCGATGCGTAGTTCGACTCGGCTGAGAGTCGAATTCCGATGATCAGTTCCTGCCGCTATTCTATCGGCGGTTTAAAGGACAATTGGAGCGAAATCATTGACAAATAACGAACGCATTCCGGCTTCGCGCCAGGTGGTGTAACGTCTTAATTGTATTTGTCTGATAAGAGAGACATCGAGTTAGCGCATTTCCCTTCATTTGTTATATAGTTTTCCTTTCCTTGTGAATAAAAGCGGAAAATTGGAGATAAACTCGCGTGTACGCAAATTTCAAGGCATGTAAGCGTGATAACAAACGCGGGAATGCAAGTGGAAGTATAGTTTGCCGGTTTAATTTTCTCGATGCAATTGCTTTAATAGCAAAGTTCTATTAAGTAAGCGTACTTATATTAGACATTTTTTAAGCACAAGCAAATTGCGAAGTTTGCTGTCTTCTCGAAAAATTGTTTAACTCCGTTTTTATAAATGAAAAATCGATAAAATATTTTAAAAATCATTTTCCTATCTTTATTTATTCGATAAATTGTAGTGCATAAATATTTTTCTCGTATCGTTTTTTAGAAAAATACAAAATTACTGAAAGCACTTTGTATTTTGAATGTAATCCAATTTTTGTAAAACGCGTAAAAGAATACAAGATCTTTAAAAAAAATTGATAAGACGGTAAAGTTGCTCGATAACTTAATGCACTGGTTAAGAGAAGAAAAAAAAAAATTCCGAAGGGATTTTTAAAAAATTGAGTAAGAAATAAAGCTCGGATAAATTGAAATGACAAAAGGGGGCGCTTCGTAAACTCAAAACTGTCTTCCGTACAGTTTCTCTCCGAGAAACGCCTGGACCTCAAAATTGCACTCGACGTTTTAAGAGCCGCTCCTCGCCTGTGCAGTTAGCCCCTCGATCCATCCCGAGATTATTGGATCTCGGCGCAGTCATAAGAGCCCCCGAGGCTTTGAGTGCCCGTTTTCTTCGAAGGGAAGCGTCCGTCGGTTCTTGCGAAGTATTTCCCACGGCAATGCGTATTTCCTCTTTCTCTCTCTCTCTCTCTCTCTCTCTCTCTCTCTCTATTTTTTCTCTTCGCACGTAGGGGTGCAGTTACGGTCTTTACAAAAATCGAGCTTTTTTCATCGCAAAAGACGTTTACTAGTGCGATAAAGCTTGGCGAGGAAAGTAAGAGGAAAAAGCAAAGCTTTCAAGCAGCCGTAGCTTTATCGGCACTCAAACATCGACGCGTTATAAACTTTTTCTGTCTCGCTCGCGTATGTGCATCTATACGAATGATATGCTCGGGAATAGGTTCGCCCGACGCGGCCCGGGCGAACGTTCGAAAGCGATATTCGACAAGACGCTCGAATTCTTATCATAAAGGCTGAAAATACGTGACTCGATTTTAGATAGCGCCTTTACTGGGAATGCCGATTTTTCTCGTAACGCGTGAAACGAGGCTTCCGTCGAGATGTTTATAGGCGGATACTTTTATCCTATTTCAACGAATTAATATACGTGTACGAATTAAACTGTTTTGTTCGAGCAAAGAAATAAATATTATAAGTCAATGATTAAAACCACCAATACTATTTATAATACACTTTATCCATAATTAGTAATCAATACTTTGATGCTATCGAAAATTTGAATACAAAATAATTTTAAATTATTCATGAGAATCTAATATTACTTGTAATTACCTATGTGCATATGATTTATAAAGATAATAATATGTTAATGGCGCTAACGACAATAGAATTAGGATGAGAATTACAGCGTATTATTATTTCGATTTCAATTCAAAGATATATAAAATTAACGTATTAATAAAGCATTTATAATTAGAATTTATATCGTGCCATAAATTTCTCGTTTATGAGATTAATTCAAAAATAAAGATAGTAAAAATAATTATTACATAATATCTATTTTCATTATTAAATAAATCTTTTCGTCACACTTTAATGATTAATATCTCCATCTATATTAAATAATAATGTAGTTGAAATTCCATAACGATTAAATGTACCATTAGAGCAAAAAAAAATAATACATCAATTTTAGAATATCGTCGATACTTTGCAGAATAGAATAAAAAAAAAAGAATAGAAAAAAAAAAAAAAAAAAAAAAAAAAAACAAAAACAAAGGGGTATGTGAAAGCAAGCGTCGGTAAACCGAGAGCGTGTCTCGCAATCAAACCGTAAAACAAACGAACGGAAATAAAGCGAAATCGAGCGAATGCACAAATCCATCTGTCTGTATGTGCATTCATCTCTTGCACACAACTGAACACGAATACACACAACTGTACACAAACACACGGGTACGTTTTAAAGTACATACAATTCGCGACACGCAAAAGGGCGATAGACCGAAGTGGATTTCTCGCAGCAGATTACGAGCGGGAGAACTCGCGAGCGCTCGAATTAGACCGTCTGTGAGCCCAATGCTCGAACTTTGAAGCCCTGAGCCATTTCGATCATTGCCTCGAAGAAGGTGTCTACTCGCGAGTTACGTTTTCCCGTCTCTCGAGCACAGGCGATAAGATCGCGCGAGTAATTCGCGAAATTCGAGTTGCTGTGTTACGTGCAACGATGATTTTACGCCCAGCCTTCGCATATTGTTGAATTATTTTTTGCTTTAGCGAAGAAAGCGGAGGACGATAATCTCGGTTCATAAAAATTATACGGCTGAAATTTGTGAAGAGAATGAAAATTAAATTTACAAAAATGAATTTCAGCCATGTGTCTTGGATTGTGAGTAGAATATCGATTGATCGTTTTATTCATTGATAGATGAAAAGTTTGATTATTAATAAAATTTTTATAAATATATGGAGTGAAATTAAAATATAGAATTAAAATATCCCTTTATAATAAATTTCAATTGAATGATTTAAATATATGTGTGCGTATATACATATATAAATTTGTAGATTGCAATTCACAAAATTAAATTACCTTCGGCAAACTAATTCGTTTATTGAACTAGGAACTTTCATGAATTAACAGTGTAAATAGAATCAAACGCAAACTGAACTTCGCCCTTTTATAATAAAAACTGCAAGTTTTAAGCAGGTGTGCCTTAACTCAATTACACAGCGAGTAATAGATCAAAAATCCATTTGATATTTACGTTTTTATCTTGTCGAAATTTTTTTAATAAATTTAACATTGCTCGAAGGAATTAAAATTAGTACTAAAGTTTTATAACAAAATGAAAAGTGCAAGTAGTTCTTTCTACGAGTATCTCTACAATTCGTTTCATTTATTCATTAAAGTCTTCAAAACTGCGAAATGGATGAAAACTGAATGTACAGGTATTATTTTAATCTTGGGTAACAAACTATAACAAAAAGCAATCCATCAAGCCGGTAAGCTGGATAAAACACACATACAATCAGGAAATTCACAATCTTCGATTTTAATCTTAATATTTGATTATCGTGCATTTGCTGTATGGCGGCATACGCCGACCTTATTTACAGGTCAAACATAGATCGAAATCCAAGGGCGTGTTTAGTTTTGGAACTAGGGGAATTACTCGCACGGACGGTATTATCCCATATATTCGGAAATGCACGATTCTACGTGAAGAAAGATGTGAACGTTAGAGGTACGTTATACGATTCGCTCGAAAGTCCCTGAATTAATAATAAACGCTCGTTGTACTTGAGAGAGAGAGAGAGAGAGAGAGAGACAGACAGAAAAAGAGAAGGAACTTTATTAAAGTGCGTGTAAGCTTGAGAAACTACTCACGTCTTTGCTCCGTAGGGTAGACGTTGTTTACGAATGTATGAGGATTAAGTAAAGGGTATGTGTTGTGTCAATTCTTTTTAATGGATCGAAATTACAATTGATTGAGATGGTAGCTTAACGAGTCGAAAATTAGCGAAAAATTTGTTGCGTAATCTTTGAATCGTTTATATAAATTAATGTTAATTTAATATCTCGATAACTCGTTATAAACACTCTTTTAAACTTAAAAAACAGTATATATATATATATATATATATTTTTTTTTTTTTATGTTGCTCTAAGTACTATTAACTGCGATGGCCAAATTTCTTAAGCTTATAAAACTATCGAGAAATAAAGTCGTAAAGTCCATTAGCGTGAGAAAAATACTGCTTTCTTCAATAAAAATAACAATATTTTTTTTACCTTTTATTGATCTTTGAAAGTTTGCCGTATGTGTTCATTAAAAAAGAGAAGCTTTCAAACGAATGACCTCTTTACTTTTTCAGCAAACGTTGCAAAAAATATTACCAGGAAATTTCGATCAGGATTTAAAATACATTAAACGAGTGCGGAATGAATGACGAACTAAACGATCAAGTGAATGCGAAATAAACATTCATACTGTAAAATAAAAGGGACAATTTTCGATTATGTTGCATAAATTCTCTTTGAAATATCAGAGTTCCGAGGTAATTAGCGGCGCGCCTAATGATTATAGGATTATGTATTTAAAATAACGACGATGTTAAACTTTATCCTTTTTTATCAGCTTATTCACATATCTTTACATAATTTAATCTCAACATCATTTTTCTTTTCTCTACAAAAATATTATTTTATATGTTTTACACTACTTTGACATATTTTTAAAAAAAATATTTAAAGATTATTTCTGTTTTATTATTCAACAAACACCGTTCTAAAAAGCGACATAGTGATTCGTCTACATTCCGTGTTACTATTTTGTGATTTAGTCATATTGCTCACAAATCCATCCTATGAATAGCTTTAATTAAAAATTCTAACGATCGCCAAATAAATTTAACGATGCGCGATTCTTTTGAATTTGCAAAAAAAAAAAAAAAAAAAAACGATAAATCCGAACGTTTCAATGCAAGCGAAACGAAACGTATTTGTCCATATAAAACGAGAATTTTTAAAGACTCGTCGAATCTTGAGAAAAATACACCATCGGCAACGATAATAAATCTTTCTCGCGACATGGCCTTATTTAAACTCAGCTTTAGTGTTTACATTCGCTGTGATGCACAACGAAAGAGAGCGAAAAGGGGCGGAGAAATAGAAAAGTATAAGAAAAAAAGAAAAAAAAAAAAGAAAGAAAAGGTTTTACGGTATAGATCGATGCAACAATACTCGACGCGAAAGAAACGAGAACACAAAGAACTTCCTCCTCCTCGTACTCGGATCTACGAAGGCATTTTTGTCGTTAACGGAACGGAACGGCATGTAATTATAAAATAAGAATGGTGGAAGGAGGGAGAGAAAGCGCAGTAGCACGAAAAAAAAAGGTACGAAAAAAGTAAAGACATAACAGATAACACACAACCCCTTGTCTTTCTTTTTTTTTTTTTTCTTTTTTTTTCTTTTTTTTTCTTTTTCTTTTCTTCTCTTTTCTTTATTTCTCGTCGTCTCGAGCGAGAGATAAAGGAACGAGCGTTTATTTTTCCCATGCGCGACGACAACGACGACGTTGACGACAACGACGACGAGGCATTCGTTGCACACAGCAACTCGGGCATGCAATGCATACGCGCAAACATACGAGTATACCTACATCGATCTTTCTCATTTGAGCGCGCTGGTAGAATATGTACGAGAGTCATCTAGTGCGTTAAACAACGCGACGTGCTGTTGCAACATCCTGGCAGCTGGATAGGGACGAGGATAAAGGAGGGATGGGAAGGAGTATAACGGGAAGCAATAACCATTTTCAAGGTGTCCTTGAGGACCGATATCATCTCGTATGCGCCAAGCTGTTCCACGAAATTTCCCCGAAATTTACTCTGCGCAATAATCGAGCTCCTGGTCATCTTGAAATAATATAAGCCTTCGACAGATTCTATATTAGAAAGTTGTTTTAATAGGTAAACAAAGCTTACGAATAATTATTACGTAAATCAAATTGAAATAATTAATTAAACGTATAATCTTCATTTATGATTCATTATTATGGCAGATATTTTTATTAACTCTAATTTTAATATTTATTTTAAATATTCCATATGTTATTTGATATTGCGCATTGAAAAAAAAATTAATTTCTTATTTGGAAAATAATATTTTTATGTTTCCTTCTTTTTTTTTTTTTTTTTTTTTTTTTTTTTTCTCATCATTAAACAGTAATATTTAAAATAAAAAATTAGTCATTGGATAAATATCGAATTCGGTATTTGGAATTTGCAAGCTGCATTACAGGCATCGACTTCGAGAATTCGTGTTTCTGACATAAACGCTAAATTACTAGATCGGTAGATATTTTGTTACTCCCAATATCTCGAGTGAAATGCGATTAAATAGATTAAATTCACATTGATTTACGTTTAGATGATTATTAATGAAATTTATCAATTTGAGACTTACGTAAATGATTTCTTAAAGCGGTATTTATGACAAATTATAATTAATTATTTTTGACAAATTAAGACATTATTCAACATGAATTATCATCGGCATCGTTTATCTGATAATTTCCATTATCTTGGTAATCATAATTGAGTTAAAATTAATATTCAAACGTGAATTCAATTGCGGTAAGATTTAATTAGGGAAACCTTTTTGTGTTGTACGAATTCTATCAATTATTATTACGAAATTATAAAAATTCAATGAACAAAAGAAATGAAAAAAAGTATTGAATTTTCATATTAAAAATTTCTATTTGTAGTATCGCATTGTAATAGCGCTAAAAAGACACAAAAAAAAAAAAAAATCGAATCGATAGATTAAACTCGATAAAACAACCGCAACAATATAGAATTCCCGCATCATTATTACTCGTAGTTAATTTTTAGACACTTGTTACAGTTACTAATTTTTGACGATTCATCGTTGGCGTAAACTAGAAAGGATCGACACACACACACACATACACTCACACACACACATATGCTTATATACATAGATCGGACGAAATTCCGCGAAAGCGACATTAAATCAACGACATGAAATATTCATCGCAGGGCTGTCCAATCGCGGAAGCATCGATAATTCATGTCCCATTAGGCGCCGCGATGAAATTTCGTTCGTGCCTATGTCTCTCTGTGCCTTCGTCCTCGTATATCTTGCTATATACAGCACGTATGATGGGCTTCGATATCCAATGCCCGTTAAAATAAAAATCCTGTACATAAAAATTTTTACGATCCGATGCCGAACGTTATATCCGCATTTTTTAATACAAACGATTTTTAAGATTATCGATAAAAACAGCTGACATAATTTTGCCATTGTTAAATTACATTGTATAAACATTCTTCGATTTGCGTTGTCAAAATTTTAGAATATTACGATTGAGAATATCGTTAGAATGGAGACTAAAATCTCTTCCCGATATAAATTCGTTTGCATAGAAGTCAATTAAAAATATTTATCGAGGCGACTGGCTTTACATCCATATCAACATTGACACGCACCTATTCTTAAAACATCGATCGGCTTCGTTGGTCGTAAAATCGCGCGCGTGGCATCGAAGCTCGTTATTTTAATATTTTTACGCGAAAAATGCAAAAAAAAAAAAAAAAAAAACCATATGTGGCTGTTTTACTTCCACGTTAACGTGTCCTTATAGATTTCGAATTTTTTACTTTTTTTTTTCATTTTGTAAAAGCTCTTATAACGGCATTTTGTCCCATCGAAAATGTGTGTCTGTGTGTGTATGTGTGTGTGTATGCGTAAAAACGAAACCGAAATTTTTCATCTTTTTTGATACTCGAAGCTATGACGAGATTTAAGAATTTATGTGAGAATGTCTCTGTTATCGCTTTTCATTCTTTCTCATTTCCATCATGTTTTTACGGGCAAATTTGCGCGAATTTTTCAAAAGTTTAACGAGAAAGCCAAGAGGTGACGGGAATAAAAAGTCATCAAATTTGCATTTATATAACTCATATAGAACGAACATTGTAAACTGCGCTATGTAATATAAAAAACTTATGAGAAAATAAAAAAAAAAAAAGACACCGATATAACAGATATACCAAATTAACAAAATAAATCACGTGTCGTTTAATTAATGCAATAATTTTCTGGGTATATCATAAAACCTTAAAGTAAAAATATATATAACGCGAGCTTTATTTAGAGGTGATACGGAAGGGAACACGATTCTAGATCCTATCGGTGTAGCTCCACCACGACTTTCAAAAATATAATTAACGTCCCCGAGCGTCACCGTCGTCGTCGGATAACGTTAAAAGTGCAAACAAACAAACTTAATCTTTTAAATTCATTAAGGATAATTTAATTATTTTACACTTTCGTGGGAGGGGAAGGGGGAGGGGAAACTTCGTACTTTCCCTTTTCCATCACGGCATGGGGCTGAAACTGCTTAGCGATACGATTTTGAACTTTATGACGTTAAATTGAGAGAAGTGTAACGCCGCGTTACACTTTATGTTAATTCTACCTATATGAGAAAATTTAATAAAAACTTTACTAACGTGCATTTAATTGTATACTTTTGTATGAAGTGTATAAATTTACATGGATACACGTCTCTGTAATTATAAGCTTGACTCTGTAAATTTTTATTGTAAATACAATAGCAACGACGAATAATACAGGGCAAACAAAATACAAGAAACGGGTGTCAATTTAATGCGCGTGCATATTTAATTGGACGCGCAATTAACCTTAAAGAATTTAAAACGACTCCGAAATAACGCGCGTCTTTTTAGCTTACGGTAGAAAAGGATTCATTACGTTGACGAGTTGCACGTGTACGTCATATGCAACTTTTGATATATCTCTCTCTCTCTGTCTTTCTTGCCTGAAAAGCAGGTGCACTCCGTATTCCTTTAATTACGGCTTGAATTTGTGATTTGTTCAAGGACGTTTTCTTGGCAGGCGAGTGCGTCGTTGTTAATTTAATGCGCGATTCGCGAAATGCGACGAGACACCTTAAGTGTTTTTGCCTTGGTTGTCTCATGGATTAAACACTTAACGCTATATATTCATAGCTCTCCGTGGAACGAGCTTTTACTTAGGATAATTTTATGCCGTTGTTTCATGAATAAAGTAAGTGAAATTAGATATTATTATATCTTTTATAAGTTATTAATATTCAATTTCGCTGGAAGTAGGAAAAGAAAAAGCATTGGAATTTTTCGCGGAAAATTATTTTTACAAAGAGCTTCAATTTTTCGAAGAATATCGGTAGCTGTTAAATAAAATACAATAGTTCGAGTGGATAATAAATTTTGTCGATTCTTCTGTTTTCAAAGAATCCGAAGAAGTTCCTAAATAAATTTATGCGACGAAAATAGCGTAACCGATCAAACATTTAATTTATATTGATTTTAAATCCTTTCCTTAAACGTAAAAATTAAGAAGTTTTCTTAAAAATTAGAAACCAACGATAAATCACGAAAAATTTTAAAAATTGTAATTTTTCAAAAAGCAAAAGTGAGAATAATAAAAATATCAGTTATGAATGATGGCTTACTTTTGGAACACGTCCAAAATCTCGTGAATTTTTTCCCCTTCGTATTATACCATTTGTAAAGAGTCTCGTCGACAATTTGAATGAAAAAAAAAAAAAAAAAAATAATATTATTAATAATAATAATAATAATAATAATAATAATAATAAAACATTAATTAATCGCGAATGCGACAATTTAAAATGCGCCATTTAAACGGTTAAAATATTTCTCTTGCATATACTCATATAACGTCGTGAATAAAAGGGGATACTCGGCATTCGTGAAATTTTTATAATCGCAAAATTTTTATGATCCTTCTTTCTTCCTATCTCTCTTTCTCGCGCTAATAATTTTCTTCAAAGTAAAATTCTATTTTTTTTTTTTTTTTTTTTTTTTTTTAAGGGTGAGAGGAGCTGAACAACGTATATGTATATCGAAAAAGATCGACGAAGAATTTTTTTTCATAAAATTCGACCGTTTTAACCGTAATCATTCAAACTGTCATTGCGCGAGCTTTAAAATACAGTAAAATTTTTTTTTTTTCAACTTTTATTCGTTATTATTACTTTACGTATGCTTGACAATTTTTTGAGATTTTAATAAAATGCTAGTGGTAATCTTCGCTTCGATGAGATTAATTTTTTTTTTAATAAAACAAGTTTTCTTAGCATAGTTTTTTAATTCAGTGCAAGAGCTTTTACTCTTCCTTTCTGTCTCTCTCTCTCTCTCTCTCTCTCTCTCTCTCTCTCTCTCTTTCTTCCAACTGTCTCTTTTTCGGGCAAAAACGCGCACGCTTGTACTTAATTTTTTTTTTCATAGACACAGATACGCGTGCAGATGTATCCGTAAAGGTACGAAAGCGGAAAAATACGGGCGTCCGTTTTGCCTTTGTGCCTCGGACTCGCGATTCAAGCGCCGAGTTGCTCTCCTTTTATTTCCGCTTTTTTTATTATCTTTCTCGTCGTTGAATAGCAAAGACCTGTTGTTCTACTAGAATTACTAGCGATATGCTCAACAAAAAGTGTATATACCTTACAAAAGACACGTGCGTACCCTTTTCTTTTAATTTTTTTTTTTTTTTTTTTTTTTTTTTTTTTTTTTTTTTTTTTTTTTTTTTTTTCATTTTTAAGACCGTAATTTATATGCGCGCACATGAACGGAGCGGGAACGCTTTTTATGAAGAAAAATTGTGAAAATGCGGTATTTTTTAAATTAATTTTCTTGTTTAACTGGCCGGTTGAAAGAAACGAACATTGAAATGAAAATTTTTGCTTTCTTTATCATTCCAAAATGTTTTTTTTCAAACTGATTTATTTTATTTATTGTTCGTTATTTAAAAACAGAAAATTTCCTATATCTATTCAGCAACTAGTATAATATTCGCTTTCTCCGAAAACTCTCAAATGCAATATAAAATTATTAAATTTTTGTAAAGGAAATAAATAAAAGGACTAACGGCAATTGTCACTTTGCACTTTTTCGTTCGTAGTCTCGCAATTGTTGCGTTTCAATTAAAGTGTACATTTACGGGGAAAGTAAGAAGAATTCTCTCGACTTTGAAAAAGAAGCTCGCAAGAGCGACGTCGGTTAAATTTCTACTGCAACGAGATGTGGCAAAGGAAAAATGGCGTAACACGAGGGGATATAATTTACTTAAACTCAATAGACGAGCACTTTATTGTAATAACGTAGCATCGAGGCGCGCCGATGTCACTTCATTTCTCTTTTTCTTTATTTCTTTCTTTCTTTCTTTCTTTCTTTCTTTCTTTCTTTCTTCCTTCCTTCCTTAATTTTCCTTTACTCTCGGTGATTGCAAACGCGCGCAAAGTCACGATAAGAATAACGTACCTTTTACGCCGCGCGAAATGAGGCCCGAGTTTAAGAATGGGGAAAAAGTGGTAAGTCTTATACCCCCGTGTAAGCGGCATAAATTTGAATTTAATCAAGGCTTGGGCGTTTTAGCCGCTCCCGCGGGCTTATTTAAATGTTCCGATAATTCCTCGAAGGTAATACGGAAGTTAAGAGAATTTTAAAAAAGCCGCGGCGGGGAGAGAGAAACGGAGCCGAGATTTACGGCAGATATTAATGTGCGTTAATCCCTTAAGTGTTACCGGATTTCTCTTTGGTGGCTTATGTTTATTCATGCATTTTTTTAACGACTTCCTATAATTGAGATTTACTAAGATTCATAATTCATATTCGAATTATATTTGTAACCGCAAGCCCGCATGAGATAACGCTCGCACGATTTACGTGTATAAAAAGAAACTCCTTCGTTTTCCATAAAGCTAGACATATATTACAAAATCGTTTCTTCTTCTATTTTAAAAGCAACTTTTTTATACACAATCAATAACCTCTTTTTTTTTTTCAAAGTTTTTAAGCGCTTACTCAGAACGAAGCAAAAACTTTCTCTCACCTCGACTTACAAACAAAACCTTGAATCACGAGTTTAAAGTTTTTCGTCGAGTGATAATTATAAAGAGGGATAAGGCCGTGTCGTGAAAATAGACGAGCAAAAGACGCTTATAAATCGAAGACGATAAAGTATTACGAGAATCGAATGCTCCCAGTCGGATAATTGAATTCCAGGAAAACGCGCCATCGCGACCAAGTGAACGGACGCTCGCTGTCCCGGTTTATTAGAATTTATCGAACGTCGAAAGAAAGAGAGAGAGAGAGAGAGAGAGCGATGAGTTTTCAATCTAATGATTATTCGCCCAATATAACGATGTATTTAATTATCAAAAATAAATTAAAATACACGACCCTCCGAGATATTAAAGAAAAAACGAAAGTAAATTTGATGGTAAACGTTCGAATGCAGTCGATGATATTTCTTTGAAATAAGCGATAATTTTTTCGCCGTCGTTATATCGCGCGAAACTTCGACGTTCACCCCGAATAATAACAATTAAACGCTATGGGTATATAGTTTACACAAGCCGAGCAAAGGAGAGTACGCGATCGAGATGTCAAGCTATTCATCCATACATCTCTTGTTCTTAAACGCTCGGCATACTCGATCGCTTGCTTATCTTATCGAAGGATTGCTGGCTTATCTCTCTCTCTCTCTCTCTCTCGCGGCTTTTCATCGGCGTTTGACTCGTCGCTTCCTCCCGAGTACCGAGAGTAAAGGGAAAGGGTGCGATTAAGCGAACGGCGCACTCAAACGGCCCGAAAGAGGTCCCGTATCCTCGGGCATTGATTGAATTTTCTCGGCGTTGCACTCGAAGCCGCATTTACGCTCGTACGTCATGGTAAGCCTAATTGCTTAGAGATAGACTCTCGTGAAACCGCACTTCTCTCTTCTATCCCTATAGTTAACGTTTCGATTTGCAATTTTTTCTTTTTCGAAAGAGAGGATGCACGTGCTAAAGCCTCTTACTCTGCATTGTGGTTTGAACTAGCGTAAACAGTGATGCGAGCGCGAGTTTCGTCGGACGGAAGGTGAAATTACTCATGGCGTATAGATTTACCTCTGCAAGATCTTTATAATCTTAGTTTATTACGAAATAGTGAAAAGATAATGTACATAAAATACATGTTGTCAATAATTAGAATAAATAAAGACTATGATTTATTTGAACGAATTAATCATTTTTGACCAATCTGACAACAACATCTTATCAATTAATTCAACTGTTCAATATATGTATATGACAATTAAACATTTTTAAACTGTAAACACGCGAATGATTACACGATGGACGAACCCAATACAAATCGTGCAAAGCAAATCTCCGTTGTGACCACATTCAAATCATCGATACATCATCTCGTTTGCCGTCGTAAATACACAAGCACACACATACATACGCAGACACACACACACACACACACACACACACACACACACTCGAAATTCGAACAATAAATAACAATATTTTAAGGAGATTGACAATTCGCGAAATAAATTTGAGCTCCGTCGATTGATTAAATAAAACGCGTTTCAAGACTCGTGCAAATAATCATTCGTAAAATTCGCTCTGTTGGTATCGTAAACCAAACATAAAATTGCGCGATGCACCCGAATCGCGTTAAATTCTCCTGCCTCCGTGACCGTATAATAATTCCGTGTAACGCGGACGAGTGTATGTGTATAATAATCAATCCGGCAAATTTATCTATCGTAACGATCGTTAAAAGCGCGGTTATACGAAGGAGAAACTGGAATAACAGCGGCTCAGTTTGCGTAAGAGGAGGACACGAGTATATATATATATATATATATATATTTGTATCGATAAAATGACATAAGCAATAAATAGTGTCGCGGGAGTACACCTGGGATTGTCCGCCGACAAGACAGATTTGTTCGCATAGGTATAGCGGATGCGCGAAGCGAAAGTAAAATCAAATCGATATTTTACAGTTTCTGTCTCACAGTTACATGTCGTCCCTTTGTTTTTTTTTTTTTTTTTTTTTTTTTTTTTATGCGGTTATAAAATTTTATTTCCGTATCTATATGCACACGATGAACGATTACTTTTTTCTGCGTAAATATTTAGAGCAAAATTTTTTTTTTTTTAACAGTTGCCTTTTGTAATTTATTCATTTCTTGTATGAGTTGGTGAGGACAAAAATTACGCTGCATGTAAATTTTTATTCAATACAACAAATGAATACAGATTGTAGTTGCAGAGTGTTATACAAAAAAGTGTTGTTTAGGGCACAGTGGTTGGGACAAAATGGGATATACCATGAATAAGAAAAGAGCTAAAACTGGTGTTAAAGAATGACTAAAAAGATGAGAAACATTAAAAACGTAAAAAATACAAAAAATTCCTAGAGTCAAGTTCAACAGAAGACGATGAGAAAATTATGTTTGTATGTAACATATTATGGTATGAATGAGAATTGGGTTCCATAAGACTTATACAATAGTCGGACACATAATTCCTGTGCTTGAATAGATAAAGACGATGACAATGAACATGTTTGTGGAGGTCGCATATTTAATTAAATTCATTTCTCCATAAATTAATTAACTTCATGTTGTCCCGACTTAAGAGGCAAATTAGAAAATATGATCCTTAAGATTGCATTTCTAATTTTTAAATAAGTTGACTGATTAAGTTAAAAACTCAAATGATTATAAAAAATAAGAATATAATTATTATTTCTGATTGGACATTTTATTAATAAAATTGACAATGTTTTGGATAAAAGTATTTTTGTTTTGACTATCCCATTTTGTTCCAAAATTTCCTAATACAATTTATAACAATGAAAATTTCGTTATTTTAAATATATATATATATATATACATACATATGTATAATATTTTCTTTTAAAATCAAATTATGTACAGCTGTCAAAAACTTTTAACTTTGAATTGGCATTTAAGCTTAAAAAAAAAAAGGAACTTCTGTCGCATCGCTCAAAAATTTCTGATCATTTTCTCAATTCTTTCAACAGCGGCCCTCGTAACCCCCGCAATGAAATTCGTTTCTCTTGGCTTATATATTCTAAGCGTGGGAGGGAATGAAGAACGAGAGAGACGGAGAACATCGAGCGCAATCGATCGAGAGGTTTCTCGTTCCGTTCCGAGCTATTTTAAACCCATTTGTTTCTCGCTCGTATATCTCGTCCCTTCGGCCCTACGGTATGTGGCTTTCTACTTCTCTCTCTCTCTCTCTTTTTCTCTCTCTCCCTCTTTTTTTACGTAGTTTCAGCGACCAGAGAGAAACGGCACACCCGGGAAAGTACTTACTCGCACGACATTTTAATTAAAAAGCTCGCCGTGCACCACCTTTCTCTCTCTTTCCCTTACGCTCATTTTTTTTTTTTTTTTTGTTTTCTTATTTTATTTTTTTCTTTTACTCTTCCTCTTTGATTTTTTCATTCTTTTCGTCCTTCGCTTTTTCCCCTCTTTTACGACACCTCGATGCTGCTCACTCGTGCGCGCGCACGCGCGCGCTCACCTTTTCATGTTTTTCCTCTGCTCTTTGCGCTCGTTTCTTTTGTCTTTTTTTCTGCTCTTCTTTCCTTTTGCAACGCGAGGCTCTTTCCGACTCTCTCGTGACTTTCTTCCGTGCTTTTAAAAGTTGTCAGGACTTGTGCGATCTCTGTTGCGAGCTTTGTTGCACTTTATATATTTTCTTGAAAAAGCACACTCGGGAGATAATTTGCCGGAGCTTTTGACGGTTGATTCTCTAATTAAATGGATGCCTGATTTCAAGCTAATAAAATACGTGGAAGAGTGTAAGTAGATTAGTTTTTATCACAATTTAATGAATAATGCTATACTTTTAAATGGCGATTCTCTTGATGAGATTTTCTGTTAATTTAAAGCAATAACTTTTCTTTCCATTAATTAATACAGTTAAATGTATTTTTAATTATAAAGCACTAGTTCTTTAATAAAATTATTGTTTAAAGAATTTTAATGAAGAAAACCATTCCATAAATATAAAATGTCACTCTAATTGCAGAGTTTTAGTTTAATTTTAGAAATGAAATATTTAAAATAATTGTGCGACGCTATAGTTGTTGCTAATGAGTTTATCCAATGTTTTAATAAATTTAATTACAAATTTTTTAAAACAAATATAATTATCAGCCAACTTAACCTTTTTTTTTTTTTATATAAAATAATGGAAATATTCATTTTGTAAAATTACTATTCGCTTGAGAAAAACTTAATAATTTATTGGTCGCAGTAAAATTTTTAATATTAAAAAATGTCCGAATAATCACTCTTACAAAGTTTTTCGACCGTTAAGTGGATATTGTAACTATAGTTGAACGAAGACAATTTCTGAATGCAGCGTTAACGAGCTTAGTAAAAGTAATGAAAAATTTAAAATTCAAAGTATTTGCTCGCGAAAGACTTACCAATTATTGAAAAATTAAATGTACTATATTAATTGTGTAATCATCTCGCGAGCGTATTAATCTTTGTAATTAAAAAGTATGTATTTCTTAACGTTAAAGAAAAAATTGAAAATATAAACTTATCTTTTTATCATTACCGTAATAAACGCATCGCAATATTCGTTATCGTTGTCATAAAATTGTTTCAAATATTCCTCTAAATACAGAACTACAGTGATAATCAATATTTTATTTCATACGGAGATGTAATATACCGATGATATTACGGCTGTATGTATTTTTAAGGCGAAATTAAATTGCTACAATTTCTGAATCGAATTCCCCTCGTGTATACTTTTTTTCATTTTGCCGTAAAATTTTTTATATTCTTTTTTTTTTTTTTTTTCTTTTTTTCTTGTTTTCTTTTATCGATTATGAAACTTTTATTTTTCTACATCTATTTATTCTAATCTTTATATCTAATTCTTCCATTTTTCTATATTATCTTTTTTGAATTTATTGACTCTCGAATTATCAAAATCAAAACAACTGGAAAATCCTCAAATAAAATACAGACGCAGAAAATAATCAATCATAAAAAGCTTAATCTACATACGGAGCTCGTTGCACTTAAATGACGGTAGTCTTTCAAATAGTTAAATAAAGCGAGCGAGATCCGGAAAGCGGCATAAAGCGCGAGAAAAGCGACGAAAGAAGAAGCACGCGATAGACAAGGCGTCGTTCGGATAAAATGCTCGGTACTTTCGGTGAAACCGTTTCCGCGCAATATCCGCGGATGCGGAAACTTTTTTATGCAACCAGACTCTTGTGCCTTTAGCGCTCGGTTAAGCTCGAAGGTGTCACAGGCCGGATTTCACTTTCTAATAAAACGCCCTGCCGATTGTGTATAAATATATCTGTATATATAGCGGATAAGCAAAAATCGATACTAATGCGCCTTCGTATCCACTCGGGATGCTCGCTTTAGTACTTACTCGCAAAAAAGAAGAAGAAGAAGAAGAAGAAGAAGAAGAGGGAATGAAAATTTTGCGGACGTTGATTGAACGGCAAACGTATTGAACTTACTCGCGAATTCTCGTAAAAGGAGTAAACGAAACTACTTACCGGGGCTGGGGTAAAATCATTCATTCGATATCGCGAGAAAAAGAGTCGACGCGCTCTCTTTCTCTATACGGTTTCGATGCGCTGACGGTTAGCGGTGAGTTTCAAACTCGATCAACCGCGATTCGTGTAAGCGCATTTGGTTTTCTCCCTTTGACGCGTGATAAATGGATTATGTATTTTACGTTACAGCAATGACGAATCTCCTTGCACAAATTTAATAGATTTATCATAAGATACTTAGTATGAGCGCGCGTGGAAAAGCTCTTCGACGAAATTTTAAAAGTGTTAAAAGTTAAAAGTGAAATTCATTCTTTTTTATTGAATATTCGAAAAGAGAACCGTTTGTTCTTGAGCGTTGCGTTTCGAAGTTTAAAAATATATTCGTGGCTTTTGAGATACAGAGATAAATTTGTAAAATGTTAATGTTCGTTATTGAAACTCGTGGCGTTGTTTTGCCTGGCCGTTGAATAATTGATATGAATGAAGTTGATTCGAAAGAATTACACCAAAGAAAAAGTTAAATTTAAGAGGATCTATTATTATAAATTTTAAACAAGTTTTAAATTGAGAAATTTTAATTCCACATATTTTTTTTTTTTTTTTTTTTTTTTTTTTTTTTTAATTTTTCATTTTTCAATACATGTTTCTACATTTTCAAGTATAACTAATCTTAGTTTGACAAATATTAACTAAAGTATACAACATTTAGCTTATAATTAAGGCATTAAATACCTTTTTTTTTAACGATTATCTCGTAAAGTATATTTTAACGCGATTTAAATAAAATTTTCTAAAAAATCATCATCAGTCATTGATTTATTAAGAAATTACGTAAACGCATTACACGAAAATGAATTAATGTCGTATTATGTTATATACATATATATTTAAAATTAACGTAAATGTAAAAAATAATTTTTCTGAATAATCATGGATTAAAGTTAAAAAAAATTTTAAAATACTGCGCATTGTTATTTTCATAAAGACAAATTATTACTAATACTTTTTTACATTTTTTTAAAGAATTTATGGTATTTAGTAAAAAAAAAATTAAAAGCAGCCATGAATGTAAAATTTAAAATAACTGGAAAAGAAATAAAAATTTTATAGAAAAAAAAATATATATATATATATATATATATATATATATATACATATCTATTTGGCTGGCTTGATAAAACTTAACATTGAAAAACTAAAAACCAAAGAAAAAAACTTCCGTAATTTACCGTAGTAAAAGCGCTCAATTTAAAACGTTAAATATATTGAGAGAACGAACAATGTAAAAGTGAAAAATATATTGATAGTTTGTTTAACTATAATAACTATTGCAAAAATTCCCCTTTTGTTTCTTTTTTTTTTTTTTTTTTTGGTTTTGGCTAAACACGTGTATATAACTTTTTCTGCTCGATGCGAAACACATGTCTGGAGAATAAAAGTTAAGGGCTTAGGAAGGTCACTTCCAGGTAACTTCTCTCCTTTGCCTTTTTACATTCTTCGAACTTGTTTATTTTTTATGCACAACGCGTTGGTGGAAACGTCCTTATTGTATGGAGAACCGAAGGTTTGTAGTTACGAAAACCATCTGACGCTAAGAATAAACTTTTTACTGAAAAAGTATATAACGCGTACATATATGGATATACGAAGCTTATTTTTTCTTATGCGTTTCGTATTGAATTGAATTTTTATATTTCGTGCTAAATTGAGTAAAAAAAGCGAACGGTTTGGTAAACAATAAATTCTACGCATTCGGAATATTAATTATAAATATTTCTTTGACGTTTTAATTATAAAATTATTAATATTTCTTTACAAAAACTGCTATTAAATAATTATTTAATTAAAAAAAAAAAAAAAAAAGGAAAAGGAAAACAATCTTGTGTAAATTCTTATAGAATAATACATAATATTAATAAAATAAACTTTTCCCATTAACGGAAGTTCATTAAGGTATCATCTAAATACAGCATAGGATTTTAATAGAAAAAAAAAAAAAAAAAAAAAAAAAATTCAAATCTGCATAATGTTTTAATAAATTTTCAGAAGACTATTATAAATAATTCATGTTTGCATAATCAAGGTTTGATTAGAACTCATGTTTATTTATCGAATACCATAGATTTTGTAAAAGTGTTTAAAGAAACAAAGTTTTTCTTTTTTTTTTCGATTTGTTTTTAAAATTTAAATTACGCCGAATTAAAACTTTAATTTAAAAAATTCAGATTAAATATATTAAATATTAAATAGGATATACGGAGAAATGTATTATGAAAATTATTTTCCTCGAAATGAATTAAAATATTTTATTTTATTAAACTTATTTATACAACGACCCCGACTAGAATTTTCAACCCGTTAAAACATTGCGAGACCAACATTTATTCCAATTCGAGAATATTTCTCTTGGCTTTTAATTTCGCTTTAAGTACTGCTTTAAACTCACTGTCAAAGTCCAATGATATTCACTGTATTGGATATTCGTATATATAAAATATTTAGCGAAGATTGTATATTTAGGTTTCAAAATTAACGAGATGAAAATAAAAAATTTCATTATAAAATTAATAAATATTATATCGTGTTATAAATTAATATCGAATACAATTATGTACCTTTATTTGTTCGAATATTCCATTTAAAAGTTACGAGCTTTTCCATTTGCTTTTTGTAATTGGGGTATGTTGCCAACTGCGATCGGAAATTTTATTGTTGTAAAATTATTCGAAAATTATAACGATTTATTTAAATTTAATAAAATTCAAGAACGTATTATACATACGTGAATAGTAATATTGATTTATTATTATACATATATGTGGGATCGGGAAGTGGTTCGAAAGTTTGAAACACGTATTTAAAAAAAAAAAAAAAAAAAAAAAATGTTTTAAATGTTTATTATACGTATAATTTTTAATTACAAATATAAAAAAAAAAAAAAAAAAAAAAAACGAAGCGAAAATAACAAATTATTCAGACATTCGGTGTTCGCGCGTACCCAAGACCTCTCTTCTCGGGTTCGCCGTTATTCGCGTGACTCTCAATCTCTCACCGAATTCGCACGCGTTTGCGCGTCTCTTATTAATACGCTAGCCGAACGTCGTCGGTAACTTCTTAAAATCTATTTGCCTCGTCGACCGCTTTTTTGTTTTAACGCCAACGACGAACTGAAAAGAAACGGCAACTTTGATTTCGACTTTCAAACGCCGATCGCCTCCGAAAAGGAAAACCAATACGCCGGTGGCTTTGAACATTTTCAATGCTAATATCGTGTCGCTTTTGCTTTATAGCGGCACGAGCTCGTGTTACAATAACATTTGGCCCTACGTATATATATATATATATATATACATATACATATATGTATAATAAAGTTTTCATCGGATTATTGCAAACATTGTATCTTATGTGAATAATCTAAAAAATATATTAAATTTATAACAAACTATAGAAATATTATTAAAATCATTCTTCACTTGATTAGCATGAAATTAAATGACAAAGAGGAAAATTCGATGAATTTATTCGTTATAGATATTCCATCATTAGTTAATATGTTTGATAACTACACATATAAAAATTACTCTATTTTATTTTATTATATTTCAATATTATCTTATCTAACGAATTTAAAAATTTAATTATATTTCTCGCGATTAAATTATATAAATTCATCGGGAAGGCAAAATTTACGCTTTAGCAAAGTCGATACGGCAATGTAGATAATTAAAAAAAAAAAAAAAAAAAAAAAAAAAATTTCTCAATTCGACTATGTCTCGATTGAATAATTTTCCTCTTTCTACAGAAAGGAAAAAAAGACTCGGTCAAGTTTTCTTTGGATCGAGAGACAAACAGATCGGAAACGCCCCGTAAATTTATCAATTCCGTAAGTTTCCTCGTAAATAGTAATTTACTTTATAAATCAAACTTAAAAAACAAAAGAATCCGAGTTTTCACTTCTATCTTAAATAAAATGTACTCTCAAATTAATTAGAAGCCCCTCGGTATTGAAATTCGGTATTAAAAACTTCTTTTATTTTCGGCCCTCATTTTACTTTTCAAAAGCAAGAAAACCTTGAAATAGAAGAGAGGAGAAAGAGAAATCCGCGAATGAACGAGGCGAAATTTTAAACAACGTTCCCGCAACTTTTCGGCTCGAAAATGTTTAAAGAACGAGGAGTAGAGGCCGACGAGTTAAAGGATGAACGAACCGAAACACGGTCGAAATATCCCGGAGCGTCGCGCGAAACTCACAATGTTCATCTTGCTTTTGAGCTACTACCCTGTGTTCTCCGTACGTAGTACGAGTTATCCAGCTCAGGACGTACACCTGCCCCGTGAGTATAAAACTGAGAGCTGGATTAACGGAGAAACGTGCGCCGGCGAGGTGGATGAAGACCGAGAGGATCTAGCGCATAGCTACATGTATGTATGTGCTATGTGCGTTTAAAGGTGTAGGTATACAAGCGGTGGTGTTGGAATTTTCCAAAGGGTGCGTTGGATTTGATTTAGAAAATGGCGCCGAGTGCGGGTGTTTTTAAGGCCGATAGTGACGAATGACGACAACGATGATGACTTTTAGAGAGATACAAAAATTTTCTTTTGATTTTAATCCGTATACATATAAACGCGTTGCTGCATCTGCGCTTGACGTTCCGCGACGATAATTCGTCGCTCTCCAGTATTTGGCTCCTTATCAAGAAACGAACGAGAAAGAATTCGAGCGTGAAATTTCGGATGGATTTATTTTCACGCATATTGAAATATAAATGAGTTCTCTATTTTTGATTCATTTATTTTTCGATAAAAACAAGTTATACCGATTGCATTTACATTTTTCATAAAAAAAAAAGAAATTAATTCCGAATTTAAATGAAAATCAAAAATGCACCATGTATTTTCCATTAAGAAAAATTTTTAAAATAAACGAAACGAGTAAATTTTTTTATTAATTGTTTATACGTTATACTTAAATTTTCATCCAAGTTCACGAAAAATTTTGTTTAATTTAATAAAGTAATTTATAAAACAATGTAAAGTATACAGAAAAATTGAACACAACAATACGAAATGAATAAATTTGCATATTTTGAAATTAAAATAAAATCCAATGACATTTCAATAATTATCGTTTCAACGATATTTGAACAAATTTTTTTTAACCGATATGATGAAAAAACTTTATTCCAGATATCGTCGTTGTCGTCGTGGTCGTTCTCGTCGTTTTCGACGATTAAAAATTACTTTGATTCTTATTAATTTTTCACGTGGCGCATAATATGATTTTTTCATAATTTATCGGCGAGAGCCCCGCTTTTCTCCCAGCTTTTTACTTTAACGTTATCGGAATAATTTCAACGGCTTTATACACGAGCATTCCACGTTACGAGTGCACCGAAACCGATTGGATTTTACGGTATCGTGAAACGTAAAAATAAAGAAATGCGTCTCTGTGTGTAGATTCGCGGAATAAAAAGACGATGGATGAAGTCTGGGGGATGGGGGGGGGGAGAGGAGGAGTAGCGTAATTTCACGATCCCGAGAGCGCTAAATTCACTTAGCCGGACGCGCTCTGTCGGACGGAGAGAAAAAGAGAGAGATAGAGAGAAAGAGAGAGAGAGAGAGAGAGAGAGACAGAGAGGGAAAAAGGCTTTAATTCAATTTTAAGCTTAGTAAGACTTTGTACGCCGCGTACCGCTGTTTCTATTCATTTTTTATTTTCCCGAGCGAAAAGAATTGCATTATGAATTATCGAATTTACTTCGGAGAGTTCCGTGCGATGACTTTTGGAAAAGTTTTTTAAGTTGATATATCACGGGTCTTGTTTATTTCAGTCGTTTGAGAAATTACAAAGCAAACTCGCGCTTATTCGTACAATGATTTATACGTTTTATAAAGTTTAAATAAAATTTTTCATTTTCTACGAAGATGTAGAAATTACTTTATTATTAGTACCGAAAATTCAATTTTTTTTTTTTAAATAAAAATTTAACGCAGATTATCGGCATTCGATAATTTTAATACATAAAAAAAGTCCACCCGCTTGATTATTATTTTACACAACGCGATATAACTTGACCAATATACGTCGATTTTGATAATCACTGTTTTAATTAATTTTATACATGAAATATTTTAATTTATTTACAAAAATAGATTATAAATAAGATTATCTTTACTAACAAAAAATTAAAAAAAATATTCTTTCTTTACGTTTTACTGCAATTAAAATTTTTTAACAAATGTTCGAATACTTCGGTGTCGCCGTATAGTTTTTTCATCGATTGATTGTTATTCGCTAATAATAAAAAAAAAAACTGGGCATTGAAATTATTATCTTCGACGATAAAAGTAGATCAAGAATTCACAACTTTATAACGAGATAACAATATTTTACACGTATACGTATACGTTTATATTCACATATAAAGATGCGCGCGTTATGTACAGTAGAATGAAAAGTTTCGGAAATCATCAATGAATCGGATATCGCGCTCGCATGAATGATCGCTTCAAGAATGAGCGAATGTATTTCCATTGAAGTCGGGCGTCGAACAAAATTCGGGTCGCTATTCCCCTTCGTCGCGCGAATGAATGAGCGCGTGTCGAGCGCGTGGAGGCGAAAACTTTTAATTGTACACCGGCACGCGAATACTTTATATACATTATATGTATGTGTGTTTATATAACATGCACACGCGTACACAAACAAAAAAGTCGAAAAGCCCTCGGTAAATCTACACGATTTTCTTATTTCGATTGCCGAGTGTGTAAATTTTCATCGAGATGAAAAAAAGGATTTTTTTTTTTTTTTTTTTTTATTGTATTCATCGTTTTCTATTCAACGCGTGATAATTTTTCATTTAAAAATTGTTAGGCGACTCTATACAGAATTGAAAACTATAATTATTCCAAATGCACGATAGCACAGGGCAGTTGATTAGTAAACTTTTTGCCGATTAAAAATTCCTTTTAAGCTTTTACAGTCCTTATCTTTTGTACTTCATCGAATGCGACGTTGTATGCGTAATTCGATTGTTCGAATACTTTTTTTTTTTTATTTTTTTTTATTCGCAGATAGTAAAAAAAATGACTTTTTAATGATGTTACAAAACTAAATAAGGTTTCTCATTTGTTTTTTAAACGATTTAACAAACGGAGTATTTGCCTCGCACAAATTTATCATCCGAATGCAAAGCAATAAATATAAACATTTCGAATATAAATTTAATCAATTTAATTATTAAAAATGTAAATTTTAAATCATTATAACTTAACCATAATAATAATACATACAATTTATTATATTTTTAGATAAAAACTTGTCGGAATAACATCAGATTTGTGTAATAAATCCTCGATGCATTAAGTTCTCCATCGCGTGTAGTAAAACAGGAAATTTAACAAGTACGCGTTAACCGGCCTTTAATGTGTTTGCCTCAAAAACGAATTAAATCAAGCCGTCAACTTTAAATTAAAAGCTTCGAAAAAAGCTTGCAGAGTTGATATAAGTATATATACGTGAACTCAAATACGCGTACATACATAGCCCATCTAATTTGTGGGAAAAACTCGTAAAAGGAAAAAAATTAAATTATGCCGCTTTCTCAGCAATTTTAATTCTCATTCATACCTAAGAGTAAGTAAGACAAAGTGACTGAGAGGAAGAGAGAAGCGCGCCCTTTATTTTTCCGTGAAAATTATCTCGCTGCATTACCCAAGAGCTACCGAGAACTCGTTTCGGAAAGCAAATCCGTGAGAAAATTTTGCTTTCGCGGAGCTTAATTTTAATGCGATTGCGCACAAAAAAGAGAAAGAGAGAGAGAGAGAGACAGACAGACAGACAGAGAAATAGTAAAAGTACACGCTTATATTCATATACGCACGCAACTCCCTTGGGGATTTTCCGAACAAACGGCGTAAGCGCGAAGTGTTTTACGAGGCCTTGCGAGTTTATTTTTTACACGCATGAGTGAGTGCTGTAGAAATCCGTGATGTTCCAGCTTTACGGAAACAACGCAGTTTATCGGCTCGACATGTACCTTCCTTTGTTTCCGTTGACTGTTGTTCTTTTAACTAAATGTTCACGGCATTTTAATCATCTTTTGCTTTAATTTTCGGAATAGTAAACTTTTGCCGTGAGTTTTTATTGGCCATAGTTTAATTATCCGTATTTGGTTAAGGGGAGGTTCTCATCTAGCGACCCAAAAATTACGTGATTTTCGCGATTTTTTTTCTCATGGAAGGAAATAAATAAAGTAGTCAAGTTTTTTGGTACTTATTAAGTATGTTACTAACTACTTTTACAAATTTTTTTGAACAAAAATACCGAATAGTTTATTAGTTATATGCATTGAAAAATAGTCATCGAAAAAAAAGACACCTCCGCGGGCGGCAAGGTAACTCATCCAATTTTTGTCTAAAATCAAAAAATCAAAGTTTGTTATAAACTAGAAAACATTTGCTGGATCTTGAACTAAAATCACAAAGAAAAGTTAAAAATTAACAAAATGGCAGACTTGCAAAAAAAAAAATATTTTTTTGCACTTTTTTTTGCTCTAAAAAGTGCAATAACAATAAAAATAATCATTGTAAAATTATGATTTTAAGTAAAGATCTAGCAAATTTAATTACTTTTAAAATAAAAAAAAATTCATCTCGATATCTATAATAGTTTTTGAGATATCTTGTCTCAAAAAACATGGTTTCGAGAAAAATGCGTTTAAAGTTTTAGTACGCGATTTAGTACGTAAAAAGACGACTTCGGTTTTTTGAATATAACTTTAAAAATAAATTGAATTCGGGAAAACGGGTTTCACGAGAGTATTCTACGAGACATTTGCCAACTTTTTAAGCAAAAAAAAAAAAAAAATCGATTTTTTGGTCGTGCTTGATGAGAACCTCCCCTTAACAAACGTTTTTTTAAAATTTTAAATTATTCCAAAAAATATAACAAAAAATATTCAAATTGTGGAAAGATAAAAAGCAGCGTAAAACATTATCGGAGGCTAAAATCAACAAATTCATCGACGCGACGTTTTATAACGCCAGTACCAAGATACAACTCGATACAATAGAGAGGTAACTCGATATCAATCCCGTCCGTATCTATCATCAATATTTTTCATACTTTTCCAAGAAGCTCACACAGCCGTGCGTAAAAAAAACTGGACGCGCGTCCATCTCTAGCAACACGTATACAGCACAACAGTAGCAACTCTTCAAGCGTCAAGTTTATTTTATCGTTTTATTTTCTCTCTCTCTCTCTCTCTCTCTCTCTCTCTCTTTCTTTTTATCGGTGGGATAACGTGGGTATGTTAGCAAGTTCGGCGCGAGCACGAAAAAAGGAGAGAAAAAATACGATGATGGATCGTTCCGCAGAGCCGTGAACATCGCATTGAAACTCCGTTTGACTGAAATTTATCTATCCTTTTTCATCCTTGCATTTCGAATGCGCATAAATTCGCCAAACTCAAGTTCTCTCTCTCTCTTTTTTTTTTTTTTTTTTTTTTTTTTTTTTTTTTTTTTTTTTTTTTTTTGCAGCTTATTTGCCGTTGGCGTTGCTGCTGCAGCTTCGCCGATCTGTAAATTCGTTTCTTAAATATAAATAAAGTTCTCGCATTTCCTTTAATGTTTGTTTTTAATTTTTCGTCCACGGGGAGACTCGATCCCGTTTTCGATTTAAAGATAATTTACGAGCTTCGTTTTATCTCGCAATTTTTTTTTGAAACGCCGCCGCTTAAATTTTCCAAACTCTCGAGTGCACTTATGCTGCTTCAGCGTGAATATTTTTCCGAGCTGTTTAATTTTATAAAGTTTTTGATGGTTTGAAAAATGATGACGAAGGAGTAAATAATTACCACCTGTGCATCGGAATTTCATCTATGAATAATGTAAATTTTATGGAATACTTGTTTCCCATGACGTTTTATGTAATTACGCCGCACAACTATTTTGATCAATGATCACAAAAAACGATCCAGATTAATAAATTAAAATTAAAGTGTTCTTAATCTACTAAAATTTACATCGTAATGACAATTTTTATAAAAATATTAATTTTAAATCTAGTAATAAAAATTTATCTTTTCAACTTTAGGTATAAGAATCACAACTATTGCTTATTGTTCAATTTCTTTGTTTGATGTAAGATTTTTTAAAGCGTCGTAAATTAAATAAACGATACGTCAAAAATTTCATTACCCGAGGCTCAAGAGGCACAAAAGAGAAACGCACAACGCCAGTTCATATAGTGGAACGTCTTGATAAAGTTAAAAGAAGAGTATGAGAGTTCGCGTCATATTAAAAATCAGCGGAAAAGAACAAGTTAATGCTGTATATTTTGGGAAAACGAACTTTTAAAGTTGAAAAGGCTGCTTGAACTTTGTTTGAAGATGATTTAGTAGTTTTCGGCGGACAGCTTGTTAATTTGTTACGAGTACCAGTTTTAAAGATTTATCAAATTCTCTTGACGTTATAATTTTCCAGTTTAAAATCTTTGACAAGACATAGTTTTGTCGACAATCGAACTCCTTTTGAAATTCTGAAATTTGATGTATTGTACCAGTCGAACCGTTAAAAAGCTTTTAGTGTAAAAAATTATATGACGCTCGTTCAGATTTTTTTTAAACTTTGCCTTCTATTTTTTTAATTTCACTTTCATAATAGACTTGTATTTTGTAAAATTTTAGTAATATCTTGTAAAAATTTTTTATAATCAGAGTATCAAGAAAAATATATTAAAATTTGATGATTTAAAGTTTATCGTATTTAAGGTTACTTTTTTAACACACTTTTAACGAAACGAAATAAACTATAAAGAAAAAACAAAAACTTAAATTCCATTACTTAAAAACAAAGGCATTTTCTTTCTTTTACCACATAAAGTATACTAGAAAAAAAAAACAATCGTTAAACTAACTGAAAAGAAAGTGTCCGGCTATTTCCAATAATTTTCCAGCTCACGCCGATAGCTAAACAAGACACCGAGGAAAAGTCGACGTCTCTTTGGCACCGTGAGAGCGTCTTAGAAAACCCAGGGAGAAAATGATTTCCAAGCTTTACTGAAGTGATAGAGAGAGAGAGAAAAGTGGGAGTGAAAAGAAGTAGACTACGATAAACCTAACTATGGATTGAATAAAAGTTGAAAAGAGTGCGAAAGAGAGAGAGAGAGAGAGAGAGAGAGAGAGAGAGAGAGAGAGGGAGAGATGGGAAATAAGGGACGAATAGAAAAACAGCAAAAGAATCCAAGGAGAGAAGAAAAACGGTGGGAAAACCTCTGTAATTTCGACAACCTGTTGGCGCAAATTACTCACTTCGCTGTCGCGCCTTCGGTACCTTTTCCCCTTCCTCTTTTACAAAATGTAGCATCGTTAGCGATCCAGCGCTGGTGAAACAGCGCGAGCGAAATTGGCTTTGCCGAGCGAGCAAGAGTAACTGACTGAGGGAAAGAGATGTAGAGGAAAACGCTCGTAAATGCCTTATCGTAAAGTCGTCTCTTTTAGCTTTCTGATGGGAAATGGAAAACTTGGCAGGGAGCATGATAAAGAGTAAGAGAGAGAGAGAGAGAGAGAAAGAGAGAGCAAGAATTCACCGGAAGCGTGTTTGATTACCGGAACGCGCGTCCTACCAAGTAAGCGAAAAAGTAGAAAAGGCGGAGTGAACAATGTTAGTCGTTGAAAGAGAGTGAGAGTAGGAAGAAAGAGAGAGAAAGCGGGACACGTTATGGGGAGAAAAATAGGTTAGAAGAAAAAGAGTGAAAGAGAGAGAGAGAGAGAGATACAATTGACTTTCAATTTTCTCACCTCTATTCCCTTCCTTTTCCCTTCTCTATCTCTTTATTCTTTTTCATTTCCATAGAAAGAACGACGATTTTCCATGCGTCGGAGGTAACGTTTCTACGTCCCGACCGCTGCGGGCATTTCGGCGATTGGCTTTTTCCAAGGTGTTCCGGGACTTCTCGTTTTCTTCTTTCCATTGACATTGAACCATTAATTATGAAATGCTCGTGCACAAAAATACATTTTAAAATAAAAGAGAATCTACCCGAAAGCATATTCGGTTAAGATATAGTTTTTTTTTTTTTTTTTTTTCTTTTATTCATTGAATTCGAAAAGAATTGAGTCTTTATTTTTAGATTGCATAAAGTTTTAACGTTTCATCGTTCCCATAAATGCTTTTTTAAATTTAAATTACCATGAAAAATTTAACTCGATTTAAAAGACATTTTTTTTTTTTTTTTTTTTTTTTTTTTTTTTTTTTCTTGTTCAATCTGCCATTTTATCGAATACTATTATAAAATTCTTCAACTTTCTTTTGTAGAACGATAGAAATAAAAAAAACTTTTCAAGCTCATTAAAATTACGAGCAAAAGATTCATCGTCGACATCAAACGTCTTAAAATCTCTAATTCGTCATTTTAACGACGTCCCGATAATTCAACGATTTTCGAATGCTTCGTTGCTTCTCCTTCAAGCCAAACTGCGGTTGAGAACGTTCGAAGGAGGCTCACGCAACCGTTGCTCCTCGCATTGATTACGCAGACGCGATTAAAGGAACTCGATCATCGCTCCGACTAACCTCGTTAATCGCTCGTCTCGACTGCGAATCAATCGTGCAAACAATGTTCAAGAATTAACGTTTACGCACGTATTACACAAATAATACATATAAACGTATGTCCCATATGTATATGTGTATAAAGGCATATATTGCAAATGTAGCGAAAGCGTAAACAAAGGCTCTAAACACCGAGGGACGAGACTGCGTCAGCCATTTAAGTAAACAACCCCGATGTATAACCGGCCTTGGAACGTTCGATGGCGTATGTATCTCGCGACGGCTCGCAAGGGTCATTATCGGTTAATGATCATTTCCCTCTCTCAACCGTCTTGCGGGAATTATTACGTGGCTAATCGGCCCTCGCGCTCTCGTACATGCGCCACGCACTCTGACCATGCAGACGATCGGCTCCGTTTCCTTCTTTCTTTCTCGTTATACGACCGCTGTCTCTATCTTGTATCCTTGTTTACTCTCCATTATTTAAGTACAATACGTTTAAAAACAGAGAGACGGAAAGGAGGTAAAGTTAATCGGAGAAAAAAGCTGTCTGTAGATTGAAAACGTAAAATTTTATGTCTGTAGAACGGATGGAGTTTATTGTTTGAATTTATTTTTATTTTCAATTTCTTTTACAAATTTTTATCAATTTACAAGCTAACATATTTTAAATCAATTTTTCAATAAAAAAAAAAAAAATAAAAAAAAAAAAAAAAAGAAAGAAAAAAAAAATTAAATTCGTCTACCAATATCCCAAGATTTTCGATTACAATCTCTTATTCCGTTACATAATTTCGTCTTAGTCTCTTCTCATCGCATAAAATCCCTTAACTGGAATGCTCATACCTGCTATGGAATACGTAATAAGGATTATGGTTAATCTTTCCATGTAACGCGCGACGTATCCCAATGCCAGCATCATAATTTTATATCCCATTTATGTGATATTTATAATTAATATATAAAATATTAAAATTTTATCAACGTAAAACTTTTTTTACAACATAAAATTATTCTTTAAAAAATATGCTCAGTTCGACAACGCCATGAAAATTAAATTTAATCGCATTTATCGCAATACACACGACATCCGACGTAAACTTAGAATAATCTTCGAAAGATAATGTCGCTCGTCTCGAGCGTCAACGAGGAAATTTGAAACGGACATTTCAAATATATGTACGACCAGACGCACGCGTTACCCAATGTCTCGTTGAGGCAGCCGAACGCTTAAGCTTTAGACTCTGGCCGATGCGCGACAACGCGAGAGTCTGACTCGTTACGCGGCTGCATCACCGAAGTAGCTCGAGCTAATCAAGACGTAGTTTCGTCGGGCGAGCCTTTAAAATCTCGTTTCGAGGAAATAAAGGGCTCGTTTGAACGGCGGATTTATAGCAGAGCTCGCGAGATTAGAATATCGCGTATTGATGTACATCGGCTCAACCGGTGATTTGTGCGGAGCGTATCGACGAGCGATGTTAACTGTATTAATGTTCCGCCGATATCGCGATAGTAAAAAACTGTGATAAAAAATTGATGATAAACTTTGCTTTGTCACGATTTAGTAACTTCTGTGACGTTTGTACTTTATTTGTTAAGCTGTTCTCGTTTATTCGTAATTTATTCGTAATAATGAAAAATGATTTCGTAAAAATGAAAAAGTTTTTAAGGAATTCCGATCGCTAGAATAAAAAATAGTTTAAAGGTAAAATAAATAAAAGTAAATAATTTAACTTCTTGGCGTATAATCAAAAGTATAGCCAGTAAATTCTGAGGTCGTATTTTTTTTAAAAGACATGTTCATTGGAACGATTTTAAATTGAAATTTATCTTTGTTTACGAAATAAAAAGATTACCTATACTTTTGTAAGTCAAAGTATAACGAGTGTAAACGAACGATATTTTATTTGCGTACATAAAAATTTATTTAAGAATTGAAACGTATCTAATGTAAGGAAAAGTAGCAATCGGTCTTTTTATACTTTATAGTAAATCTTTATGGTATGCAGTAAATTTTATTATGCTGGATATTCTCAAAATACTTTTGTTGGAAAACGTTATGCTTTTTTTTTTTTTTTTTTTTTTTTTTTTTATAGAAGATTATCCTTGATTTTTTTTTTCAGGCAGCTTTCTTAGATACCATAAAAATAAAGACATCGAATGATTCAAGGTATAAGCAATAGTTTTTAGCAATATTATCGCGTGATTTTTTTTTTTTTTTTTATCATTTCCGGTATACTAAATATTGATAATAAGATCAGAGTTGTTTCCGCAAAAAAAAAAAAAAAAAAAAAAAAAAAAAAAAAAAAAAAAAAAAAAAAAAAAAAAAAAAAGTGAGATCAAGTAGGTTTATTCTTCGAATTATGATATCGAATTAAAGTGTGCGAATATATACTTATAAACGCGTCTCATCTCGTTCAAGCCGAGCGAACGTTTTGTATCGATTATGCAAGGCGTGCGTGCGTGCCTCCCGCGTGCGCGTATTTTTATATTCGATATATTCTTAACATGTAAAAAGCAACTTGCACGCCTTACTTATGATTCTTATCTCAAATTGACATGTTTATGTACTTTTATCTCACGTAAATGAAGAGACATAAAAATTTTATTCCGTATAAATATTCCGCATTATAATACTATTCCGTTGTATACATGCAATTCAAATTTTTTTCTTTTTTTTTTTTTTTTTTTTTTTCTAATTTATTAATTGAAGAGCTGAGCATTGTACAATTTTAATGGCGAAATACCTAAATAAAGTCATTACACGACACGTTGCGATGTTGTGGTTACATTTGCTTGATATTTAATTCAATTTTCGTTGTGTTTTGTGAAATAACATCGTGTCTCTGATGATATATTATATCAAGACTTCACAATATTTTACAGTATGTTCAAAATTACTTATAGTACTATAATAATTAACCAGAAAATTTAACATGTGCATAAATTCATTTAAACTTAATTCGTTACAAAAATTTTCTTGCAAATCATAAATCATCTAAGGAATTATACGTATATCAGGTTTACTAATCTAGAATTATTATTATTACAATATAAAAACAATTTTTAAACGCCGTATATATATATATATATATATATATATATATATATATATATATATATATATATATATAATACCATTCCTCTTCGCTTAATATAATTGTTGGAGTTGAAAATATTTTAATTTTATTAAGGGTATATTTTATAGAAGAAATTTAAATTTCGTTGATTATATTAGGAATTTATTTACTATAATTGAAAAATTTAAACGGAGTAGATGTAAAAAACTTAAAAATATAGAAACAACAACTAGAAGTATGCAGTAACAAAGAGGAGTTAAAAGCTAAAATATTTTCAATAAAATCTACAAAAAATAAACGAATCTATATATATATATATATATATATATATATATCTATGTATGCGTGTGGTGGAGATAAAATATGATACATGGCAACCTAATATTCCATTCACGAATCAAAGCATGCACACGAGGTACGGTAAAAAATAAAGATAAAAGCGCGCCCGTATCATTTCTGTTGAAAATATATTCCTCTGGCAACCGTCACTTGAAAAAATTTAAAAAAAAAAAGAAGAATAGTATATACGCTCGACGAGAGGTAAAGCTAAAAGGAAAAAGATAAAAGAAGAAAAAAAAATTCAAAAAAGTATTCTAATATTATAGATACGTTCGTCAGCAAAAAAAAAAAAAAAAACAAAAAAAAAATAATAATAATAATAATGATAAAAAGCAAGAAAAGCAAAACCTAAAAACGAGAAATACGCGAAAGAAAATTCTCGTGCGGGACTCACATGTTAACGCGATATTGAACAACGCCGAAGGTAAGAAAAATATCGATCGAGGGTATATCATTCGTCACGCGTATACGTATAACGTATACCAACGCGCTAAAGCAGCTGCTATACCCGATCGCGACGAAACACGGCGAAACAGTTGCCAAGGCCGCGCTCGACAATAGAGAGTTAAATTGTAAAATCGCTGGAGGGAAAGTGATAAAGAGGCCGTAAAATACTCCGCGACAAGTCGAAAGAAAAATTACACCCGTCGTTTCACCGTAAATACTCGTACGCGCGATTTCATTATTTTTTTTTTTTTTTTTTTTTTTTTTTTTAATTCTTTCTTTTTCTTTTTATACCAACGTATTTTTACACTCTCGTTTAAAAAATGTCTAAGGTACAAGCGGTTTTGGAGAAATATTATTACGCGCACGTACGTACCTATACATGTATAACGACGCCGAGGCAAAAAGAGAAAAAAGAAGAAGAGAAAAAGTGAACGCGAGCTGAATTTTTTATAACATCCGAAAGGAAAAAGAGCGAGAAAAAGAAACGAGAGGAATTCGAAAGTTGACACATCTGGCAAACTTTTCTTTTCAGCTGTAACGCCGCTTGTTTTCTTTTTTTTTTTTTTTTTTAACACCGCTAATTTTATTTATTTAATCAACGTCCGATACGCATATCCCCAACGAATTATCGCTGCGTCGCAAATATTTAAATTTCTCCTTAACCCACAGTCGTGAAATTTCGCCTCTCGAATATGAAAAAGGAAAAAAAAGGATATTTTGGATTATTAATGGCCTCTCGCGCGCGCTCGCCGAAAGAAAGAGAATTCCCGAGAAACGATAAATATCCGAATCTCGAAAAAGCTTCTTAAAATTTGCAGGGTGGAAAGGTCGCGCGGGCAACATTATCGTTACTCTTAATCCACTTCGGATGCATTTTCTACCACTTTACCTTCGTAGCGCACACACACACACACACACACACACACACACACTCACACGGGCGCGCGCGCGCGCGTATATACGATAGCTCTTAACGTGCGCGAATTTTTGTCCACGCACGCACATGTGCATACACGTCTTCGAATTATTCAATGAAACGTTGAAACGATGACCGCGAAATATACATCGAGGTAAAAAAAAAAAAAACGCATCGCGTTTTGATAACGACGTCGCGACGCGAAAAGAAAATGTATATACTCGTTGACTTTTTCGTCGGAGGTGGTTCAGGTGTGCTTTTTGCATGATGCACATCCTCGCGGTAACATCGAACATTTTTATCTTCGCGAAGCGGCTCTGTACATATGTGTGTATGCGTGCGTGTGTGTGCGCGCGCGCGCACGCGTGTGTGTGTGTGTGTGTGTATGCGTGTGTGTGGGTGAATCATGGAGCTTGCGAGCTCGGCTATGCATACATCTCGACGCGTTCATTTCTCAAGGTTGCCAAGTGGGTGGTGTATGCGAGTGTACACATTTCAGAGAAGTCGACGACGACGACGAGATACTCGGAAAGTTTATGGGTGTCTGGTAGATATAACGCGCGCTTTTTAGACGATGATTAAGTAGTCATTTTTTTTAAATGAAAATTGCAGAGAACATCCCTCGTTTCCTCAAGCGGAATAAATAAAGTAACAACTTTTTACGTCGTTACCCGGACGATTTTCAACGCGATATTTGTATTTACGCATTTTTTTGGTGAGCTGTGTGAAAGGCATTAAAGAAGTTAAATATATAGCAATTATTTTATTTGAACAAATTGTTTAGCTTTTGTTTAAGTATATACATATATAAACTATTCAGTCGGTATTGTGAAAAATTTGTTACCATAATCTTCTCGGGCTTTAATACCGTAATTATAATATGCTAATAGAACATAAACTATGGTATAATATATACCATAATTTCATACCATATGATCTATGTATAAATGTAAAGTATTAAGTAGCGAAGTTGTAAATTGTTCGCGTAATATGTTTCAACTATAATTCCTACGGTAAAAAAATAAAGCTGAACCCCGACAATAGAAAGTTAAATTTACATCCTTCAACGTTATCTTATTTCGAAGCCGTTATCTTATTTATCTCCTTGAAATAAATGATTATTTTAGGCAAACAATTATCTTGGCACTTTGTCTTGAAAATAACTCGGATCCTAAAAAAACACAGCTCAGTCTCAACGCTCGTCCAAGATAAAATTATCCGCGAGACGTAAATAGAATAAAAAAAAAAAAAAAACAACAAAAAAAAAAAAAAATACGGCACATATATTTTATCGGTGACATTTAAAACACTAGAAGTAAATTACATCGGCCGTTTCGATCGTAGTACCTCGTAGCTACGAAAACCGATAAAGAAAATAAAAAAAAAAAAAAAGAAAAAAAATAATAAAAATAAAGAGAAGAAAAAAGCTTCACACGAGGGCTTGCGCTTGCAAAAATAGTACGAGCTAATTTAAAAGTCCGATAGCATAGAAATTCGATTACAAGGAGCTTTAAAATTTTTTAAGTGCATCTCGAAGCCATAACAAGCAAACATAACGCGCTAAGGAGCTCTCTCGTTATCGCTTACTGGCTTATTAAGATCTTTAAAAGCTCGCCGATAAATTTTCCCTCGGCTTCCCTATCGTCTGGCTTACTTTCGTACGATTTTTCCTAGCCGAGATGAGACGACAAAATTTCTCGCGACGTAATCTTGTCAGGCCTCGAAATGACGTCAAGCGAGCGAGGAGTACTGGATTCGAAAATAAAAGAAAAGACAAAGTGCAAGCTCGGATAAGCCGAATCTTAAGCGTTATTATCATCGTCTACGCGACTTTGTGGATTAAATAGTATACAATTTAATTTTAAACTTAGCAGACTTTTAAGGAATCTTTTAATTATTATTTGTATAATTATTTTACCTCGAGAAATAATATAATTTTAAATTGTTGTTTGTCGCTTTATTTTATCGAATTATTTGAGAAATGTGTCTACGCGTATTACGAGTATATTAGTCTAGGAATTATGTACTTTTATAATACGAAATTGATAAATACGACTCGTTTTAAATGAAATTACTTTGTAATACAATTGAAGGGTTGTAAGTCTAAAGGGTCTAAGTGCCAAAAAATCGAAAGTTAATATTTTTACGAAAATACGATCTCGAAAATGCCAAGGCTAATAATATATCCAAATGGATCCAAGTGCATTTTTGTTTTGAAATTTGGATATATGTTCAATTGAATTAAGTAAAAATAAATAATCATTTCGTTGAGTTGTTTATTTTATAATGTTTCTCTGTTATATCTCTAAATAATAAAATTGGCACTTAGACCCTTTAGACTTGTAACCCTTCAATTGTAAATGCAACGTAAAATATAAAAATGTACGATATTTAAAAGATGTGGAACATCAAGCATATCGTTCACTTTAAACCAAAAACCAACGGTATACTTATTAAAACTTGCGCATCGTAGTTAACTAGACAACAGGCCGTGAAAAAAAGGAGAGTAAGAGTTGAAAATGAAAAAAAAAACGAAGAAAAAATACTCGCCTCGAGGGAGTCGAGGTAAAAAAAGCGAGCTAAGAAACCTATACGCGAGGAATATACCGAGAGCCCGAAAGGCTCAACACAATGGCGCAGCCTCTATTACGGGCGTTCTGCAGAGGCGCACGACAGGACAGACAGCGTTTGACCGGCGTACTTCCCTCGAGGCTCCACACACACACACACACACACACACACACACGGACGTACGCGCGTCCTTTCCGAGGATGATTAAAAATGGACGTCGAATGCAGACGAGTTTTACCAGCCGGTCTTGTCGCATTATAGATCCCGCTAGGAGAACGAAATAAAAATATAAATAAAATTAAAAGAAAATAAAAAGCGCGTAATACCGCACGCGGTATACAAAACTTTTTATTCGAGCGTTTCTCTCTCTCTATCTCAAAAAAAAAATAAATAAATAAATAAATAAAAAAAAAAAAAAAAAAAAAAAAAACAGAAAAGAAAGAAAAAATTCGTTGGTTATGTGCGCAAAAATGGAGAAAGAACGCGCGCAGAGAGACGCTTTATTAACAGCGCGAAAAAACTTTCCGTTTGTCTTTCTCTCAGCGCCGTTACCAGAGTATCGCTTTTTCTTTTTCTTTCTTTCTTTTTTTTTTTTTTTTTTTTTAAAGCGTAATATGGATCTTTCGTTTTTATTGTTTTTCACACGGGGAAAAGACGAACGAAAAGGTAAAAGTCGCCAATCGAGTCTCCTCTGCATTTACCTTACTCTCTCTCTCTCTCTTTCTTTCTCCTATTCTCTCCTATTCTCTCTTATTCTCGCGTTTTTACTCTTTGTCGGTGAGATTTAATTGTCCTGTTTTCGACGAACGATTCATCGGGTCTATACGTATGTACGCGAGTACGTTTGATGGTCCATGCGAATAGAGTTGAAAAGTTTCATTGCTACAGTTTTTATATATTTTACTATACTTTGTTTATACGCGCAATCAATTTTGTTCGACTGTACCATGAATTATATTTTTTTTTTTTTTGTTTTCCGCAATGGAGCTATGATTTTTTTCGTTTATTCGAAAATATTCAATTTTGTAAATATTTTTGCATCGCTCGATTTTTTTCGCTGAAAGAACTAATAAGGTAAATGTTTAGCTTACGTCTAGCGTTTTTTATCCAAAAACTTAGTACCAAGAGCTTATATTCACTTTTATTTTACTTCTCGTAAAATGAAGCATCGTACAAAAGATACGTTATTTCAAAATTTCGTATATCTGAACTCTTTAAAAATAATTTAAATCACATTTAAAAATAAATTTGAAGATCAAAACGTCATTCGTATATAATAAAAGTCAATCTTATCTTTTATTTTAATTTCCTTATTTCCACGCTTATCTTTTCAAGTAAAAGTTCGTAAAAATTACAAGATTCATTACCTAAATTAACGAGAAACTCCTCGACCTCGCGTTTCTGGCAAATGAACGTCATGAAACGCACGTAAATCTCCCCCTTCGCTTCCCTTCCTCATTCCCATCATTGACGAACGCGAGGAAAAAAAGGCAGCAACTACGAGTTCTTAAAAACATGAAGTTTTACACGTATAACTTTGCTTCTAAGAAAAACGCAGCGAGCCGCGCCGGAGGGTAAGAATACCGCGACGGGCTGGCTCTCTTACTCTCACTTTGACACTGCATTAAAAATACCACACGGGTCTTTTACCGATAACCTTTTGTTCTTCTAGCTTAGCTTCGGCCTAAGTAATGCCTGTATTATAACGATGCAATTACTCGCTGAATTAAATAAGCTTTACATTGTACATAAATATTAAGTAAGTGATTACGTTTTTTTTTTTTTTTCTTTTAATGCTTGAAAAAATATTACCGTTACATTAATTTAATTGGACGTTAGATAAAAATGATGTAACTTTATTAATGAAACGACGATAATTAATAGATGTAACTTATATACGAAGACGGGATGACATAAAAGATTATGAAAAAAAAAAAAAAAATCAAGCAACTTATGGAAAAAGTATGACGCAAGGAGAAAAAAGTACCAAATAAATAATAATAGTTATGGGACAATATATAATTTAACCATCAGTTAAATATACAAGCTAAATATAGGATTTAAATAAACTTGTTAAGTCACGCCGCTATTATTGAGCTTCCAAAATCACCGAAATACAAACTCCCAGGACGAAAGAAGAAAAAAACTCTTGCGTGAAAGAAAAGCCAAATTTACCTTTAATCAATTCCACGCTAAGAACAAATCGTCTTTTTTCCACTCCTGTGTTTGACTTTTAATCAATCATCGGTCGACTCGCGTAATCCAAGAGCGATTTCGTGCTCCCTTTTTCCGTATAAAATGCAGAATTCACCAAGTAGTATAAGGATGTATGTGTCAGCCATGGCCACGAAACAGATAGGGAGTATACGTCGCTTCTCGCCAAAAGTGCGGCAAAGTACACGTAGCCGTCTTTTGCAAAAGACGATGAGATGCATACAATCGACATTGCCGGTTTACAGAGTCCGATAAAGCGAGAGAAAGAGAAAGAGAGAGAGGGAGAGAGAGTTGTTCGCTCACGAACGAACATAAAGAGCGCCGAAGCGTACGAGGGGAAAGGAAGGAGAGGAACTTTTTATCGCCGTACTAAAATACCGCGCGCGTTTCGCTTGCGCGATTTAATGATCTCGATGTATATATACCTTGAGTATTTATATGTGTGTGTGTGTGTGTGTGTGTGTGTGTGTGTGTGTGGGTGTGTGCGCGCGCGCGCGTGCTTGTATGTACATAAATACAAGGACGGCTGAGGAGAAAGAATAGGTTCAACGATAACAAAGGGGAAGGTTATTTTATACCTAATAATTAAATGATATCTTAGGTGTTATTACTATATTATTATTATTGAATTGAGCGAAAACGTCATTTATGTTATGTTACATATTTGACATGTTCATTATACTCGAAGGTCATTCGAGTTTTATTTATTTAATTTTTATGTACTACATTCCATAGAAGAAAAAATATAGACAACAAATTATCGTTATAATTTTATTTTCATCGTGCATTACTTTATCATGAATTATTATTTTGTCGTTGTAAAATTTTAATTTTGGTTATAAACTGAATTATTGTCTTAACTTAATCTTCACAATGTAAATCGCTATCGTAGCCATAATAAATATATATCAATCAGTTTATCTAGCCGGGGTTTTGTTATTTATTTTTTCTTAATTCCTTATCTAGATAATTTTTGTTTTCTTTTTATTAACTGCATTCGCTTCAACCGCTTTATTTTTAAACGTTCTCATCCCCGACTTTCTTAATTTACTTCTCATGATGAAAACTACTTAAAAAAAAAAAAAAAAAAAAAAAAAAAAATGATTGACAAAGCTCCGAGAATTTTATAAAATACTAATAAAATACAATTTAACCATTTGTTTCGTATCATGAGCCCAAGCTTAAAGAGAAATGAGAATTAGCGAGGGATGGAGGAAACGAAGAGAGAAAGAGAGCGAGAGAAGAAGGTAGTAAACTAAGATTGATTGATTACTTGTATTATGCTCGGGCAGATAAGCCGAAAGGTTAAACTATACGAACTATTTTACGAACGAAGACTAACTAGTTTTGCTCGGATCCATTTACTGCGGCACGCTGTGAAAACAATTTAATAAAAATTTAGTCCATGTTGTTTTTAAAATTCATCGAATATCGGTGCATTTACAAAGCTTTAATATCAAGGATATTGCAGCTGTAAAAGTTGATAAAAACTTTTTTTGAAACGTATATTTTAAACTTATTTATACGATAATATAAAATTTATTTCAAATTTAAAAATAATTTAAATCATAATTATAATAATTAAAATAAGTGATTTTAATGTAATAATTAAATAATATTTATTTAACTAAAATATTTTAAAAGCATGCTTAACTTTATTTTTTAAATAACGAAGAAGCTAAAATAGAGTTTCAACGCGAAATGTAACCCTTTTCTAAAAAAACCAACGATCGGCTCGCTCTAAAAAGAACAATTTATGGTAAAGTTTCAAAAGCGAATTTGGCAGCTGTACCAATTACCAAATATTTACAAGTAAATCCGATGAAATATAGGGAGAAGAAAACAACGAACGAATACGGCTGTCAAAGCAAAGAAAAAATTTCAAAAGCATTAGTATATGGACGTCGATTTATCTCTCTATCTTTTTTCCATGGTAACCCGAGTCCTCGTCATAAGGACGTCGAGATGAAACGAGCGAGAGCGACGCTAGGGGAAAGATAGAGGAGTTCGAAAGCTCTCCGGCGAAGAGCCCCGACTTAAGACCGCGAAGGGGTGTGGAGAGAACGGCCGAGGTAAACATCGCAACTGACAAAAGACGATGTACACAGTGGGTAATGGGTAACCCACGCTTTCTCGAAGCGCGTAAATGGAGTCGCCGCCGCCGCCGCCGCCGCCACCGCTGCCGCCACCGCTGCCGCTGCCGGCACCATGAGCCGATCAATAAAACCGATGGACCGTAACGTAGCAGCAGCAGCAGCAGCAGCAACAGCAGACGGACACGTTTTGCTCTCTCTCTCTCTCTCTCTCTCTTCATCTCGAACACTTTCAACGAATTCTCGCAATTCTTTCTCTCGCTTCGTATTTATCTTCTCTTTTTCTCGCACATCAGACTGCAGCAAAGAATTCTCTTTCTTCTGCAAATCTCCCTCCTCCCCTCCTCTCCCCCTTTAGCAGCTTCCATTATATTTTTTCAATTTGGAAGTACGGATATTTTTGTCGTTAATTAACATTATTATTGATTTTTTTTTTTTTTTTTTTTTTTCTTCTTTTTTTTTTTCTTCCGTTGATTACTAATTAACTTTTGGAAACGCGACAAAGTCTCCGTGCTCCGTTCGACGTCGAGCTTTTCATTCGCCGTGCTTAATTATTACGAAGCTGGCTTTACTTATTTGAAAATAATGAAGATGTACCAGTACATAATTTACTTTTATATAATACGTCGCGCTATGACAAAAAAATTATTTATTATATTTACCTTCGTTTTCGTTGAATAAAGAAAAATGTAACTGCGCTGCATAAATATTAATGCAACGTTAAAATTTTCTTCATGCTTCGTTTTTTCCGTTTTTTTCGTTCCACGATATTTTACCGAGTAAATATTGTGTTTAATGTGTCATGGTTAACTGAGCACACACACACACACACACACACACACACACACACGCATACATATCTATATATAGATATTAAAACATGAAGTATGTCTGGATATAATATTATTGTTCGTGAAATTTATTTACAGATGTTTTTACCGGTCTACATAAAATATAACAATTTTTAATGTATACCTGTCATAAAAACTGAATACCTTCACAATTGCGAGCAAATTATTAATTTATTTATGCTTTTTTATTTATTATATTCTTTTATTGCCAAGGTGATCATTAATACATAAAATAATTTCACAGTAAAAATAAAAAGAAAAAAAGATGGATCGTTGCACGACTCATTTACGCGATAAACTTGCAGTCTTTACTAAAAAAAAATTTATAGTTTTTCCCGAATATATAGCTCATATTTTGTAGGCATGGCCTATTTCCTATAATACCACCATCTGGCTATCCCACGATATTAAACGAGTATTAACGAAATGTCGGAAGAATATGTTCGATATTTTTTTTTGCGAGCTAAATTAATTCTCATATATATTTCGATAAATTTTAATAGATAAATTTTGTTTATAAATTTTAATTATTTCCATTTAAACTATAAACAAAAATAATAAATCAATTAAAAAAAAAATTGTTTTTTTCCATCAACAGTGCAGCGTGCACGCGGTGAAGTGCTTCGCGGGTGGGCCCCGCAAGAGCAACGAGTCCCAGTGTCCGATGCTACAGCCGGGCCTGGAGAAGCAGCCGATCCTGGTAACGGCCTCGATGACATCGACGACGACGACGACGACGACGACGCCGCCGCCGCCGGCGCCGCCACCGCCCTCGTCGCACGGCTCCGCGTCGAGGCAGCTCAACCACGCCGCCCGGCAGCGCAAGCACGCCAACAGCACCAGCAGCGAGGTAAACTCGCCCCACAAGCAGAAGCGGCTGCGGCTCCAGCTGGCCAAGGAGCGCAAGGCCAGCACGACCCTCGGCATCATCATGAGCGCCTTCACCGTCTGCTGGCTCCCGTTCTTCGTCCTCGCGGTCATTCGGATCTGCCTGAGCGATCCCGAGACCATACCCAGCATCCTCTCGAGCATCTTCCTCTGGCTCGGCTACTGCAACAGCCTCCTCAACCCCATAATCTACGCGACCCTCAATCGCGACTTCCGCAAACCCTTCCGTGAGATCCTCTACTTCCGCTGCGGCAACCTCCAGCACATGATGCGCGAGGAGTTCTACCAAAGCCAGTACGGTGACCCCGTGAACAACTACGTCGTCAGGTCGACCAACGAGGCCATCACGACGACCAACGCCTCCGCGGCGACGGCCACCGCCGTGAACGCCGCCGCCGCCGCCGCGCCCACCGTCGGATCCACGAGGATCGAGGCTCACGACGTCGACGTCGTCGTCGACGTCGCCTCGGCAAATCCGCCCAGCGAGAGCTTTCTGTGATTCGGCCCCGAATACGCCTGGACATTCTCCCCCTCCTCCTCCTCCTCCTCCTCCTTCTCCTGCTCGGCACGCCTTTCCTTTTGAATTTTTCTTTCCGTTCGTCGTTTCTTTCTCCGAATATCTCGCCCTATTTCTCTCTCTCTCTCTTGCGCGCACTCGCGTTTGCAAAGGATTTAACGAATAAATAATCGTAGTCGTTGTCGTTGTCATTGTCGCCGTTTTGAGTATATATTTTTTAGCGACGATATTTTTTTTTTTCATAATTACTTTTGATCACGATAAATTTTACTATAAATTTTCGGTGCATTTTTCGACGCTTTGATCTATCGCCGAACGCATATGTTAAAGTATTGAAATAATACTCTCGTTGGATTTATGATTGATTGCAAGCGTAACGAAAAATCAATATAAATTCGCTTGGAACGCGAGCTTTTTCTAAGTACATAGATTTCTTTTTAATTTTTTTTTTTTTTTTTTCATACCGTATACATAAGGTCAACAATTTATGATAAGTGAATTCTTTTAATGGAATAGGAAATTGATTTGGAATTTTATTGAATAATTTACTCTTGATTTGGAATTGGGTTCAATAATATTAAATTTATAATTACTTAAGAATAATTTTAAGGGTAAACCATCGATGATAGAATGTGAATAAAGTGATAAAAAGGGACGTGATGATCGATGATAATTGTTATTGTAATTATGAATGAACGTGCATGTTATTAAGTAACCAATTTTTAATTGATAAAATGCGACAAATTTTGTAATTTAGATATTATTTTATTGCGATGGCTTATTAGTTGCAAACAAAAACGTCGATCTTCCACAATGTCGATCTTCCCTTGCGATAATTCAGGCAATCCAAAACTTTAAAAACTAAACGTAAGCTATTAAAGTCATGACAGTGACGATTATCTGTCGTATGAAATTGTGAAAGTAAACGCGCGTCCGAATTGAAATGGAATCATTCGATATTAATGATAAATCGGTGTCGAAAACTTTTTTTACATAAACGAATACAAATTGCACGTAAGAGAAACGATCGGTGTACGAGTAATTATTTCTCTTCGTATAGATATACGAAGTTGTTTACGACGTTAAAAAGAAAAAAAATACTTTTTCATGATGTAAAATAAAAGAGCATTGAACGCTGTCAACCGCAAATAACGGAGATTGAAAAAAATAAAAAATCAAGCAACAAAAAAAAAAAAAAAAAAAAAAAAATACCAGTATTGTCGTAGTTAGCGTTCACGGCAACTTTTCCACTCGTAAAAAAAGTCAAAACCAAGCTTCGTCAAAGTCGTAAATTAGCAGATAAATCACAACACTAATCGAGAACATGAACCGAGATGCCAATATTATATGATACATATATATATATATATAAAGTGTAAAAAAATTATGTAACGGTATTCATAGCACGCTATTCTTTTCTTTGTACAAGCTCGAAGCCATTTGTGCTCCCGTCGCTCTCACTTTATCCGTATCCCTTTGGTGTAATCACTTTTCGTGATATCCAAGAATTCGGAAGTGCTTGAGTTATCAGACGATTACAATGGATATGACATTTTATCAATTTTTTTTTTTTTTTTTTTTTTTTTTTTTTAAGAATCTACAAATGTTAATAAATATTTTCAATCACGTTTAATTCGCGTCTTTTGGTAAGCAAATCGAAATTACTTTTGTGATTGATCAATGATTCGAATTAATGATACAATAAAAATTTTAATTTTACGACACAATTGTTATCGTAAACAAAATTTTAAATTGTTTTGTGAAGTTGATTTTATTTAAAAAGAAAATTAATTTATTTCTTAAAAAACAAATATTAAATATTAATTAATATCGAAATTAATAACGAAATAATTAAATAAACAAAGTAAACCGAATGAAAGTTTAATGCTCCAAAAATAATTATTATTTTATTACTGCTTTCAAATGAATTTTTTTTTTTTTTTTTTTTCAATAAACGTTACATTTCGCATATACTTTAACAATATAATAACATTTATGACATATTTATTCCTTTAAAAATATATACAATTTCCAATCGATTTTATATTTAATCAACTTGTTAAAAAATTCTTAATAATCGAATTAATATTTTGGAATAATTTAAAAAATAATCAACAAAAAATATGGAAAAATAATAAATGTTAAATGTTTATTTTATACTATTTTTTTCAAACTTCGAATACAAAACTTTAAAAGTGTAAAGTTACCGTTAGTATACTATACTGTCGGGTTCGATCGCGCATCGAAAAACACGCGCTTTTAAAATTTCCTTTGAAATTTTTATCTCTGCAATTTTGTTTCTCATTCAAATGCCGTAGTTTTCTTTCTCTCTTTCTTATCCTTTGCCGATATAAATTCCAAATCTTCATTCACGGCTGGGCGACGCTTTGAAATTCAAACTATTCCATACGCACCCCTGATTTCGCCTTAAATTTTCCGTCTTTCGAATTTACCGCTCATTTCTAAAACGATCGATTTTTATCTTCAGCTTATGGAATGCATTCGCTTGCAGTCATCGTAAATTCATCGAATCAAGCGACCGCCGGTCCATTGTACGTAAAAACATCTAACGCTTCGTCGGGAGCTTAATTAAAGTTCTGTCGTGAGCTTATACATGGAAACTTGGAAATTCTCAGTCTCTCGAGCACTTTCGAAATTTTGCAAATACTCCGCGCTCGAAGTATCTCCATCTTGCTTACATAAACTTTCCGGGATATACTCTCTTAATTTTCTAGAGTGCAAACTTACGTTTTCAAAATTTGATTTTTCACCGGTTTTCGGGCGGTGAGGGTTAAAAACTGATTATTTTAAAATGAAAAAAATTTACTTCATTTTCAATAATTTTGTAACATAAAAAAAAAAAAAAAAAAAAAAAAAATTATAATCTACTATAAATTTATTTAAATGCGTATACATCATTGAATTTTCATTCTAGCAATCAAACAAGATAAGACATCGTATACGATCGTTTATTCATCGGCTATTTTACTCAGAGTCAGACTTTAAGAAATTTTTAGTGAATAACACCATTTTATCGAATTGTGTTTACGTGCATACACCGAGTCGATGCATTACCGCAACTCCCATTACGGAGGGAAAACAAAGAGAGAGAGATAGAGAGAGAGAGAGAGAGAGAGAGAGATAGAAGAGAGGCGCGATTGGAAACGAGCAGCAACGGTGGTGAAAACTAATTGCTCGGCGTGCGCTCGCCTGAATTCGTTATCGATCACGCGGAATGGGACGGACACAAACTGGTCGATTTTCCACTCGGCAACTGGAAAAGAGGAGAAAAAAGAAAACGAATCGAGAAAGGAAAATTGCATCTCGTTGTTTAAATTGTTAAGACCCGTGAAAAGAACAACAAACGGAGAGCTTTTTACCGCTGTATATTTTTTCCATATCCTCTTTCCACTCCTTGCCCCGAAGATTGTGCTGTGAACGATGCGGTGAAATCTAAAAGAGCTCGGAATCGTGTAGGGAAAGGAGAGAGAGAGAGAGAGAGAGAGAGAGACACCGGCGATGTTAACTTTAACGATGTGCCCTTTCGTTGTTAACATTGATAATAATTAGTTCCAATTTATAAACATTTATGTAATTCTTGTAAATAATGTCTTCTATCAATTAATAAATACCGATTATGTATAATTACCTAAATTACATTATGTACGACTTTAAAATCTCTAAAGTAGATTAGCGAATTAGCGATTCATTGGTAATATTAAGAGTATAAATAAAAATACGCAAACACTACGATGTGTACGATAATTACTCGCAAGAAGTGTGATAATTAAGACTTTTATATATATACATAATTAAAGTTTAGTCTACGTCAATGTATAGAATAAGTTTACATTTTAAATACGAATACTTTAAGTCTGAATATCCGACATGTACCTACAATCGAGATTTGTTTTTTCTTTTTTTTTTTTTTTCTTTCTTGTAAATTCAAGTCTATACGTTACGCGTATGAGTTTTAGCGTTTGAAATTCGCTGGTGTCTTTCTTGGAAAAGAAAAAAAAAGAAAAAAAAAAAAACAAAACAAACTAGCGAAATATAAATAATGCGTATCGATGAGACAACTATGCAAAAGTCTCAACTCCGTTGACCCAATTCGAGCGTGACTTCTTCACAAAGATAAAGAGATAAACAATACCGGTGCGACAACTTTATCTTGAACTTGCTTTATATACTTTGACCGAGCGATGGAGGAGGAAAAATTTTTACGAGCAAACGGCGACAAGCGCTCGAGAAAACTCTGAATCTTTTTTGCCAAGAGAATAAGCGCGTCGCTTGGCGTTTTCAACGCCGAAAAAAAAAGGCAGCGAGCGCGCGCTCGTAGCTTCGTGGCAAGAAATAGCTTTTCAACGGCTCGTTCAAACGTTTCGCTCTGTCGCACTTTTTTGTGAAAATAAATTAATAAGCAAGTAAGAAAATAAAAAAAAAGTAACATAAACAAAAAAAATTAATAAATAAATAAAATAAAAAAAAAAACAAAAAAAAAAAAAAAAAAGAATACACGAACTAAGAATTGCAAAATAACAAAAGAAGAAACAAACATAAGTAGCTCTAATATCGATATACATATATATATATATATGTATATATATATTAATCGAGAAAAGACGAGGAAATACTCGACTCGAGCGAATCGGACGATCCATCCTGTATGAGACAATCCTGTGCAACATAAAAGTAAAAACCAAAAAAATAACTATATAAAGAAGTAAAAAGAAAAAAAAAAAAAAAAAAAAAAAGAAAGAAATGAAATAAAATTATATGTAGTTCAATGATCGTTATAAATATGATGGTTATACGCTAAAAAAAAAAAAATAAATAAAAAAAAAATAAAAAAAAAAAAAAAAAAAAAGATAGCATATAAATATAATTATATACATATAAGTAAGATATATATGTGTCATAAATTAATAAGAGAGAAAAACAATGAGTATGAATGTTATACACGTAAGCAGTTCGTTATCACAAATGCTCGGTCTACTCTGTAGTTTTTCAGCGATGCATGATGAGATCGGCATATATATATATATATATATATATATATATATATTGCGCAATAAATTTTATTACGTCGTTGAGCATTTATTTATCATGTCATGTATATATATATATATATATATATATATATATATATATATATATATAGGTATAATTAAATTATGTGTATGTATTTTCGGATATACATATATATATATATATATATACATATATAGATATAATAGGTCAAATTACAGAAACACACAGACACACAGACGCACAGAGCGATTATTACAAAGTATAAATATTGTATTCGTTCCTCTTTGGGCTACATGTCTCCGACGGTGTGTGGGCATGTAAGTTGTGTTGTGTGCGCGTATTTACGTATATAGACGAGAGCGCGCGGTATATTCCTCTTCCGGTCGCTCATATTTCACACCGCGCGCCGACGGAAGGCCTCGTTCTTCGCTCCTCCCTCTTCTACCGAGCCTCTCTAATCTTTTCTATTCTTTTTTTCCCTCGGTCTCTTCTTTCTATTTTTTTCTTTTTTTTTTCGTTCGCTTCTCTCTCTCTCTCTCTCTCTTATTCTCTCTGTCTTTCTTTCTCCCTCTCTCTCTCTCTCTCTCTTTCTCTTTTTTGTTATTATTCTCTTCGTTCTATTAACGTTTCTTTTTGAGAAAAACAAAAGAAAAAAGCAAGGAAAGGTAAAAGGGGAGCGCTTATTACGTTGTCGTGCTGCTGCACGCGCACTCGATATATGTGTGTGTGTGTATATATATATATATATATATATCAATGCGAAAAATCGATGACGAACGCTCACTCGTTTGCTCTTGCGCATATACGTTCAAAGTTTTCATTTTCCTTTTTCTTTGTTTTTTTTTTTCCTTATTTGATAGCTGCGATCATTTCTTCGGTTTCTCGCGACACGGTCAACTGCGAGAGTGTTTCATTAGAGACGCGCGATTGATGCGACGTCGCTTTTTTTTTTGAAATGTAATGCTTTTCGCAATATTCGAATGGTTGATTAATTTTCTAGATGATATATATGTATAAACTGTTACGAATGTCTTTTTATGCTATAACGAATGCTGTTCTTATAAAACGTTTATTAATGATTAGTGAAAATAAAAAAAGTTTATCTAATATAATTACCGAGGGTTTGTTAATGAACGACGTGTCCAATAACACATGTATGGCTTCGAAATGATTTTAACAATATACATTGTTCATAGAAATAAATGATTATTAAATTTAAAAATTTTTATTAAAATTATATTGAATTTAATGAAATAGAATGCTGGTGAACGAGTAACGAATAATTTATTGAAACGAGAGATTTTAATTTTCGAATCAAAATTTGAGTAAACGTTTACGTGTTTAATCAAAATATAAAAATCTAAATAAATATCCCTTACGAATATTATTTCAATGAAAAAAAAAAAAATAAATAAATAAATAAATAGATAAATAAATAAATAAATAAATGAAAAAACTAAAAATAATCGATCGACAAGTTTTGCATATTTCAAGCTATTAAAAATAAAAGGGAAAAATAAAGAGAAACAAAAAAGAAGAGAGAGAGAGAGAGAGAGAGAGAGAGGGGAGGGAAGGGGAGGTGGGGAAGAGAAACAAAAAAAAAAAAAAGGAATAAGAAGAAAAATAAAAGTTAAATCTTATTTAAAAAAACTTGGAGCGCTCGGGTAGTTTAATCGTTTGCGCATATATCGAAGCGGCTTATCGCGATTCGTCGGATTACACGACGACGAAGCGACGTACTCGCGATCGCTAACGCGCAGATTGCAATATTGCATAAGTAAACCCGGAATCTATTTGTTAGAGCTGAGTGACTGACGAAGGTAGAGACGAGCGGTCGATGTTCGTCGGCGACGGATGCGCGCTCCGAGATGTGCATAAATAAGCCTGTAAATCGATTTATTCGTTTTGATCCCGACGAGTTATTTTGTTGGTTGATACATTCAAAGATTTTATTAGGTTCGAACGATTCGAGATACGAACGTCGAAATAAAGAAATTTCATCGAGGTCTGATTATTTATTTCTCCCATTACCCGATTTATAATCGTAGATTTATTTTATGTTTTTTACGCGAATTTTATTCATTTATCGACTTCTGTAAAGCTGCATTTATTTAAATGATAAAGTTTTCAAGTTTTTGATCAAATTTTTTATTCAGTTTTCGTTGTAACTTTATACTTTTAAAATTAAGTAAGACCCTTTGTTGATGTTATTTATCTTCATTTTTTTTTTTTTTTTTTTTTTTTTTTTTTTTTACTCTTCTTTTTTTTCAATCATTTTGTAAATAAAAATTTAATTTATCGAAAAAAAATCTCAGGTAAGTAAATGTTTATAAATCTGAAAGAATCGGTTGTGTTGATACACGTTGTATTTTAAAATCTTTCGTATAATAAATATCTTATGCTTTATAAAATTTGGTCGAATATAATAACTAAAATAATTCATTCTAAATATATTGCTAAAAGATTTTAATAAAATTTAATTATAAAATCTTGAATAAAATAAAATTTTAATAAGATTATGTAAAGCCGTTGTTCAAATTTTTTATAAAAGTTTTTATTTGCAAGAAAATATATATGCTACGTAAAATTTTGCATAATTATCGAAGATAAATTTTAATCGTTTAATTGCGGTAACTCGATGCTAACATACGTCCCATTTTGCCCATCGAAAGTCAAAATCCTTCGAGCATTTAAATATTTATAGTTCGTTCCATGGGCCTTTAATTTCATAAAACTTTGAAAGAAAACTTTGTAATGTCTCTCTTAAATCGTTGCCCGAATACTTTGGAATGCACGAGTTTGTCCTCGTCCTCGCGACTTTTCCTTTTATCGATGTGAAATCTTCCAAGAAGACGGATTATTACAGTTATTTAGTCCTCCCGGTTACGCAAACTTAACTCTTATAAAATTTAAGAGACGAGACAGAGCTTTCCGTTTATAAATTCTACGTGCTTTCTCTCGGTTTACCTTTCAAACATTCCGAGAGAGAGAGAGAGAGAGGGAAAGAGATAACTTCCGAGGCGCAAAATACTTCGCTCGTTATATTCCTCGGAAAACTACGAGGCTGGAATTCTCCAGAAACGCGATGAAATTCAAGATCGGCATTCGGTCTTTAAAAGTTGATGTCTTTTTATCACAGTTACCGAGTCGCCCGAGCGCGCGAACGCGAGTGCAAAGATTTTAAAGCAATTTTAAAAGTTGAAGCGACGTGTGCCTAGAACGACGACGACGACGACGACGACAACTGCTGTAAAACTTCGTTGAAAAGCCATGAAATATTATACGTTCGGGTCACGTGAAGAATCCCCGTTAAATTTTAAACGGTATACTTTTCAAGATTACGTTTGCGTCTTATAAGCCCAAGAGGATCATCACTGTAACTCTGTGCGTTTGCTCAAATTTTATGCAATTAAAAAATCGTAGATTAAAATAATATCGACGGGAAAAAGCAATTATATCAAATTTTTTTTGTTTGTTTTTTTTTTTTAATATAATACTTTTCATTTATTACTCGAGATTGGTTTTAGAAAGAAAAAAAAAAAAAATTACGGATGCATTCGATGGTAAGTAAAATTGCTACGCGAGTATACTTTTAATATACTTTTCGTGTAAAATTATCGAACGACTAATTGAAATATTTCTTTAAAAAAAAAAAAAACTAAATCATTAAATGTTTCATGAATAAAATTTATTAAATACGCGAGTGAACAGATACGTTTCACGTCATTTTTCCTTCTTTTAAATTTATTATAAAATTTCGTTATTTACAAAAAGTCCCGAATCGAAATCCGTCGTCTATATTCTCAACGGTCGTGCGCGATCGGCAAACTCTAAGCCGTAGGATAGATTGCAATCAAGCTTCTTAACCGAGGAATCTCCCTAAGGAAGGGAAAGAAAAAAAAAAAAAGGAAAAGAAAGAAAGAGAGAGAGAGAGAGAGAGTGAGAGAGAGAGAGAGAGGATTTTCTTGTTACACACATCACAGCGCGGCAAATCAAAACTCCATCAATTAAAGCCGGGACAATCTCGACGGGGAGCGAGAAAACGTGATCGACTCGTCGAAGCCACCACGGAGACGAGAATCAATCTCCTTTCTCTGTGTCGCGTCTTTCAACTCTCGCACGATTCGATCGGCCCTATACGCGCACCGAGAGAAAAGATTACTGACACCAATTAAACATTTGTTGAAACAATGAAATATTTAATCAAATTTTCGCAACTAAATATTTATTTTATTCATTTGTTTTAATCGGATAAATTTACAATTGCATCATAGAAATTAATCCCTTAACGCATCCATGTTTCACGAACCCACTCGTTTAAGCTTTAATATTATATACTATATTACTTCCACATAATTTTTTAACTACATTTATTCACTTCGTGCATTTATTATTTTTTCACTGGCGCCTAGTAGAATGAACAAAATATTATCTGTATGCAAAAAAAAAAAAAAAAAAAAAAAAATGAATTAAACAAATGAAATAAATAAAATATTATTAAAAGCAATTAATTATTAGCACGTTATGAAATATTTTTCAGATCCAAAAAATAAATTCATAACATCAAAATATATTTGATTCAATAATAATTTTATTATTTCGAGAAATTTTATCTCTCAGTGCGCGACAATAATAATAATAATAAAAAAAAAAAAAAAAAAAAAAAAAAAAAATAAAAGGAAATATAAAAACAAAGACGATGGTTGAGAAGTAGCTTGTTTTATTTTTATTCGTTTAATTTAATTCATCTGGGCTACGATTTTTTTTCCGTGCCATTGTAAGAAAGAACGCCTGCGCGTATGTGTGTATATACGTTCGAGGATGCGGTAAAACCGGGGCTATTGACTTTATTCTATAAGTCAGCTCCTCTCGAGTCCTTCATCCGACTTCTGCTTGTTTTCGAAATAGCGAGCTTTTAGGATTTTAATAAAAATAATAAAGTTTATCGGATGAATAGTCAAATGGTAATAAATTATTTATTTATAAAATTATAAGGTGAAAACAATATCATGAATTTTTAAGAATATTTATAATTTTTCCATAAATAACAAAAAGCAGCATATAAAGAAGCTAAAATAATGAAGCGTTCATAAAGCTCGATCGAATCTCCCGCTAATTTTTGAATGACAAAACAGATGCATTAGAACTCTAAACTGCATTATTCCAGTTGAACGAAAGAGGGCTAAACATTACCAAGGCGACTCGCTTCCATTACGTTCACGGCAATAAACCGCCTCGTAGCGTTTGCTAATAATAACACGAGGAGAGAAAAGAGACGGAGACAGAGAGAAGAGAGGTAAGACAGTGGTCCGCATCTCGGATACGGTCCTTCATCGCTTGCTCGGCAATCTCGAGATTCTCGTAACTAATGATGCGAGAGAACTAGGGATACGGACAATAGGGGAGGAGAAGAAGGGGGGGGGGGGGGGGTAGAAAGAGAGAGAGAGAGAGAGAGAGAGAGAGAGAAATTGCAAATTAAGGGGATCCATGCACGCGGCGAGAGAACTTAAGCTAAGATAGAACGGATATACGAGCACGTAAACGGATTAATGGACCGAGCTGTATCATTGGTTAAGGTAAAATTAAAGGATCGGTGAGTTTTGTGGATATAGAATTGATATGCACGCGATCGAATTTGAAACTATCCAAGATTAAAAATACGAATAAATACTCGTCGTTATCGGTCGTGGTATAGCAACGGGCTTCTCTCAAGTTTTTTTCACTTAATCTTTTTGTAAAATACTTTAATCTGGTTGTGGTGGTGGTGGTGGTGCTGCTGCTTAACTCATCTTGCATTATATGTATCATCCTTTATTTAAAACATTAATTTTGGTACGACTTATTGCACCACGAGTGAGCTTTGATTGAAATATTAGTTGTGAAATAGTTCATTATAGCCGTGAAATAACGTTACAATTAATTTGAAACAAGAGCTTCTTAATTTAAAGCTAACACTTTTCAATGTGCCTTTATTATTAAAATATTTATATTAATTTTAATTTAATTAAATATCGTTAAATTAAAAAATAAAATTAATTGAAATTATAATAATAATTAAATTGAAAATTAAAAAATAATATAGATAATAGAGTAAAAAAATAGAATCGTTAAAGATAAATAAGAATTTAGCTCAAAAGGATATGTCCGACCACACGTTGCATATAACTACTGATGTACATATCATCCAGCAAACGCGTAATATTTGCAATTGCACAAAATCCTACCCTGCCACATCTACATCCGAAAAGGGATCACACGTCTACATCGAAAAATCTAATCCAGGAATATATATATATTTATATATAAAAAGAGAGAAGGACAGTGAGAGCGCTCGAGTTCGAACAATTTGAGAGCAATATTTGAGTCAACGTGACTCCTCTGTACGTCACGCACTCGCTCGTTCGAAAAGAAGTTATACATCGCGGCGTATGATAATTATCGCGCCACGTGATCGCTGTCGTTCGTTTCCGGGAAAATTAATGCGTGATCGCGTGACGCTTTTATACAAGGTTTTTCGCGTGGCGGCGACGCGGCCACCGTTTGTTTAACCGCTTGTCCGCTCTCCTTTCTTTTTCTTCACTATTTTTTTTTTTTTTTTTTTTTTCACCCTCTCGCGCGTCTTCTTCTCTTTCCAGCTTTATTTTGAAAACTAACGAATAGAAAGTTGAATCAAAGTTTAAAAAAAAAAAAAACTAACATAATGCACGCTGAAAAAGAAAAGTCCGAAATTAAATTGCGATATCTCAGTGGTACATTTTGGCTAAGGTGAAAATTTATATACATATACAATCCGTCGGAAATACGTATAAAAGTTAGTTGAATAAATTATGAGGTAAATTAACTTTAAAGTTCATTTGAACGACGGTTTACAATATCGGTAAATTTCAAGAAACAATTACAAGAAGAGGAAGGAATGGAGCGATAAGCGAAAAGTTTGAAGTCTTTTTTTTCTTTCTTTCTTTCTTTCTTTTTCTTTTTTTTTTTTAAACTTTTTTTTTTTTTTAGCATTTATCGTTCTGCAGTATGTAAACTTTGTCGTTTTACGGCTTTCGAGAAAATTACTGAATAATTTCTTTAATGAAAAAATTTTAAATTACTTTTTCAAGAAACTTTATAAAAATCTTGAAAATTCGATGTTGAATGAAAACAATTAAACAAATTTTTACATACACAGCCGACGAAACTAAACTAATACTCGTATGTAAATAATATTTTAAAATATTCAAATTATTTTAATAATTTGTTAAATTAATATAGATACAAAAAGTGACTTTGTTAATAGATTGCGTGTGAAAAAAAAATCGATGAGTACAAATTAAAACTTCATTAAAAATAAAAAACTATGGATAAAAATCAATGTACGGTAACGAATATCTCTATAATTCAAAGTCAAAGCGTTTAAATGCACAATTTCACGAGCCGGGTAACTTTTTAAACGCACGAAACGCCAACTAAAATCCAGGAATAAAAAAAAAAAAAAAAAAAAAAAAAAACACGCGATGTACACATTGCGCGCGAGTACTAATTACTCAAACGTGCATTCATAGAATGACTTATGGTACGGTGTCCGGGTCACTAATTACCACGCAAAACGTTACAGCGCGTGTACACACGAGGCATTAAAACAAAAATAAAAAAGAAAAAAAAGAGAGCGAGGGAGAGAGAGAGAGAGAGAGAGAGAGAGAGAACTCTCGCACGGACCGAACAACTGATTCAATTAAAAATCCATTTATATTTTTATCCCGCAGTACGAGCGAGAAAATCCAAACCGCCAGATGCCAGTCATTTGATATATTTTTTTATTCCCCCTGTTTTTTTTTTTTTTTTTTTTTTTACTCTTTTTGTTCGATCACACCGTTAAGCCAAAGTTTATTAATAGACACGGGAGCCATTGGAAATTATGTAAGCGCGGGAAAAAAATAAGAAGAAAGGCTGAGTGACAGATCGAGATTTATAACGGATCGCGGAGCAAACATATTGACAGTTTTATTTTTGTTTAACGCTCGCGCTTTTTCGTTGCCTTTACCATTATACAAGGGGAGGCTTGCCTCGGTTAAGTTAACCGTGGGTGTTATTATATTAACGCGTGTAGCATTTTTTCTTCAATTGGTAAATATTTATAAACTTGTGTAAAAAAACTTTTTGCGAATTTTTTTCATCGTATAGTCGTTCGTTTTCTTCGCAGGGGACGAATTACGCGTGACAAAAATGTGATATCTCGCTGCGTGATTAAATAGCCTTATATGGTGAGGATAATGTGTTTTTTTTTTTTTTTTTTTTTTTTTCTCCATCGTAGACAAAAACTTTTTTTTATCATAAACATAACCATAATTTTTTTTAAGTAATTTAGAAAAAACGTTTATTTCCAGATTATTCATAAATTTATTTATAGTGTTTGCACTACTCGACATAAAATTATAAATAATAAATCCATTTCATAATCTTATAGTATTAAACCGAGGATGTAAATTAATTTTATAGTTTTAAAACATAATAAACTTAACAAAATAAGTATTTTAATGGACGCAAGAATAATTTAAAATTAAATTTAAAGAGATTCTGAACTTCTTGCTAGCTCAACTTGCGTTGACGAAGTTTAATTTGTTTGTAATATAAATGGAATTTTTAGTTTCATTAATCATTCTTATTTAAAATTTATTACGACATATTATAAACTTGTATATTGTTTAAATTAAATTAAAAATGAATTAACGTTCGTTTTCATTAAAAAAATATAATCTCGTTTACGCTTTCGTATTAAGTTTAAAATATTTTTGATGGATCGTACAATAGTATTAAAAGTGCATATATATATATATATATATATATATATATTTCAATGAATAATAGTCAAATATTAAAAGGTTGAATCGGAATTAAATTTTTTATTTCCACGTGTCTTCCACTATACATCATTTTATATTGACAGTTTAAGCCGCTTCCCAATGTCAAAACTTATTGTTTGAGATCGCTCAGAAAACTTCGTCGCTGAATCTCTTGCCGTAACAAAAAAAAAAAAAAAAAAAAAAAAAAAAAAAAATAATAATAATAATAATAATAATAAAAGAAAGAAAAACACGTCGCGACTTCGTATATGTAAAAACGGAAATTTTCTTGACGCTCGAAAAACGCGCGATTAATCATGAAAAAACATCCAAACAAAGTGCAAAGCAAATACTCCCTTCGACCTTTCTCTCTCTCTCTCTCTCTCTCTCTCTCTCTCTCTCTCTTTCTTATGCAATGATTACCACTATAGCCGATGATTCAACCTTACGTGCGTACGAAAGATCGAAAGAAAATATTTGGGAAACGTTGAACAAACGAATGAGCGTTACGAGGAAAAATTATACGAACCGGAGATAAGATTGGATCAAGCGAGCTCTTGAATCCGAAATAGAAAATATAGTTGGATCGAGCAACTTTCTAATCGATACATTTATTGCGAAAGGGAAAGTAAAGGGGACGAAAATTCTTTTGACAGATATTGATGCTTAGTGGATTAATAGATAATCGATAAACGTGATGTTTTTTCGAAGAGTCTAATATATATATATTTTTTTTTTTTTTTTTTTTTTTTTTTTTTTCTATTGAAAATCATGCTTCGGCAACGTGGCAATAAACAGCTTACAGCCGATTGCTTCGATAATAATGATAAAAGAAAAAAAAAAAAAAAAATTATCGTATTTTACGTGGATTAATAATAAAGCTTCGGAAGAGCTTCGAAAAAAATTCAAATCCTACGCGCGACTCGTCTTATTTTCGCAGTAGGTCAACATCTTTGAAAAGCTTTGCCTTTAACTATACCTTAATTCTCCCTCTTCCTTTTCTTTCGCGCTATTGAAAATTTCTGTCTTCTGCTCTCGTCTTTTCAAACTTCATTCTTTTATTCATATACTAATATTCGAAAAATTTTTATTTCTTCAATTTTCAATACTTTCGAAAAGCAATTTCGTAAGTCAATTAACACAAGTAATTAATAATGAGTGGGTAATTGTTTGTAAAAGAATATTAATTTTTTCGATTTTAAGAAATTGATTAATTTCAAACTCTCACAATTAAAACTGGATAATTTTTAAATTAAAATTTTTATTTATTGTGCAAAGACTATCTTTAATTTATCAAAATTTAATTTGAGGAACTATTAAAAAATGTATCCCATTTTATAAATGAATTTTCATTAACTTCTGTTATTTCTATAGAATTATATTTTATACAGAAAAAGAAGTAGTTGCGCTAAAAAATAGTCAGACTTCTGTTAATAGATTTAAAAAATTAAAGCTTAACGAATAAAATAAATTATACATTATTAGAAAAAAATACTTTGTTTGAATGAAAAAAAAATTTTTTTTTTTTTTTTTTTAATGGTTTTCAATAAATTTCAAGCATTAGGTACATGTAAATAAAATTGTTCATATACTAACGCATACATTATATTGGTAACCAAATCTTTGGCGAACATCGCTGACATATTAGAATAATTAGTGGTTCCACCTGGTTCGTGGCGTACAGAATTACAGCGATGTCCGTCATATAAAGGACTTGTTTACCAGTTTGATATAATACGTAATAAATCCGCTTCTATGCGCGTTTGTATTCTTTGATTTTAATGCTTATTCGCCCATTTAAAAGGCCCGTATAATGCGTCTATATTTTTTTGCATAATATAAAATAAAACCTTTCATTTTATAATTATTAACCGATTGTTAATAATAAAGTTATTTTGTCTGATTGTGCGTCGGTAAAGTATAAAACTGTGATGTTTATTTTCGTGTGCGAAATCAATTTAAAATTTTTTCAAGTCTGAAATTTACATCGCTGCATCGTTACGAAAAAAATTAATAATTTTTTAACTAAATTTTTTATTTTCCTGTTTGCTTTTACCTTGCAATTTCAATTTATTTCATTCTTCACATATATTCTCCTCTTCTTAGATGTTTACCTACAATACAATTATTCTTTTAGGATATTTAAGCTCTTTGATATTCTTCAAAAATTTCATGAATAATATTGCCAGATAATAGTGTAGGAATATTACAAAATTGTTGCATATATTGCAGAAATATTACTAAAATAATTTCAATAATATTTCAATAATAATACGACAATATAAAATCTTTACCTATTTGACATCCATTAATTACTGAAATAATTCAATTTATATCACTCTAATATTATGGCAGTATTACTTGAATGTTGCAACTTAACGTGCTATATAAAATAATTTATTAGAAATGAAGGAAAGAATATTTTTATTATTTAATATCAACAGTCAAATTGTTTAACTTTGAAGTATAAATCGATATTCTTAACACCTTTTTTATCTTATTACATCATAAATTCCAAAAAAAGCATTATTGCTTAGCGCGTTTTTGTACTGCGGTTTTGAGAGATAGAATACGATAAATTGGTTCTACGACTTTCTTTGAGGCAATATAAATATAGCCGCCGTAATCTTCATCATCACTACTCTGATCAAATAAAAGCATAAAATCGAACGCTATTTTACCTTGCAAATAATTATTCATTAATTCTACCTTAAAAAAGTTTCTTAAAATTTATAATAATAATAATTCATGATAAATAGTACAAATTTATTTGAATAAAAATGATATACGTATTGCAAACATTTCAACGCTATATTTGCGAAACTAACCTTAAAAAAACATATGCGTGCTTTGATCTTCTCTAAAGGTCGTATCATCAATAAAAAGTTTATATTTTACGATATAGCGATAGTCACGTGATGTTTGAATTTACAGCGGGAATATAATAATGAAAACCATATTTTTCTTCATTAATAATTTATTTATAATTAATTAAATATTTCGATTTTAATGATCTTTATCGCTTAATTCTATTGCAATTTATTTTAAAAATTGTAAAATAAAAATTATACTTATATAAACAATAACTTTTTATTACAATTTATTTTTAAAAAATTAAATCATTATGGAATTCTCAAAAATATTAATGTTCATTGATATTTTTAAAGGGAAATTACATAATTTATCAAAAAATTTATAATAACTATATATATAACAGTTAAATCACGTGACCAGCATATGTAAAAATTTCTAAAAAAATTTAAGGTATTGAAATAGAAGCTTAATAAAAACCGGAAGCTTTGACTCAAGCGGTGCAGCTGCGCGATCCGAGCCTTGTATGTGTACCTCGATATACTACACTTCCATTTTCCTGTGCTCTCGGCGCTCTCTCGACCCAACGACGAAGCACGTGTTTGGCTCTCTCTCTCTCTGGTCGCCGGTGCCGCGCACATCATCCGAGTTGCCTCTTTTTTCCGCATAAGCGTGGCCTCCTAGTTCGCTAGCTCTTTGTGACATTCATACGTCCAATAATTTTTACTTGCTTTTGTCGTCGCCGTAGATACTATCATGAATCCTGAAAAGTTAAAGAAACTTCAAGCGCAAGTGCGAATCGGAGGCAAGGGTACACCCCGCCGTAAGAAGAAGGTGAGAGTGATATGACTATTTGCAATCATTTTGGATATGTTAGCTGATAAACACACGAGTATTTTTTTTGTTTTTATTCTTACACTCGGACTCGCTTAATTGATTTGATTATTTTGTTTTTACTCCGATTTTTACGAGATATTTATCTACTTTGTCAAGTTTTGTTTTTCCATTATAATAAGAATCTAAATTCCTAGTATATACTTTGCACTCAGCCCTATTATGAGAATCTATTTATACTCTTAGTTGTTTAGAATATTGATACCTTTTTCAAAATTAATAAAATTTCATTGTTCAATAACATTGTTTAGATTATTACTCAATATTACATAATTTATCCATTTTCAAAAAAATTATCCTATCTTTGAACGCAGATTAAAATCTTATTTTATATAAATGTTTTACTTTCATTTTTATTTTTTTTTATACTTTTCAAGGTCGTACACGCAACTGCAGCTACAGATGACAAGAAACTCCAAAGTTGCTTGAAGAAACTAGCGGTAAATACTATTCCTGGTATTGAGGAGGTTAATATGATCAAGGATGACGGAACCGTCATTCATTTTAACAACCCCAAAGCACAAGCCAGTCTCACAGCAAATACCTTTGCTATCACTGGTCATGGTGAAAACAAACAAATCGCAGAATTGATTCCTGGAATTCTAAGTCAACTAGGTTCTGAAAGTCTTGCTCATCTAAAACGAATAACTAGTTCTATGGCTGGAAGTGGAGTGGGTAAGGCTACTCTAGAAGAAGACGACGAAGTGCCTGAATTGGTAGAAAACTTTGACGAAGCTAGCAAAGAAGAGGTGATAAAGCAATAAAATTTTTTAATTTCATTGGATTGCAATTTGACATTTTTATTTTTATTTTTATTTTCATTTTCATATATTTTAGGTCGCATTAAAGAAAGAAGTCGATGAAGCTTTGGCAGCTGAAGAAAAGAAAGAAGCTGCTAAAATAACGGAGGAATCAAAGGATGCTCCTCTTGCCAAACAAGAAGTTTAATTATATAAAACATGCGGGTAAGTTACTATATAAACATCTTATATAAACATGATAAATAATTTTTATAACAATATCTTTTATATTGAATCACAGAATTTTTAAGACGACAAGGCTCTCGGCAATGAGCTAAGAAGTTTGCAGTAACATGATAATGGAAGAGTTTACTTCTACACAAGAAACGAAATAAAAAAAACTACATTTACATTGACATTACAAATGTTAAACATGATCGAGATAGCTTGAAACATTATATTATGAAGAATGATGGTTATAATAAAAATGTGAGAATCGGAGTTGTGATGGATGATATTTCTATTGCAAATTATATCGGTCATATTCTTACTCGACATTATAATCATTAAAAAACCTTTGTTGCATAACAAATTTCATTCCCTTCATGGCATTTTTCTTAAATTAAATGTAAAAAATATTCAAGAAAAGACCATTGGAGTCATTAGAATAATAATAAATGCAAGTAAATATACTTGCTCAAAGCGACTTTAGTCACAAACATTAAATAAAATATAGAATGTGATAAGAATCTGATGATATATTTGGCCACCTGATCTTGTAGTAATTAATGTTATAAAAATCTATGAGTAGTCAAGAAAAGATACAAATAATTATCTAAGAAATGTATTTTGAACATAATTTTAAAACCCCAGTTACAACTAAAACTTTCTCTTTTGTTATTATAATAATATAAGTATGCTTAACAACGTAAAAATAAAATTTAACGATGTAATCACAAAATAAAAATAAATTAATTCACATTTGCTGGTTTTATGTAAAAAAAATTTAATTTTAATAAATTACTTTGAATACATCAATATGAAAATGAATTATTAATTTACATTAACTAAATGAAATCTTTGTGGGTCACTAGATTTAAATTCTGTCTCACATATTGTACATACATTTTTTTTAAGCGATATCAAGGCTTTTCTACATATAATATGCTTGCAAGGTAATTTATAAAAAACATTTTCTCCGCAACATTTACAGGATGATGTACTAGAAACTTGAATCTTTGTATTTAATTTTTCTTCAATGGCAGCATTTTGTTTACAAATTTCTTCTCTATCTACAGATTTGTTTGTTAAATTGGGTGTTTTTGAAATTTTCTGTGCAGAGTTCCTACTACTTATAACAGAATTTCTTAAACACACTGCTGGTAACAAATGGCCACGAAATGGTTTTTTTGGAATATTCAAATCATCTTCATTTGATAATCGTCTTTTCAATCGGTTAACGTCACTTTTTACAGTATTAGTACTATTTACAGAATTTTTAGGTACACAAGTTATCACTTCTATGCTTTTGGAATTTGACATTATTTTTGAACCTAATACTCTGGGTAATTTTTTAATTTCCTCTTTATTGCTATTTTCAAGCAAAAATTTATCAATTCTTGCTTTTAACGGAAGAGCAGCTATTGGCTTATGTATATCATTGAAGCGAATTCCTGTAAAAGGATCTGACACTGGTCTTCCCCATACAGCTTCATTGTGCCCATGCCTTTCTAAAGTCTTTTGATCTATAATTTTACCACTAGGTAAAATAATTGGTTGTGTCATTATATCAAATGTTATTGGATCTAAAAAGTCTTCTGGTACGTTTAACAAATTTTCTTGCACTGGTTGGCTGAAAATAAAAATAATTAAATTATTAATATTATAAAAATGAAACGACAGTAATTATTATATTGTTACTAACCTTTCCTTTTCTTGTTTTTTATTTTCATCAGAATTGGCAAATAATATATTTGATGAACATGAATTATTCATTCGATTCATCCATAAGGCAGTAACATTCATCGCTACATCTTTTCCACATTTAGGAGACACTCTACCCCAAATTTCAATTTTGTTGACGGCTGGTACTGAGTTATCCGTTTTCAAAATACTGAGTCGTAACACATTCACATAATTTGTAACATTTATAGGTTTTATGCATTGTTGTGCAAAATTTTGAGGTGTAAAAGTATCTGTATAAGTTGCAATATCTCTTCGATAAAATATTATACCTAAATCTTCTTTTCGTAAAAATGCAGTCGAAACATTAGTGAACGGTTGATTATTAGTATCAGATGATTTAATAGATAATTGAAAGCCACAAGATTTTTGGGCTCCAATTTGAGGCCAAATAATAACATGACTTATTTGTATATTGCAGATAAAAACAAAGTCAAGGTGCACTGGAGGTTTAATACATGGATAAGCTAAAAATCCTTTATCAGAATTGTTTACTAAATTTGACACTTCATAACCTTCACTGCAGACAGTGCTACAAGTTACATCTGTTCTAAGACATATATCACAAAAATTCACAAGCATCATTTATAATTTTAAAAATAAAATTATAAATGCATTTTTTTAATTTTTATTGGTTATAATACTGAATTCTTATTTAAATCTATTCTTTCATTGGTTCTCTTTGTTTCACTTCCAATTCTACACTTTTCTCTTTATTTTTCAAACTATAAGACGCAAAGAGGATATACCGTTATCTCTATTTATTAAACATACTCAATGACATCAAGTATGTGGCTCGATCTCGTTTATAAACACTAATAAACTACGTTAAATGATTTCCATACCATTTCGTTCAACTTGATAAAGCATCAAATGAATTTGTCAAATATAAAAAATTATCAAAACAAACACAAATACCACATTGAAAAAAAAATATATAATCTCTATCTATATAATAGCAAAAAAAAAAAAAAAAAAAAACAAATTTAAAGCTCTTAAATCATCTACCTATATAATTTTTTAATTTTTTTATAGCGTCCTGTAGTAAAATAAAATATAGCGAAATGTTAGACTATATTAAAAAAAAAAATAACTGTTCAAATTAATTTTACTTTCACTAACCCTTTCGTTACGACTATAGTCACCCTTAACATGTATATATATATTCTACTATATGGCCCCCATAGCAAAAGAGTTAATGCAAGTTTTAATTATTTTTTTCAACTTAATTAAAAAAGTAGCAAGCATCGTTTTTATTGAAGTAAATAAAAAATTTGTAATTTTAATTAAAAAAAAAAAAAAAAAAAAACAGAAAATAATGTAAAAAAAACTTAATATATTGGGTAAGATTAAACTGTAATATTTAAAACTTATTTTTTTAAGCACAACCGCAACGCGAAAGTGCCATATTTATTATACCAATGTGTACTACGATTCAATTTATACACGACAAAAGCTCACTGTCATAGACATTAGAATAACAAAGATAGAAACGAGTGAATTTTTTTTTAACTTAAAAGGTGGGTAAAGCGATAAAAAAAAGACAAAGTCGAGTGTCTGCCTCTCCGTACGCATTCTATTTCAAAAATTCAGTTTAAAAACATAACTTTGAATAGTCCTTCATTACTTGTAGATTATTTTTCCTTCCTCTTCGTCCTCATTTTCTTCATCCTTTTAAGTATTAATAAATTTTGATCGAGTCGAGCTTCGACCGGGTGATTACCGGTCGCCAATTAATTAAATACACCGTAGCAGTCGTATTTTTTTTTTTTTTTTTTTTATTACAACATTCGTACTAAAGTCTTGCAAAAGACAAAAGTACAGGAGCCCTCAATACGCAAAAGTTCTTTCACTATTGGCTGCTATAAGCTAAAGTTTTTCTCACAATAAAATGGACACTAAGTTCTAATTAAATGCAACATTAGGTCACGCAATTGTTAGTTGTACAAAATGAGATCAAGTGTGCACAAAAGCAGTATGCGAGTTGGGCTTCCTGACTTTTGTTCAATTATACGCATTGTCGCTGCTGGTAAAAACACTGACTTAAATCACCACGCACAAGTAATATTACATTATCCCCCTTTTTTTCTTTTTTTTTTTTTTCAACTTTGTTCCTTTTTTTTTTTTTCTTTTTCTTTTATGTTAGATTAGATTAGAAGACTTATACAAAACGCACCGTATGTGCAGCACACAAACTCTTCAAGAAAACGTCAAGACTATTATCAGCCACGCACACTTGTTGAGTTTATCAAACATTTTCTTCTCGCGTTTAAAACGTTTACATAACTAGTGATTTCATTCAAAAATAAAGATTACCCCATACTCCCATTCTGTTTTCTCTTCTATTTTAACAAATCATTTTCTATCCGCAAAAAACGTGGTCATGTACGCCTTATCGTCGCACATCTTCCTGATAGTTTGTATTAGTAAATAACATATAATTAAGTATCTACAATTTGATTCTTCTGTGCTAATGACGATAAAAAAGTAAATATTTTGTGATACATACAAAATATTACGCGTTAGCAAAATTTTTAATTTATTTCGTCGTTTGCGTTGGATATATAAACAAATGCAATAAGAAAAAATTTTTATTCATACAAAAGTGTACGGGAATCTATAGATAGATGTCATTCATTTTGCGATGTTGGTTCTATAAGTTTCTGTACAATTTTGTATATTATGTAAAAACGTGTACAGAAATCGGCATCAATCACCAGCAACGACCATAGTATATCTAACTTTTTACAATACAAAATACAGCTCCTGCACGTATGCACGTATTTAAATGCGATGTAGTAAGGAATTATTTATTTGTAAGTGTAAAAATGTAATGAGAGCCCGTCGCGCATCAATCTTAAATAGTGCTGTTCTCAAAATTTACGTCAAATTTTTAAATTTTACAAATTCCTTTATTGATGTTTTAAAAAATGTTAATAAAATCTGCTGCATGAAACATTAAAAATGATACAATTATATTAGTGAATAGATGATGGTATGTGTGTATTTGACTGCGATGAATTTAATCATGACTATACACAGAATGTGAGAAATATATACATTATCTACACACTATATATTATCACGATGAAAATCACAGAAGTCAAGAGAAAAAAAAACAAAAAAAAAAAACAAGGAAACAAAAAGTCATTATATTTTTGTCAAAAAAATGGGATTTTAATGAAAAAAATACACCTTCACTTACGATTGGACCCAACATTCAGCCTCACGACTAATGCGGCCTCATACAAACACACTCGAGATGTTACACAAGATTTAAGTTGCTCGCTCGCAACACTTACAAAATTAGCTTCACTCCAATACAATCTCATTACATTCTTACGAGCTTTTTGCAGACCCTATACTGTTTATCTAACGTTTACATAGCGCGCATTTCTTCCAAGGCCAATACAATAGCACGCTCTCTTTTTTTTTCGTGTACATCTTATACTTCCGAATTTCAGCTTTAAACAACTACTGAGCTTTATATAAGAGGAGAGATAGAGCGAAAAATGGAGCGATTCTCTCTAAAACGAAGAGAGACAATTCGATACAAGATGCGTAGATAATTCACCAATATTCGCGCGCCATCAATTGATATGAAAAAAAAAAAAAAAAAAAAAAAATTAAAATAAAATAAAACAAAGAAAATAAGATTTCACAAGTCACGTATTATGTCATTTTGTACTATAAAAAAAAAAAAAAAAAAAAAAAAAAATAAAACGAGCTCCATTGCCGATAATGGACATAGCTTATTTGACTAAGATAACTCAAAATATAGCTCGTTCGACTTTGCTCACTTTCGTTGTCAGTATGTCATCTCGTGTCTTTCTCGTTTCTTAACTTAGCTATCCAAACACCTTGCATCTTAAAAAAAATTATGGGAAATTATAATAGAATAAGTCCGTGGAGAAGGTCACGGCAAGAAAAGGTAAAGGAAGGTAAGGGATAATCCCAAGGACTTAGTTTTTCTTTCTATGCGCTACTTTTTTTAAATCGAACGTTACAATATTATTACATCATTAATAATCCGTGTACGTGTAATTATGCATGTATGCCTTTTCATGTACGCGGTATGCCTTTACTTTTTTACTTATTTATTTCTTATTTAAATGATTACTGGAGGCTTAATTGATATTATTTTACCGGCATATTAATTATCTTATTGTTTGCATAAACCATCGTTATTAATTTTGAATCAAAAAAATTTTTGTTCTTCAATATATTTTGAAACCTTGTTTTTTTTTTTTTTTTTTTTTACTAAATGAAAATAAAAGTATTATTCGAAAATCATTACACATGTATCAAGAATTATAGCAAAAACGTATGTTTTTTGGTGTAATAGTAGTAAATTTCCATAAATTTACAACACACCGGTAAATAAAACCTCCGGTATTCAAATAATTATTTTAAATGTGTAAATATATTGTGCGCGCGCACACGTATGAAGAAGGGTACCTGTTTATAAAAACAAAAAAAAAAAAAAAAACATGTTAAAGAGAATCAACGAGGGTAAAAACTCTGGCGCTTATTGAAAACGTGTCGAGTCGCCGAGTGCAAACTGCAGGAATCGCATATGAGTTTGGATGGTTTTTCTTTACTTTTTCTTGAGAAGGGATTGGGATTAAAGGGGAATGGACGTCAAAGAGAATAATGAGAGACGGAGGAACTGTTCCAGGAGTCTTGGCATCGGAGAGAGATGGGTCTTAAAGATTTTCCACGGAACTACCGTTTAGCGAAAGACGTGTCCGTTTCGTTTGCATCCCTACCTAGCTAAAAAATTCCTGGCAGTAGCGCGCGCGCGCGAGAGACGGTAAACGGCGGCTGTCGTTATCGTTTAAGCGAGCGGCACGGATTCCAGCAGTCTCCTACTTTCTGTCATCCTGATCGCACTCCCGGCTTATGTGACCGGTCTTGTGGCAGATATAGCAGGTCTTACTACCGCCTTCGGGGCAATTGCGCGCAATGTGTCCTGTTTTGTTGCAGGTGTAGCAGTTCTGCATCGAAAAGCGGATAGAATCGTTGCCGCTCTCTGGGCAACTGCGAGCAATGTGTCCGGTTTTGTTGCAAGTGTAACAACTCATCTCAGGACCCTAACAATCAAAATATTTAAATTTTATTTAGTTTTATAATTAAAATTTTAAAATATTATTTAAAATTTGAAGGTATCTTATCATTATTACTAATCGATATAAAAAAAACAGTATGTATTTAATGGTACTCTTCAGTTTGTTTTGAGTATCTTAACACGTTGACTGCCACGGCAATTTTTAGAAATCTGGCCTAAAATGACAATTTGATTTAATCACATTATATTATTACGAGATAACTCGTAGTTGGCGTCCTAGAAAAGAACGCAATCTACGAGTTATCTCGTAGTTGGCAGTCAACGTGTTAAGCAAAAAAAAAAAAAAAAAAAAAAAAAAAAAAAAAAAAAAAAAAAAAAAAAAAAAAAAAAAAAAAAAAAAAAAAAAAAAAAATTAAATACAATATTTTATTATGTATCAGTGTTTCTAAGCTTATTTTAGATCCAAACTAATTGACAATTCAGAACCATGATAAAATTTACATGATTTGTAAAATGTAATATATGTAATGAAAGTTTTTGTAAACAGTAACTTATTCAATACAGGTATAATTTAATAATAGTTAAATTATTTTAATTTAAAATTTATGATTAACAATAGATAAAAAAAACTTGTAATTTTTCTAAAACTCAATATTAACAATATAACTTTTAGCTATAAATTACCTGTTGACAGTCTTTTGCAATATGTCCAGCTACGTTGCAACGGTAGCAGAGATCTTGATCTTCTTTGCACTCGCGTGCGAAGTGCCCATATTGATTACACTTGAAGCACTTTTCACGACCTCTGCCAAAAGCACCATCACGATCACGACGATCTCTACCTCCAGGACCACCACCCCGGGGGCAATCTCTAGCAAAATGCCCCACTCCGTTACACTTATAACAGGTGCTGGAACTCATTTTTTATAAATCTGTAATAAAAATGAAAATATTGTTATGCATTTATATTGAGCATTCATACTGGACATTTTATAATAATAAATATTATATAGTCTTTTTTTATCTATTATTTTTGTGCAAATCATCAAATACAATTGAAAAATAATTTTAATCAAATAAAGAAACATGTATATTACATCTCAATATTACATTATTATTTATAATTAATACAATTATTAAAAGACATTTTATATAAAAAGTTCAAAATGAATGAAATTAAAGGGCCTTAATCCAGAAAATTCACAGAGAAAATGTGCACGATTCTGTAAAATACAAATACTCTTAAAGAATTATTCTGAAAACTGTTTTACATTGTCATAAATTTTGAAAAATGTACAAAATTCAAATTGGACAATTTGACAGTTGTATACGAAATTAGTATATTAAACTTATTCTTTCTACAGTGAACCAAAATGAAATACTTAAATATTTTTCTAGATTGGCATGTACATTGTACAATACAGTAGGTATCTTTTATGATTGCAATTACTTCAAGAATATCCAGATGGCTATAGTTTTATATACGAAATTCTTAAGTTTGATCAAATAAATAAATATTCACTTGACGCGTTTGTATAATAATTTTTATTCTACATCAAAGACACGAGATACAAGCGAAATTCGTGGATACTTAGACATACCCTACCAGAATGACGAGCGTAAAATGACGCGAAAGACGAAACCCACGCGGGGGAGGCGTCGAACATATACATATATATATATATGACAAACACAAAACGCTTCTTTATTTCTGTTCTGCGTCAAAAATTTTCTTTCAACGCAACAACGCTACGTATTCGTACAATATTTTTTTCATACTTTTGTTACCTTTAGACAACGATGCGATTGCAAAAACTAATGAAACGAATATTAAAGCTGGCCGGTAGTGGAGCGCAATGGTGTGTAAATATAAAATGGCACCGTGTGCATCTCGCGCGGTGCGCGCGCTCACGAAACACGTACGAGAAGAACCGCGCGCGCGCGCGCGCTCCTCTCGATATTCTTCGAAACTTAACGACGAAGAGAAGGACAGATGCATGCAGGGAAAAGGATGTGCACGTGTTTTTTTTTCCTTTCGTTATTGAAATAAGGGACGGTTAAACTTAACACGTTAATATCCCTTTAGCTTTGATGCTTTCACAAATTTCATAACAACCAAAATGACAATTTCTCGTTATCTTGGGGCCGAAAAATGTCGGAGTGAAAGATGATGGAAGCACGTAAAAAAGCCGGATTTCAAGCAACGTGGCTACACGCCGCGAGTCTACTCACTCACTCATTCTCTCTCTCTCTCTATTTCATTTTTTTTTTTTTTTCATCATTCAAACGTACAACTAATTTAAAGTTTTTGGAGAACAAAACAAAAAGGAAATTGCAAAATTGAAAAAACAAAATAAATTGCGTGAAAAAAGGAGCACGTGAAAATAGAAAATGAGAATGAAGCTTAGAGTTAAGACGGGACATGCATAGCGGTGTCGCGCGCGCGCGAGCGCGTGCGAACATGGCATCCGTACACACGGTGGCGGCGGTAATGGCGAGTGACGCCGTAGTCTATCGTTCCGTAAAAAAGAAGAAGAATACGACGCCTCGAGCGCTCATTCTTTTTTCTTGGCAATTTTCATCGACCAAACCGATGGAATTTGAAACATTTTTTGAAAAATATGCTAAAGTTAAACTCAAACAAGCATACGATAGCAATAAAGAAAGAGATAGAAATACAATTGAAGCATAAATGGGAGGGGAATAGGAAGAAAAATTGATCTGTAAAAAAATCTGAGGTACACATATTTAAAATAAGAGAATTTTGATTAATCAATCTTTTGTAAGATAAAAAAAAAATGATGGCTAAAATATGTTGAAAGCGTCAATTGTAAAGCGTGCTCGTGTTCACGCAACCCCTTCTGTCTCGCGCGCTCTCTCTCTCTCTTTTTCTCTGGATAAAGTACAAGCTTAAGGGAAGAGAGAAAGCAAGGTAAGGAATTCTTTCTCAAAGATACTAGTAAATTTGTAACTTAACTTACCCTAATAGAGTTTGTATGACGAGATGATGAGGACGAAGATGAAGAGAATCAGACTCAACGACTTCACGTTGCGAAGGACAGACACGCACCGCAACCACAAGAGGTAAAAGACCGGACCGGACGAGACCGACTGCGACGGACTTTACCGGGGGCAAGGCACGGACTAAGATTAATTTTAGTTAGCTGAATGCGCGTTGCATTCGCGTGCATCGTCGATGTATCTACTGCTACCTAGTGGCTTGAAAACAAAACTTTCATTGTATATTTTTTTCTTTCCTTTTTATTAAATTTTTTAATTGATAAATCTTGCTAATACCGACTTCATAAAAACATAAATAATTTAAATTGTCATTTTTTATATTTAATTAGTCAGTGTAAAAACGTAGAAATATAAAAATTAAGAAAATTTGAATTATCAGCCATGTTGGTAAGAATAATAGAAATGTGGCGTTGTGAGTCTTCTCTCGAACATTTGCGCCGCCAGAACTTGGAAGACGTGAAAAACTCCGTGAATCATACGAGCTTCACGCTCGATAAACACGCATATTCGTCAAATGCGTTATTGCTTTTTTTTTACCATTTTTAAAATAATTATTTACTTATAATTTAAAAAAGAAAACTTACTACTTTTTTATAATATTTTTTTCGTATAATGATGCATTCCTTTGAATTTTCGTAGTAAATATATGTATAAGTAGTGTTTTTATTTTGACTACAGCGCTATTATATTAAACAATACTACCAAAATGAGAAAGTTTACGCGCGGAATGATATTATCATGACCGTTAACTAAACAATTTTAAAATTTAATAATATGAAAAAATTAATGATAAAACAATAAATTTACTCGATGCATACATTTTACAAAACATGTGAAAAATTAACATTTTTAAATTTGGAAAAAATGAAATATAATTTAACATAACAAAATTAATTTTTATTAAGAGTCTATTTGTAAAAGCTTTTGAAAATTATATTAATTGATTAATATACTAACAAAGAATTTTCTTTGTATAAAAAAAACTATTTAATAAAGATACATCTATTCTTGCTGTTTAAATAGCTATATGGGTTGTCGTGTGTCAACAATACAAAACATTGAAATCTAGTTTACTAAAAATACAATTTTTTCAAATAAAATTTTTATATATTTTTGATATGAGTGATAAAAGGAAAATAGAAGATAATGATACAGAAAATGATAATGATTGGATCGGTCCTTTACCTTCCGATGCAGCTCCCCAAAAAAAACAAAAAGGTTAGATTATACAGGTTAAGTTTTCATTGACAAGGTTTAAAATTAATTTAGGATTCACAAAAATAATTTTTATTTAAATTTAGTTTTAGAATATGAAAAGGTTTACCTTAATAATTTACCTTCTTGCGAATGCTATGAAAAATCATATATGCATCGAGATGTCATTTCTCATATCGTAGTAACAAAGTAGGTATATTTCTGTATATGATGCATCATTTTAAAATTATTCTAAATATTATAAGTTTTTCATATATTTTTAGGACAAATTTTATTATTACTGCCAGTTGTGATGGTCATGTAAAATTTTGGAAAAAACAAGATGAGCTTATTGAATTTGTTAAACATTTTCGTGCACATTTAATGGCAATTCAAGCATTAGCAGCAAGTTCTAATGGGAGTTTATGTTGTACAGTTAGCATAGATAAATGCATGAAAGTATTTGATGTTGTAAATTTTGGTTAGTATCGCATTGAATTTTTTGATATTTGTATTTTAATAAAGAATATATTAATTATTAAGATTCTTATATAAAATAATTCTTCTAATTTTTTTGATAGATATGATTAATATGATGAAACTTGGCTGTGTACCACAATGTGCTGAATGGATTTATTCACCAGGAGATGCAATAGCTGCAGTTGCAGTATCAGATAAGGAATCTAATAAAATATATGTATATGATGGACAGGGCACAGAAACTCCTTTACATATTCTTGATAGACTTCACACTAAACCTGTTGTCACTTTAAAGGTATATTATGAATACATTTTAATATATTATCGAATCATTTTTAATACTTTTATAATTTTTAATTGCAATTTTCACAGTATAATCCTACATATGATACATGTATATCTGTAGATAAAGCAGGTATTTTGGAGTACTGGACTGGACCAAGAAATGAATATAGATTTCCTAAATGCGTTAATTTTGAATCTAAATTAGATACAGATTTATTTGAATTTGCTAAAAATAAAACTTATCCTTGCGGACTTGCTATATCTAATGATGGAAAGAAATTTGCATCATTAAGTGGAGACAGAAAAGTTCGAGTATTTAATTTTTTAAATGGCAAAATGTCTAAGGTGTATGATGAATCACTGCAGAGGTTTATAGAATTACAGCAAACAACGCAACAATTACCAAATATGGAATTTGGTAGAAGGTATGTGTATTATTAATTAATAGTATAAAGCTAATTTAATATATTTAATTAGAATGAAATTTTGTTTTTAATTCAACAGAATGGCAGTTGAAAGAGAATTAGATAAAACAGAAACAAATCTTGGTAACATAGTCTTTGATGAATCTGGATATATGATAATGTATAGTACGATGTTAGGTGTAAAACTTATAAATACGTATACAAATCACTGTATAAAAATTTTGGGAAAACCAGAGAATATTAGACCAATACAGCTAGCACTTTTCCAAGGAAAAGCCAAAAAACTAGCTGCTGTGACTGTTGAGATGGAAGCATCTGAAAATCCAACTTTAGAAATGAATCGTCCTGATCCGATTCTCTTTTGTACTGCACATAAAAAGAATCGGTTTTATATGTTCACGAGACGAGAACCTGAAGACACTAAAGGTCCAGAATGTGATAGAGATGTCTTTAATGAGAAACCTTCCAAAGAAGACATTATTTCATCTACAGAAACCTCCAATATGCAAAAGATTTTTGATACAGCAATTATTCATACAGCTCTTGGAGATATTCACATCAATCTTTTTGGGAAAGAAGTTCCCAAGACAGTGGAGAATTTTTGCGTGCATTCTAAAAATGGATATTATAATAGTCACATTTTTCATCGTGTTATTAAAGGTTTTATGATTCAAACCGGTGATCCTACTGGTACTGGTACCGGTGGCGAGAGTATATGGGGTGGAGAATTTGAAGATGAGTTCCGGAAAAATTTAAAGCACGATAGACCTTATACACTCAGTATGGCCAATGCCGGACCAAATACAAACGGCAGTCAATTTTTCATTACGTTAATACCCACTGTGAGTTTCGAAATTTTTATACTCATATATTATATTCATATATTCTATAAATTAATCAAAGATAATTAATAAATTTTAAATAATTAGTTTGAATTATAAAAATGAATTATTTAAATATTATAAATTTAAATTTTAGCCATGGCTTGATAATAAACATACAGTTTTTGGCCGCGTGATAAAAGGAATGGAAGTAGTACAAAATATTAGCCAAGTAAAAACAAATCCAAAGACTGATAAACCATATGATGATATAAGAATAATAAGTGTAACGGTGAAATGAAAAAAAATATTTTATATTCAATTGTACATAAAATCGACAAAATTTTTACTGAAATTGAATTACAAATAAACAGCGTAAAGCGTATACCATTGATTACATCATTTCTGCTTCTCGTTTAATTGATGCATAGCTCCTCTTATGAAATTATATGCACTAGTTATAAATACAAAAGCGTTGACGCTTAATAAGTTATAGTTCTTAGGAATTATTACCAATGAATATCTATAAAAAATTTCGATTACATTAATAAGTTGATTGTTAAAATAAAAATCTTGAGATCACAAACTTCATCACCTCGACCATATAAGCCCTGTCACCATAAGACTAAGAGTTTGACTTAAAGAAATTGTGTCGGCAGATCGATTTAAATCTCCGACACCGGCTAAAACCAAACCCCACTTGAACGTCGGCGCCCAAAAAAAGATTGTCGTTGGTCCTGTTTATAAAATATCTACTATATAACGAATTTTTACAAATTGAAGATTTATAAAAGGATTCTAATCTTTTGAAAATAAATTTGAAAAGGTCAAGGTATACAAAAATTATCAATAATTATTAATGATTATATTTTTTTTTTAAAATAACATTACGCTATTGAATAAAATAAAAAATTTATTTACTTATTGTCTAGTTTTCATTGGATCATAAAAAACTAGAATTATTGTATAAATAATGAAATATAAATAATACGATACCTGCTGGATGCAAAAATATTCTTCGACTTTTTTCCGGCAATAATGAAGCAATTTTAAGCATCATTTTTTGGTAATTACTTGTTTTTTTTTGTTCCATTGCCTTAATAATTTATTAAATAAAATAATTTGAAATTATGCTAAAATACAATAAAGATGGTCCTTAATATTATTCTAGCCTATTTTCCTGTCAATTGACATCCACTTAATGCAAGTGTTTTGTTTATTTATGAAACATCGTTTGAATTTATGCATATTTCAAGATAAATTTGTTACAGTTTTTTTTATTTCATAGCATACTTATAATCTTATTTTATATCTATTTAAAAAAAAAGTTTCACGTATACAATGAAATAAATTTTATCGAAAATTTGTATGTTTTTATTCAAGTATTTTAGTATAATTTAAAATTAAAATTATTATTATTCACAACATAGTTGATATAGAAAAATATATTGAACATTCAAAACACAATTTATCATTTTTTTCTCTTGAAAAAATAGCATATTTAAATTTATTACGCTTAATTAAAAAAAGAAGCAGTAAAAGCAAAAAGTATACATAACGATACGTGCGACAGGCAGTCTCTAGTTATTTTCCTCTATTAATATTATCCTGTCGCCTTGATCCTTGAACTTTACAGCTCGTTTTTGTACAAAAAATAAAGCACGCATTCTTTTTTCCTTCAACCTTTTATTACCCTTAAAAAAGAAAAGAGAAACAAAAAAAAAAAAAAAATATGTTTCATCAACGTCCCCTTCTTTTGATAATTCCGTATCTATATATAAACTTACACATCGTCTTAGCTTGTATACATATCTCGTTCAGAAGTCCCTCAGGAAGCAGCGTCTTTCTCTCCCGCTACTCGAGTCAAGAAGCTTCTGTTTTCCGACTTACCTTTTGACCCATTTGTCACTGAAAAGTGAGTGCTGAAAACTTATCCTTACGTCCGAGCGTTTGTGTGAGTAAACGCATATACGTGTATTGTATTTATGTATATGTATACAGCAAGGAAAAAATCACGCGAACGTTTTTCTATTTGCTATTTTTTGATTTGATTTATTTTATTTCTTGATTTGATATTGCTGATATATATATATATATATATATATATATATATATATATATATACGGGATCTCGATTCGTCGATGTGGAAAAAAACAAGTCCGATTTTTCACGGCAACGCGGAAAAACTTCCCTTTATTCGAGAGAGAGAGAGAGAGAGCGAATACTTGTCTAGGTAAGAAATTAAGGGCATTTGTCATTAGGTTGTTTATCGGCGCATTTACCTAAGGATTTTAATCGTAATAGAATTTGTTAAATCAAAGAACAAATGTTTTTATTCGTTTATTAAACTGTAAAGCTTAATGCAAATAATATTTGATAATTTTTTTTGTTTATAATTTTAATTTCTCAATAATGATTTTTTGTATTTTATTGTGTCATATTTACTTTTTAGCTTTTATTTTAAAAAATTTGTTCAGCTGTTTTCAAGAGTTACTAAATTACAAAACGTAAAAAATAAGAATTTTTATGTTGCTTATAAAAATAATTTTTCTCAAAAACCTTAATTTTTTCATTACTATTAAAGGAAATAATTTTCAAACTTAGTATTTTATAAGATTTTAAGAATATTTTAAAATTATTATTTAAAAAATTGAGACGTATATATGTATAAAGAAAATTGAACGGAAATTAAAGATTAATATTATTCTTATTTAATAAAGATAAATGAAATTTTATTCGTATTTCCAAAATGTAAGCAAGGAAAAGATTATCTACCCGCGGTAGATAATGCACAAGTCATGTCACATTTTACATATATTTATAAATGAATTCAAAATTCAAATTAAAAATTAAAATATGTATAAATAAAATTTTATACGTTTAGATTAAAAACGATCTAATCGTTCATAATAATAAAAAGCTGTAATTCATTTTCGAAATCTTATCGTATTTATTTATCAGATTGAATTTCAACAAAGGTACGAACTTAAATGAGAAAATTAAAACTAGATTATCAAGATTTCATTGAAATAAATATCGTGCAGTGATTCAAATTAATTCAACGCTTCTGGAAAAGAAAAAACAAAAGAAAAAAAAAAAAAAAAACTTTCGAGTCAAAGAGTCGAATGATCCATTTTCACGACGGATCTTTTCAATGGGCTCCTCGTTGAATAAAACAATACCCAGATAATACGTATCATAAAGACAGTGGAAAGAGGTCGAAAAGCGAAAGAAGAAAGAAGAGAGGATAAAGCGCACGGGAGATTAAAGTCAAAAACTCGAGTAGAAAATTTATATATTTTTCAGAATACATATATATATATATATATATATATATATATATATATATATATATATATATATATATATATATATGTATGTATGTATTTTTTATGGTGTTTAAAATTAAGAAAAATGAATACAATAATTATTCGCTCTATATTATATAATAATGTATATGGCAATAAAAACGGTTGTTTGCGCTTCTTTTTTGCTTACATTGTCATATATTTTCGCAATGTTTATTCGTCCCTAGTACAATTACTCGCATTAAAACTACGCGTGTATAATTACTTTTTACTTAGGTCCAAGCGATTAACGGCGAACGATAAAAGATTTTTCTATGTGCACGCGTTTTCTTTTCTTTTCTTTTTTTTTATTTTATTTTATTTATTTTTTTTTTTTTCTTGGTCGAAGGATTACAAAAAATCTCTTTCTTTTTCTATTTGTTGCTACCACATTTTTACGAGCAGCGAGAATATAAACGATAGAAGTTCTATCTTAATAAAAATTGATATGACGGAGGTTGAACATTTTTTCTCTTTTTCCAACTCGCCTCTTGTTTTTCTCGCGCCCTCGTTATCTCTCGTTTCTCGGCGAGAAGTTTGAGAGAGAATTGCGCGTAAATATACAAGAAGAATCTTTGTTTGCGATGAAAAATGCGTTTATTACAAGTTCGAACTTTTATTTTTCTCTTAATGGCCACTTTTTAAATCGGATGCTTGTGTAAAAATAAGTTACTTTGAAATTACCATAGCCGGGAATTTTCACATTAGGAAGTACGATTAAAAAAAAAAAAAAAAGAAAAGCAAAAAAAAATTTAAGCAATTTATATTCGAAAAGCTTAAATCGATGTAATTGAATAATCATTAGTTGACGCTTTTCCGGCGGCATAATATTATCAAACTTTAAACGAAGTTTTAAACAATAGGACAGTTGGTTCTTCAAATTCGAATTAATATATAGATTTTTATGGTACCGAGCAATTGAATAATTCACCCTCCGTAATGGAAATGATTTCTCACTCAACAAAAGCATCAGATAAAGTTCTTTAATTATGTTAAATATTTCAGTTTCTCTCGCTTCTCATAAAATTTAACTTACTAAGAATACCAAATGGAATTCAAATGATTCGTTAATTTTTGGCAAATGGATCGTTTGTTTCTGAAAAAAGAAAAGAAAAAAAAATATAAAAGAGACAAGAAGAACATTTTTTTTTCTTTTTAAATGGATATGCGAGAAAGAAAAGTTTATCCTCTTTAAATAATAATAAAAGAATAATAAATTAAAAAAAAAAAAAAATTATCAATGAAATAAATATATATTTTTAAATTTTAAAAAAATTTTATTCGAATCGTCGTGTAGTGTGAAAGAGCAATATTCCCTCGGTTTATTTTTCGAGCGCTATGTACAAACCAATATCTCATTATAGATTCCGTCGAAATGCATTCACACCTACGCGTCCGACTTATACCGATGACATCGCGACGCGAGCGTCCAGATAAGACTTTGTACGGATATCGATTGAGTTGAAGAGGGAGAAAGAGAGAGAAAGATAGAGAGAGAGAGAGAAATAGGGATGAAGAAGAAAAGAAAAGACAAGCGGCAGTACGTGTTTACGGAGCCGCGAACGAGTTGAGTTGAGTGCCGTCGTCGTGCGACGTAAAACGTGCAGTGGTTCTATACTTGTACTAAGAGAAAAAGAGAGAGAGAGAGAGAGAGAGAGAGAGAGAGAGAGAGAGAGAGAGAGAGATGAAAGCTACTTGTTCGTCTTCTCTCATTAGGATCCTTCCTTACTTTTTTCTTCTTTTGACGCGCGAGACTCTGCGCTCGTGCCTCGTTTCGTACAGTTTCCGCATCGCTCTTTTTACCTCTAACTCGTCTCCCCTTTCTCTCTCTCTCTCTCCCTTCCTCTTTCACATTTTATTTCTTGCTTTTTGCGCCATTACAATGATCCCTTAAATTCTCTCTTATTCTATCTCAGCTTTCATGCAAGACTCTTTTGCTTTTAGTTCGCTTTGTCGCGTCTCTCGCGGACGCACGCCCCCGCTTACTCTCTTTCTCTCTTACCTTTTTTTTTCTTTCTTTTTTCTTTTTTTTTTTTTTTTGTTCGCTGCTCCTCTCTTAGCCTACTTTACATTCGCGCTCTTCCGTACGACCGATTTGCAGCAACGTGTAATTTTTTTCTCCATTTCTCTCTCTCTCTCTCTCTCTCTCTCTATCTCATTCTTTTTTAATTTAAAAGAAATGAGAAAGAAAAAAAATATAATGCTAGAGTTTATGAAAATTATTTTTTTTTACGATACTTGATATAAAAATAAATGAAAAGTTTATGCTACAGTATGACTGAAGAAGATTTTTTGTCTGTTAAGGAAACGTAAGAAGTAATCACTGCGATGCACTCATTTTTTTATAAAATCTAATAGGATTGCCTTATACAATTAAATTACCTTATAACAAATTTAATTTAAATGGAAGTAATAAAGGCTATTGTTGTCTTAAAGAATAAGAAAGAAAAATACGATGGACTTTGAAGCATGTAAAGTTTTTTTCAAAAAAGAAATATTTTTTTTTTTTTTTTTTAATATTATATTAAAAATTTATATTTATTATAAATATTATATATACGATATATTGAAATAAAAAAAAAAAAACAACGACAAAATTTTTATTTATATAAAACTTGAATTGAATTCTTTCTTTATTATCATCAATTGAATGAATTAATTATTTCAAAATTCAATGTATTCCGATATTCAAATCAATCGAATATTCCGATATAAAAAGTAGTCTTTCAGCCGAAGCTCTTCAGCGATAAGTAAGTACTCGATTTGTATCGGCAGAGGGTAAAGAATCTTTTATTCCATTCGCAGCACTTTTTTTTCAACTCGGCATTGTCCGATAAAATGAAATAAGATGAACAAAATCACAGATTGCCACGAATAGTCTCTCTCTCTCTCTCATCATTATACATTCTTCCTTACTTTCTCGACTCTTACATTTCTCTCTCTTTCTATCATCTTCACTTAGCCTATATTTAACAGTTGTCTTGGCGAAAGCCTTGTCCGCGGCTTTTCCTCCTGGCGAAGTTGCAGGAACGGCAGATTTCTGATATCGAGCTTGGGGTCAAGTGAGTACGTCCTCCTTTTTCATTTCTTGCTCTTTTTTCTCCCTCATTCTCTCCCTCTTTCCCTCTCTCTTTCTCTCTCTCTCTCTCTAACTCTTTTTCGACAAAGGCCCCTTCAAAATTGCAATGACGCGTCTTCGCCCTCTGTCTCTCTTCGTCCACATGTATACAAGTGCTTTTCTGCTCTAAAATCTATGTACATATGTTGGCTCTCCAGGCGATGAGCAAGTATATACTGTATATTCATTAAACGTGGGTGTGTATATATGTAATTTGCATATTTCAGAAAGAGCTACCCTCTCTATCTCTCTCTCTCTCTCTCTCTCTCTCTCTCTCTCTCTCTTTCTCTCACGGTAATATGTATAATATATGTATAACGTCGAGTTGACAAGAGAACGCATCTCGGATGCTAATAGACGGTTAAGAATAAAGTTTTTGAAAAAGGACGTTTATCGATACTATGATAAATATATGTTAGAAAAAAAACTCGGCTGCTCCATGTTTATTTCATGAGAACGGTACGCTCGAGATTGTAAATTTGTTTTTGTTGTCGTTGCTGTCGTTGCGTTTCAAAGCACTGTTAATTAGCGCTTCATGCGTATTTATATGGGGATACATTTGCGATTTTATTATTTGCTCAATAAACGATTTTCTTTTATAATAATTAATTTTATTTATAATATTATTTTCTAATAATAATTGAAAATTACATTTTCACGAAATATTTATTGAAAACTATAACAAAAACAACAAACAAACGAAACATTTGCGTAGCGTTAATCCCTTAATTCGTAATCGCGAATCTTTGTTCCGTATGAATTTTAATCGGAGATTACGTCTCTCCTTAAAGTTTTTTCGAAACTTTAAATGCATTCAAAAACTTAACTACAAACTTTACCTCAAGTTTCACCGCTCGCACGAACGATCGACAATGAACGAGCAAGACATTTCCTCGGTAAGCGTTTTTCCTCCCTCTTCGTTCCTCCAACCTTTATCCTTCCTCTTTCGACGATAAACGATATGTACGCGAAATTTTCCTACATCTGTGCACAACGACGCACAGACACACAGACACACACACACATTCAAAGCAATTGGATCCTAGGAGAAGATAACGAGTGAGGTGCAATTATTATATATATAAATTCGGTTCGTAATGCCGTTGACTAAGATTTGCTCTCGACTGGGTTTATTTATTGGTCATTCTTAATTACGAGTTATTTTAATTAAAGTTAAACAATTGGATGGGTTATTAGAGATAAAATTTTCATTATTTCTTTTGACGTTTAAGATATTTCTAAAGCTTGAAAAATTTCAAGGTATTGCTATTGCTCGTTTATATAGTTTATTTGATCCGTTATTATTTTTCATTGAAAATTATCCTTCGTTAAATTCAACATTTAAGTAATATAGACAAGCGAGAAAACAGACGATTTAATCATTTAACGTTTCGCTAAGGAAACACGCGAAATATTTTCCAGTTGCAGGAGTCCGAAGGAAATTTAAAATTGTACGAGCGCTCCCGTGTTTATGTACGTACGTATACGTGTATACACGTACACAGAAACGAGAGACATACATAAGTAGAAAGTGACGTGCAGCTTTCGATCGTTAAAAAAGAGTCGCTCTTTCTCTTTCTCTTTTTCCTCTCGTACAGAGGGTTTTGAAGAATGAATCACATCGCGCGCGAAAAATGACAAACTTCACTCGACACACGCCACATCGATCCTTTTTTTTTTTTTTTCTTTTTTTTTTTTTTCGCGGTACACGTCTATGTATATACTTTTATATTCGTATAAAAAGAATAAACAATTTATTTTAAAATATATAAGATTCAATTTATTAACTTAATATAATAACTTGGAAATTACAATAAATTAATAATATGTCAATTTATCATCAGATCCCGTAACAAACTGATTTGTTTGTCAAAAACTATGCGCTTTGTCAGACGTTGTAAATGTGCATTTCTTGTAATATTTATATGTCATAATTTCGAACATAACCGCGCGAGATGACATTTTCGTGGTATACGTATAACGATACATATGTATGTTACGTGTACTCGTGCAGTTTTTCTTTGATACTATAAATTTATTTTTAGAAAAACACACTTATATACTGTATATATGTATGTATGTGTGTGTGTGTGTTTATATAAATTTTATTTTTTCAAGAACTTTTTATATTTACAAGGATATATTTATGTTGTTATACTATATTGTTATAAAGTTAATAATTTTATAAAGCGAGATAAGTTTTGCGATAATGTTTTTACATTATTTAAAAATTTGAATATTATATACTCGTATATATATATATAATATAGTAAGAATTGAAGATAAATTACAAAACACTATGCAACACTGAAATATTTAATAGTTAAATTTAGAAATGTGACTAAAATCTCTGAACGATATAATATACACATACGCGTTGTATATTTCAAATGCGATAAAGTCTGGTTAGATTAATTGTCAGGATCGTTTTATGACCGATTTTTTTTTGTGGCTCGAGTCATTTCCACTTATTGTTCTTTTATTTATAATATTTATTATTTAATGTTTTCTCTTTTCTTTTATTCGATGTTTACGAATTCGAAAACGATTATTAAATTTTTTTTTTTTTTTTTCATTGATAAATTCAACGATATTTCTTAAAGCTATTTACATATACAAATAATAAATAAACTTAAAATTTGTAAAAAACTTATTGAAAAGTGAAAAAATTAAATTATACACATAATCTAGATTACCCGCATAGTTACGCCAGTATATGTATACATATAGTCTTGGGATAATTAAAAGTTTTAAGTAGTAAAATGAAATTTTAGTCGGACGATCATTAAAATAAATATTAACGTTTCAAAATAAATCTCGTCGTTAAATTTATTACCCACGCATACCCACACCTTATTTTTACATCGATGTATAAAAAATTTAGCATTCTATTTAATAACTCTATGTGTATATCCGTGTATTATATTTATATGTGTATACATGCGACGCAAAAACGAAACACTCCTCGTCTGATGAGTTATTCTAAAATTTTAATTCGAATCCTGTACACATACAATGAAACCGTTAATTCACATGGGACCGAGGAGAAGGATATATCCTTTATTCCGTGATCCAACGCTTCAAATTTCCTCGGCACTCTTGTGTTCACAATGGCCAGTGGGCGTCGCGCGAGATTCCACTTCTCGGTTGTGTGTTTCTTTCCAAGTTTCCAACGGACTCACCGGGCTTTCTTGCGCCGCGCGTCGATGAAAAAGATAGAGATATAAAGAGAGAGAGAGAGAGAGAGAGAGAGAGAGTTGATCGACGGGGATGAATAAAGGCACGCGAAACACGGATTCACCCGACGGTGATCGATCGAACAGTCTGTGTTGTCCGTGCGCGTCCTCTCGTTGATATTCGGCAAATTCTAGGCTCCCATGTAGATTCTCTCTCGTTCTCTCTCTCCCTCTCTCTCGGCCGTCGTGCGCATACGATCGTCGCTCGACGATCCCGGGAAAATTTAGATTGTTCAACTCTCCACCCCCTCTCTCTCTCTCTCTCTCTCTCTCATTCTCTTATTCATTTTCCCTCTTTTGTTTCTCACGAGCGTAGTGTGATAATTTTACAAATTGACGTGTAGAATTACGATTCTTCTTATACATTTGTGAATAGCATCTTAATGTTTATACTTTCTTACATGTATGTATCTGAGTACGTGAATATATATACTACGCGTTTACGTAGGTTCGTTGCTTTGCTTTCTCCGAGGAAGTTTGAATGAACGAGGGCGTATAGTTGATAAATGTAACTCTGCTTGTATCACGTACGAAGATCCCTGAACGAAATAACTGTGATCAAACGCTGAATAAATTACGCAACGCGAAGTCTTTCAAATTGAAATTGTCGGTATATAACAGAAATAAACGTGGAAATAAAAAATATGATTCAACTCGTAAAGAATCGATATTTGATTAAACCTTCTTTTTTTTTTTTTTTTAAGATTTAATTTAAATCCTAAAATAGATTTTGTTATATTTCAATTACGAAATCGTACCGTAAATGTATTAGATAATTAACGATTATTTTGAAATGTATAATTTATTTAATTTATCATGTAAACAGATACGATTACATGGTAAATTCAAAGTATACAAGAATAAAAACTAATATTTACTCAAATGTGAATTATTTATATCTTATGCGATATCTTTTTTAACCAAGCAAATACTGCGTTGCGAGCATTATAATTTTCAAATGGCTTAAACAAACTCTTCTTATAATAAGAGAGTAACAATACGTTGTTAAAAGATAATTGAATCGTAAAATTAATGTTTTTTAATGAAATTTCTATAATTTACTTCATATAAATATATTAGTTGTATGAATAATTATATTCATATTATTACAAATAGATTATTTATTGATAAAATCGATATAAAATTTAGCGCTCATTTTCTTACGAGTTCTTTTCTAGCGTTCGGTTATCGTTATTAAGCAGTTTTTCTAGCATTAAAGGAAAACAAAAAGAAAAAAAAAAAAATTTTAATCCTCATTTACGTTACAACTGATAATAATGTACTTCCAATTCCTACTCAAGTGTCTAAACGCGATGTCTAAATCAAACTTGTAATATCAACTCGCTAGAATATTTTCAATTACTTAATATACAAATCTTACGTACAAAATTTATTACATTTTTTTTAATTTTTCTAAAATTGATCTATATGAATAGTGAAAAAAAGTAATAACTGAATAAGTAGATATCGTAAAATTAAGTTATAATATTTATTTAACAGGCATGAAATACAAAACGTAAAATACATAAGAAAATAAGTTATAAATAAATGTATAATTCAAATAAAATTCATAAATTAAAATAAGTAAACAATACGAAAGAAATACAGCTTTCAAAATTTGCTAGAAAATATAGTCTAATTTTTTTTTTTTTTTTTTTTTTTTTTTCTTAAAAGAAGCAAAAAAAAAACAAAAGATAAAAAAAAAAAAAAAAAATTCCTGTAAACCGCCAGCGTCTGCCAGCAAGACGCAAAAATTTATTCTCCTTGGAAAAATATAAAGAGAAAAAGGGGTCGAACCTTTACGAAAATCTTTAAGAAAAATGACAAAACAGAAGCAGACGGATAAAATTTTAAAAAGTGTACGAGTATCTTAGGTTTGTCTTCTGCCAACGCCAAAAATAAACGTGACTCGTGTGATCCTGAAAAATACGCGAAACATTATTTTTATAGAAATATTAAATTTATTCTCCTTCTCCCCTATATCATCGATAATTTCGTGGATGAATCTATGTATTACGAATTTCATTCTTACCCTAAAATGACGATTATTATATTCAAATAAACATAAATTCGATATGTCCAATGATATTAAAATTTTCTAACATTAACGTGTCGTCGAATGCAGACAAATTATATTTTACATCAACGTATCAAAAACAAACTTGAGTCGTTGAGAACCATTAAAATAAATGTATTTTTCTAATTTAGCTTGATCTTGGCCAAAGAAAAGTTTTCATTGGTAAAGCCAATGGATTGTCAAGCGAATTTTGCAATTTATGAAAAAAAAAAAAAATAAATAAATAAGAAAAAAAACAAGTCAAACACATTCTTAAATCGTATCGAATCGAATCATTAAAACGAAAGCGAAAAAGGAACTAGCAAACGTTAATTTAACACAGGATGAAGATTCGGACGAGCGGGGAAGGATAAACGGTAATCGGATCCTTAGATAACAAAGAGGTTCTCGCAGCTTTTGGTTTTCCTCTTGAATCCGAGCAGATGTTTAAGGATCTTTCGCCGGTGCTTGCTACGTCGACGGCGCGTCAGCTGCCGTTGCGGGTTGAGCTTTATTTGAGCGAGTATGCCGACCAGTAGCTCGTCCACGTGGAGATTAAGGCCCGACGACGTCTCGATGAATTTGCAGCCGCAGGTGTTCGCCAACCGACGGCCCACTGTAAACGGACAAACAGGCACTCGCTTCAATTTATATACCATACGAGTATTGATTAATTTTTACTTATCCCTCCCTCCCTCCCTCTCTTTTATTTTTCACTAACGTATGCTTATTGTTCATTTCCCCGCGCGGATCGATGATTTTTTTTTTCAACGTCATTGTTTCGTTTTATAATGAAAGGCAAATTTCTTGCTTTATAATCCATTGTTTCGAACGAAAAATAAAACGCGATACAATAGACATGCAATAAATTAATTATTTCCATTCTTTTCTTTTTTCTTTTCACCGCGTTGCATTTCACAGGGTAAATAAATGCGGTACACGATGGCTTTTTCAGGGTTGTAAATGATTGTTTGTACGTTTCGAGAATGTAACTCGCAAATTTTATCGAGTTTATCAGGTTTGACGAGAAAATTTTATAACGCGAAAAATAATACGCTCGGAGTAATACAATACTTCTATGCGGTTTTATTATTTCACAAATTCTCAAATTTTATTTAAAATATAATAAAAAAAAAAAAAAAGAAATATTTGGAACATTGATAGCCGAAAGGAAACAGTCGTTGAGAAATTCACGCAATAGAGGATCAATAGTCGGTCTTTGTTACTTAGATATATAATTTGTAAAGTATAACGACACTCTGTATCGAATATCCCGTTATTAAAACTAATAATAGGAATAATCTACTAGTATTATATACAAATTTCGATATTGGCATATTACCCCTCGGATTATTATTTTAAATATTGATTAAACTGGCATTGTTTTATATTGAACCAAATTTTAATCTTACACGTGTAACGATGTAATAATAAAAAAAAAAAAAAAAAAAATCATGTATAAAAACGTATAAAACATTTATTTTAAAAATTCAACGCAACAATTAGAAATAAAAAAAAAAAAAAAAGATATATTAGCAACCGATGGAAATTAAAAGTTTTGAGAATTGCCGTAAATAATCTCGCGAGAGCGGCAGAAAAGAAAGTTCAAATTTACACAATTTTTCTAAAATTCGATATATCGTATACCGAGAAAAAAAAAAAAAAAAAAAATTGAAAAACGAAACGTCAAAAATACAAATGAACTTTCGGTACATGTTGCAATAATTATATTTCAACCGTCGCTTTTCATTGAGAAGAAAATTTTCCACCTCCTTGACTCAATTCCATTAAAGCGATTACGCAGCTTGAAATTAAAAATATAATATATCAACAGAGAACAAGCGGTAATTCAATCCTAACGACATATTAAAAAGTAGGCTGTCGTGTCAACGAAACGATCGTAACAACCGAGCGTAATTTTCTCTCGCTCGGCGCGCCTGCGTTTATTCGTTACCAAAGAAAATGATCGTAAAAGTCGCGCGAAGCTATCTAACGATGAACGATGGGAACTGTAACTTTCTCGACAAACCGCGGCTATAAAAACTAAGCGCTCGGGAGGAGGAGAGTTTATAAATACAATTACGCGCGGTCGAAAGTTTTATTCATCAGCGTTGAATTCTTTTTAAAATACTTCATCTTCCTTTCTTTCTTTCTTTCTTTCGTTTTTCCAATACGATTATAAAGCGACGTTTTTTTTTTTTTTTTTTTTTTTTTATTATTATTATTATTATTATTATTATTACTCGACAAATTGCGCGCGATAAAAATATACCACGCGGGTGGTATTATTATTTGCCGTGCGAATAAAACGAGTGGGATACGTTTGTACATAATAATTTTTAAATAATTCTATTTGTGTAAAATAAACCCTTTGATATTATCGTAATATCTTGCCGAATAACTTTACATAATTGCAATGAAACGTTTAAGCGACGTAAATTAAATTGCTCAATCGTATCAACAACACACGGCGTCGAGTCGACAAGAGCTGCGCGTAAAGGAAATAATAATAGAATTTGGATAAATAAACGATGGGGTAGGTGTAAAAATGAAAATATAGATCGTTCGAAGCGATTAATCGTCCGCACCTATTCCCCGATTGCATTCCGTTCAATAAAACATGCAATTTCGCAGAAGCGCTTTGGAAAGTTCCTTTGGCGCGCTTTGGTCGGTTGGTTGGTCCGTTTGTCAACAGACGGGCTAAACGCGTAACCGGATTCCTCTCTCTCTCTCTCTCTCTCTCTCTCACTCTCTTCTGTTGTAAACTCACACCTCGAGTGTATACAAACGTTTATCGTTGAACTATTCGACAAAACCGTTGTCGCAACATATCTATTTGTGTACATGTCAAAGTTAGCTCGCGAACTATTTTCGAACAAATTTTTCGCTGTTAAAATTCTACTCGCGTTAGAGAAAAAAAAAAAAAAACAAAATCTGCGTACAAAAAAAAAAAAAAAAAAATGTAGATAACACATCGTTCAATAAGTTCCGAGACTAACCCAGAGATGGTGCTAGTAGAACCAAACTGGCCACCTTTCCATAGAGTGCGAACCTTTACATGAAACGTGTAAAAATTTCACGTCGATCGGATCACAGACAGCAGAGCTATCGAGGTTAGAGTAAAGTCACTTTGTAATTTGTTTGAAAAATGGAAAAAAGCGAGTTTCGCGTGTTGATAAAATATTGTTTTTTAATGGGTAAAAACACCGTAGAAGCCCAGCATGGCTTGAAAAACATTACCCGGACTCTTCTCCATCCAAACCAACGATTTGTCGTTGGTATGCTGAGTTTAAACGTGGTCGTACGGACACAAACGATGCGGAACGTTCGGGTAGGCCATTGGAAGCCGTTACACAGGAAAATGTGAGTGAAGTGTTAAAAACTGTAAAGTAAAAAATCGCAAAGTGAAGGTCCGTGAGATTGCAGAAATGACACAGATATCATCTGGAAGCGTATTTACAATCCTTCATGAAAAATTGAGCATGAAAAAGGTTTTTTCCAAGTGGGTGCCGCGATTGCTTTCAGTGGAACAAAAACAGCAACGAGTCGACGATTCAGAGAGCTGTTTCCTGCGTCGATATGTTACGTGACCATGGATGAGACATGGATACATCATTTCACTCCGGAGTCGAATCGGCAATCATCCGAGTGGCGCATGGCTGGCGAAAGCCGCCCAAAGCGTCCAAAAACGCAGCAGTCTGCTGGCAAAGTCATGGCCATGTCTGTTTTTTGGGATACACATGGGGTGATTTTCATTGACTACCTGGAAAAAGGTAAATCGATCAACAGTGATTATGTTATGATTGACTTGTTGGTACCTTTGAAGGAGGAGATCGCAGCAAAACGACCGCACATGAAGAAGAAAAAAATCCTTTTTCACCAAGACAATGCACCATGAAAATGCACCAAGTCCATGAAAACAATGACAAAATTCAACGAATTGGGCTTTGATTTGCTTCCCCACCCCCCGTATTCGCCAGATTTAGCCCCCAGCGACTACTGGCTCTTTGCTGATCTCAAAAAAATGCTCCAGGGAAAAAAATTTGGCTCGAATGAGGAGGTCATTGCCGAAACTGAAGCCTATTTTGAAGCAAAGGATAAATCCTTCTATAAACATGGTATAGAAATGTTGGAAAGGCGTTGGAAAGATTGTATCACTCTAAAAGGAGATTATATTGATGAATAAAAATGATTTTTGAAAAAAAATGTTGTTTTCGTTGTTAGTTTCGGGACTTATTGAACGATGTGTTATATATATATATACACAGAGACACGCACACATGTATACAGATACTTTGTACTTACTGATACTCGGTACTTCGCGTTTCCTTACAAGATCGACCTTGTTACCGACGAGTATGACCCCGTGGCTGGCCATGTAATCGCTCTTCCAGAGATGCCAGAGCGTGTCCTCGGCGAACTTGAACGTGTGCCTGTCCACCACCGAGTACACGACCACGTACACGTCCGGGTTGTACGTCGAGCAGAAGGTCTCGACCTGTTGGGATAATCGGGAATACAAGGGAATAATCGCGCTAATCTTATCTAATGCTTCTTTATTTTATATATCTCCTCGTTAAATGTTAACGAACTTCTTTTTAATTAGTTTAACTAATTTTTAAATATATATATAATTATATATATATATATATATATATATATATATATATATATATATATATATATATATATATGTATGTATGTATGTATCTTACCTTTCAACTTTTCCCCGCTTTTATGCCTTTTTTTTTTTATATTTTTATTTTATTTTATTCTCATCGTTCTTTCTTTTTTATTTTCTTCCTTTATCATTATTTATCGATGCACACCCTTTACTTTTAATTGATTCGAAAAGATGGAATTTTTTAATAGAAATATTTTTTTTTTTTTTTTTTTGTTTTTTGTTTTTATTAAAAAGTAAACGACGATACAATAGCAAAGAAAAGAAAAAAGATAAATTTTCATATTCGATGATAAACGAATGAAAAATAATTTACCTCTTGTAGAAAATTGCGTCGAATAAGTCAAAAAATTTGGAAAAGTTTAGGCAATGTATACGATATATTTATGTATAGTATATGTATATAATATACTCACGTCGTAAATAAATCAATATGTATGATAAGAGATTAATAGCACAATTTATGAAAAACTAAAAAAAATAATAAATAAATAAAATAAAAAACGCGACGCAACGATAAACCGTCGAATTATCGGACAGAAGCCTAAATGTTTAAACGGTTATAAATTTCGCGCGCGATCTCGTAAATCAGTATCTAGTTCAAGGAACGACGAGAAAATCAAATGTCATCGCGCGTGCGTTAAATAATCGGCGAATTTACCGGTCCATTATGATCATATAATGGATGCGACATATATTTTCTCCGGCTTTTATGTCCAAACGTAATTTTCGCATTTTCTCTTTTTTTTTTCTTTTTTCAACCGACACGTAAACGTATATACCTACGCAGAACGTCGAAACCAAAACTGGACGAAAGAATAATCCGTTTAAATTAACCAACCGTCATTGAATCACGATCCGAAAAAGAATACTCGCGTTCTTTGACGCTGAAAAGGATAAAGGATAGCTGCGCTTTTTCTCTCTCTCTCTCGTAACTTTCTTCTCTTTTTTTTATTATCATTATTTTTTCTTATTAATCTATATTGAATCGTCTTATAACTACGACGAGTATAATTGAGTTTATTAACGTTGCAGCGAAAAGTTTAAATTAAAATTTTTTTTTTTTTTCTAACACGTTACGAAAAACTTTGCGATTATTTAATCGCTTGATATTTTGGGTGTCAATTTTAATTTCTCGAATTAAAATTTTGTTCATTTATTTATTTATTTTTTTTCGACTTGATTCCAAATGTATGAGTTTGTTAATAAACCGATGAAAATATTATTAAAATATGTAGAAAAATGATTACATTAAAAAATATATATATATATTTAGATCAAATTTTTAAATAATCTTTATCCGAAAAAAAAAGACTCCATTCGTATTGTATTCATAAACGCTTTTACGCCGACACCATATATTTTGTAAAGAGTTAAAAAGGATTTTCCAATGGACGCGAGGCAAATTATTAAAGCGATCGAATTATTTAAGAACTCGAGTGACTACTGGGTAGTCTCTCGCTCGAATCGATAAAAGCAATCTTCCGGCAAATTGATAAAGGGACGTATTTTTCCGTGGGCGAGAAGAAGCGCACGACTCTTTCACGCGGTCGTCATTCGTCGTCGGATAAATAAAAAGAGAAGAGAAGAGAAGAGAAGAGAAGAGAAAACAAGATAATAAAAGAAAGGAAGAAAGAGAGCAAGCAACGGACATAGATTTCATTGTCTCTTCGATTAAACGATAGCTCGTGTCGGCGGGTGAACTCTCGCTACAAGATGAGACGAATTGCCTTCGATTGGCCGATCGGTTAATCGCTAATTATTGACTATTAATTACCGTAAGAACGCGCGTAGCCGCGTTGCGCCATATTCTAACCATACCGTATACACACAACAATTTATCAAAAATCGATTTTACACACATAAACACGCGCGCCCCCGCCCCCCGCCCCCGACCGTACCGTCGCGTTCACGCGAGATTTACTAATTAGGCAATTTTCGAGAGCCTCGACATCGATCTTCTCGCAAATTAATATCTGCCGAGTTTTTACTATAAACTAAATGCCGTAGATTTACGGGACTGAAAAATTTTCTATTTCTTTTTTTTTTTTCTCCTCCGTTGTATACACATGCGCGTTCGCCTCGATTAAGGAAACTTTTTATATAGTAGATTTATCGACGAGAGTCGACGTGCGAAATTTTAAGAAAGAAAATGATAGGTGTAAACGGACGAAATAATTTATTGATATTTAACGTAATATAATGTTCTTAATTGAATATTTATAAATTTTTTATTTATAATTTTATTAATTTTGTGATCGATAAATTGTGCTATTATAATCGTGAATAAACTTTCGTGAGCGATAAAAATAATGCTTCTTCGTTGTTAATGTAAACGATTATAATAAATATTTTATAAAGCTGTTGAGATTACAAATTATTCGTGAATATATTTTTACACGCGTCATTTCTGACAGTTCAAAATAGCGGTTAAAATTTTTTGAAAAAAAAAAAAAAAAAAAAAAAAAAAAAAAAAAATACATAAAAATTTATTTTTTAACATTTTAATGCATCGAATACGTATCGTTATATAATGCGAAAAAATTCAAGACGATTAATTTTCTTTGGCCGATGTCAATTTGAAGAGAATATAATTTTTATGATATATTCTCACTCTTATATTTATCCGTGTATTACAAAAGAATTTTTAAAAAAATTTTCACGAATCTACTTTTAGTAGAGCGATTTGTTTATGTTCGTAAAAAGCGGATAAATTTTTCTGCTTTAAAATTTCATTTCTATGAAGCAAAGGAAAAAAGTGTATTACACATCGAGACAACTTTTGCTGCTACAATGTTTACAAATTCTTTCCAAAATCTAAAAATAAAACTACACCAACGGACTGCATCTCGCGAATATTTATCTTCTTTACGTAATACCGCGTGAAACCCGTACCAACATTAGGTTAGATCCAACGGACTTGTACGTATCCACATTGTCGACTTTGGATATAATATAAGCTCACGTAGGCGAAGGGAAAAAGGTTGAGCGATAATAAAAAAAAAATGGGGTGTAAAAGGTGTAGAAGAAAAAAAATAAAAAGGTTAATTCGCAGTACTCACCGACATCTCAGTCGCTGGGTGATCGATGATCTCCAATTCCGTTTCCTGCCCATCGATCATTACCGAGACGCTCTTCTGCCCGTACTCGTCGTCTGAAACGCGACAAGCGGTGTACTTTATTTATTTTATTTTATTTATTCATTTATTTATTATTATTATTATTATTATTTATATTTTCTTTCTTTTATCAGCCATTGAGCCATTCCGCCTGCGATATTCTCGCATATAGCTCGCGTCTTTGTCTATTTTTTTTTTTTTTTTTATTTTTATTTTCGTTTTTGTTTCTTACGTCCTTGCGCCCTTGCGACTTTTCTCGCGCGCAATTTATCGATAAGCGCGAAAATTCTATCGGTTTTATTTCTCTTCCTCAATTCATCGTGAAAATTCGCAACGTCGGCGTCTCTACACACCTCGATGTATACGATTAGGCGTTGCTTAATCCCGTGTCACGTGATCTATAAGGTAAAATCGAAGCGGGAAAATAGATAATTTCATCGCTTGTTGAAATTCTCGGATTATCGAACAGCTGGGTAGCGTGGATTTTCAGCTTACGCGTATATATATATATAAATACGCATCGACGTGTAAATTATAAAATTTTAATAAAAATTTTTCACGCCTTTGCGTGGGATGACGTTAAACGTTAATTAAAAGTGATAACACGTTGCGCAATTTTAAAGTTATTTTATTTTTAGAATTACGCGTAACCGTGATCGAAACTCCCGTTGCACTAGGAACAGCAAATAACAATTTCGCTTGCTATTTTTACAAAACTTTTGAATTTTAAAAATTTATCGTGAATTAATTATTGAATTTGTTGTGTTTAAAATATGAACATTTTTTTTTTTTTTTTTTTTTTTTTTATAGAAATATTTGATATACGAGGGTGAATTAAATATAAACGGTAATTTTTTTTTTATACATTTATTGAATAATATTACACACAAACCATATCATCAACATTTCTCAATGTAGTCTGTTGCGTTATCTACACACTTTTGCCACCGTTTTGGAAGCTTGAATATTGCTTGTTCATAAAAAGTTTTAGGACGAGTTGTCGGTCAATTGCGCACGTGCTCCTCGACTTCTTCATTGCTTTTGAATCGTTTTCCTCCAAGTGATTCTTTCAGGGGCGCGAACAAAAAGTAGTCACAGGGGAACAAGTCTGGACTATAAGGAGGGTGTTCGAGTGTTTTCCAGCCCATTACTTCCAGTTTATCCCTTGTCAAAGCCGCAGTGGGCGGCCTAGCGTTGTCATGGAGAAGGATGACCTTTCTAACGGGCATACCACGTCTTTTGTTTCGGTAGGAGGTTCTCGCTGACTGTAACAACTGGCAATAGTAGGCCGCATTCACTGTTTGTTGATCGTGAAGAAAATCAATGAGTAAAACTCCCTTTGAGTCAAAAACAATCGTTGCAAGCGCTTTTCCGGCTGAGAGGCGAGTTTTAGGCCTTCACTGGGCAGTCTTCATCCTTCCTTCGCCACTACTTACTCGTCATTTTCGATTCGGGGGTATAATGGTGGTAATGGTGAACCCACGTCTCATCACATGTGACGATGCGCCTCGAAAAATCCTCCCCTTCTTGTCGAAATCTATTCAGAATTCTCTCAGCGATCTCCGATCTGACCTGTTTTTGATTCCCGGTTAACAAACTTGGAACCCATCGAGCACTAATTTTTCTGAAGTCAAGATGATCAGTGATAATGGATGATGAGTACTTCTATAGCTGATAGCCACCCTTGACGAGATTTCTGAAACAGTAAACCGCCGATCACATTCAATAAGCTCTCGAACGGCACGGATGTTGTCATCTGTAAGACTTGTCCTTGGACGTTGATCATGACTTGCGTTTTCAACACGTTCTCACCCACCCTTAAATTCCTTGGCCCACGTATACGCTCGATTCTGAGGCAATGTAGTGTTCCCAAACTGCGCATTTAAACGAGTAAACATTTTCGACAGTTTAACGCCTTCATTGGTTAGAAACTTTATGATGACGCGTTGCGTGACAAAAGGATGTACCTCTTGCTCGGTCATGGCTATATTGAGAACAGAACCGAGCGTGGCCGCTAACTAAGTTGGTTTCCCCACTTCTTATAAACGAACCAGCAACCGCCATACTATATCATCTAGTTCGGAGATGCGTGCTATGCAGAATAGCTAAATTACCGTTTATATTTGATTCACCCTCGTACTATTAAATAATGTCTTAACATAAAATGATTAAAATTATTAGTTAAATAATGTGAGTTATTGCATTCGATAAATTAAACAATGAATCGTCTCGAATTATAATCGATTGCAGGTAATATCTGCTTAATCATGCGTACACGATTGCACGATAGTCCTTAATAAAAAATTGCAGAATTGAATGTAATTGATTTTCAATGTATTATTTGAAAATAAAGAACGAAAGAAATAGTAAAGGACGGTACGTTGGCTTAAAATTAAAGCGCCGTTAAATTACAAATTCATCAGCTCTCAAAAGTAAATTCCAATAAGCCATAATCCAATAGGTAAACTTCCGAGGAAGTATCTAAAATTCATACGACACCGTAGAACAAACTTTCCTCTTCCCATTTGTATAAACTTTGTTCCGCAGGATCAACGAAATTGGCGCGCATAAACATTGAACGACATTCCGAAGTAACGCGACTACGGTGCTCGCATTCTCTCGATCGGTCAATGAAACAATGCGAGGACGCGTATAGGTGTATTAGATAAAGAAAATAGCCCGCATTCGCGCGATTCTCAATTCTCTCTCTCTCTCTATCTCTCTCTATACACACACACAAGCAATTTTCGATCGCGCAAGAAGAGGCTGAGTTTGAATAAAAATTTATAAAAGCATCTCTGCATGCTGGTATCGCTTATTCATGGAAATGCTGGAATGAGAGAATGAGAGAGGGGAAGCTTTCTCGACCCTTTTTCAAAAGAAATAAGGGAGAGACCTATACGCAGTTTGATAGAGTCTCGAAGCTCGAGATAAAAGAATAAAAGAAAAAAAAAAAGAAGTAAAGTCGCGCGAAAGAAGACCAGAAACGCCGGTACATCCTTACAACTTACGAATCTCTCCATGGAATTGAAGAAGAAGCTTACGCACGTACGCGCCGAGTTTTCTTTCTCTCACGGGGCCAAGGATAAGGCGATACGTGTTTCTTTTACTGCTTTCTTTTCTTTTGTCAAGATCGACGCTTTATTTTTTTCCATTTCCCCTCTCTCTCTCTCTTCCTCGCGCATACGCACATACGCACACGTACGATATCAACCTTATCTCGTTCCTCGTTTCCATTAGTCCATTGATATGCGTGTCCTGGATCTCGCGTTATATATACATTTTCGCTATACACTCACGCTCTATTATTTTCTCCCGTGTGCTGCACGTTTCCGGGATGATACGAGAGAAAGGACAGGATAGTAACGGGCGACGGGATCGTTAAATTTAAGAGCCTCGAGGTATCGAAGCTCACGGAGACGAGAAATTTAAACAAGAAGGAGAATTAGGGCGTTTTATTTTAAAAAGGGGTATTTAATTTCCGAGCTGGAAATGTTTTATCATAACGAATATTCGTCTGCTCGCGCGATTATTTTTATTTTAGAAAAAACGTATATTATAAATGCACGCGAATGAAAATTTTATCATAAATAATTTTAAAATATTTTTTTCAAAAGCAATTATTTCGTTAAATTTTCAACTCGAAAAAAAAAAAAAAAAAGAATGAATTTTAAAATCAACGTGTCATATATTACTTTATGGATTTTAATTAAATAAAAATATTTTTTGTTAGTATTTTAATATCGTCGAATAAATTAAATGAAATATTCCGATGGCAATTTAACAATATTATTTCAGTAATAAAGATATAGAGAATTATTAATTTAATTGGTTTGTGAAAAATGTGCGTTAAATTATATACAGAATAAATTCATTAATGTACCATTACAGAGAAAATTTTAATAAATAATGTTTATTGATAATTTTCTTTAAAAGCATACTTCTTATTAACGCAATAGGTAAATGTAAAAGTATTCAAAGTATTAGAAATAATTAATTTATTTACGGTATTACCAATGTACCGGCTTATTTAAAATAGCCTGATTTATTTAAAGGAAAATAAACGATTTATAATTACTACGAAAAGAAAGAAGTTCAATTTACAAATGCAGCGATAATTTATTTGCATTAATTTTGCTAATTGAAAATTTTTATTATTGATTTAACATAGTCATACATTTTTTTTTTTTTTTTACATTGGATACATTTCTATTATACTTTATACCTATTTATAAATATTTAAGCATGTACATAAGTTAGCTCAGCGTATCTTTTAATCAAGCATTGTAATTCAAACAAAAAAGTTACAATAAATCACAAAAAGATAAAAATCCCGGATGGTTCGTACAATACATTCGTACGCGTGATCAAAAGCGACTCCACGATAAAGTAAGCGATAGAAAAGGAAAAAAAAACAACCAAGAGTGGGATGCGCATACACTATCCATCGGTTAATCCGTCTGACGTACGGCTCCCGCAGCCAGAGATAAGAAGCCAACACTCTCGCGTCGGATCCAATCGACCTCGCACCACTTGGCTCGCGTCTCCCTATGTACCGACTGTAACTACTGACGGCTACTCGCTCTCGTTTTTCTTTTTTTTTTTTCTTTCTTCTCTCTCTCTCTCTCACTCTTTCTCTTTCTCTCTCTCTTTCTCTCTCTCTCTCTCTCTCTCTCTCTCTCTCTCTTTCTGTGCTGCACTCTCTCCGTATACAGCCTCTAGAGTCAAATTATCGATCGGCGGAGCGGTTGCAAGGCGGACCGATTATCGATTTACAGACGAGTTTCCCGGTAAGCTCTCTACCATTCTCTCTCTCTCTCTCTCTCTCTCTCTCTCTCTTTTACCGTTACTCTTTCTATACAACGACAGCCAACAGCCGAGTGCTTTGAACTTGCCTGCCAGCCTAATTTGAACGTGTGGTGCTGTCGCTGCTCGTGTCTCCTTTTACCCTCGTCTGTTATTCTCTCTCTCTTTCTCTCTCTCTCTTTCTCTTTACATTTCTCTTTCTTTTTTTTTTTTAGAATAAAAGGTACGGTACGGAGGAAATTGCACCAGAGTTTCAATGGGGATTGATTTTGTGAGACGTGCGTTTTATTTTTCACGAGCTTCGGAAGTAAAATTCACCAATGAAACAATGTTGGCATTTTTTTTTTTTTTTTTTCTTATTTTAGTATAGTTTTTCTCTTATTTGATTCATTGTATTAATGATAATTAAAAATTTTTAATGGCGACGTTTGTTTTTCAAACTTTATTCGAAGATACAATTTGGATTTTACTTATAAATAATAATCATATATTTACAATTTTTAAATTGAAATATCTAAATAATAAGATTATCGTTTTTTTAATCTAATAATAATTAAAGACTCTTATTATTGAAATAACTTACGATTACTATGGGAAGTATTATCGATACGCCGCGTTATAGCGAAATTTTATAATAGAACTTCTGTCATTTGGAAATTAAGATATGAAATAATGTAAACATACGTTAAATTGGATTTCCGCCTTCGCATGGATTAAGATTTCAGATTATTGTTTGCGTAATAAACGAAGCTTAAGTGAAATTTAATGTTATGAAATTAAAAATTGTAAATCATTTTTTCAAATACTGCTATAATATATTTTTACATGGTGAAATTTATTAAGAAGTATAATATTTCATTCTTTGAATTCCACGTAATTTATTAATGCATATATAAAGATTAAAGTATTAAACTGTATTAGCCTTCAATTTCAAAACGTATACGTGTATATAAAATAAAATGTACATGTATATAAAAATATGTAAAATTGAAAATAATATTTTTTACTAAATTTTATCAAACACTTTTACGCGAGTACTCTGAAAAATAAATAAAACGCAAAAGTAATTTTTTTAATATAAAAATAATGCATAAATCTCGTTTTACAACCGAAAGTACACTTATCGAGACATCAACTATTGTATAACAATAAAAATCAGTTAACCAACGATAAAAGAAGAAAACGAGCTCAAAGTCGAATTGCGCCTCGCGCAACTGATAATATCAAAGAGTCGACGAATGTTAAAGCGTAATAATGAAGGGAGGGTGAGATAAAATCCAGAGGTTTTTTTTTTTTTTTTTTAATTTTGTTTTTTTTTTTATTGCGAGAACGACGATAAAATGTTTTAATTTAAATGTTTGCTCACGGATAGTTGCCCGCGTCGTATACACATATATCTATCGAGCGTTAATCCGCTAACTGACGAAACAATTATCGTCGCGAGTGACTAATCCACGAGATTATCGCACGATGTCACGCTTATTGATATTCTATCCTATCGCTAGAACGAAATATCTCGCTCGATTTTCTCAATGTTGTTTTTTTTTTGTTTTTTTTTTTTGTTTTTTGTTTATTTCATGAGTATTTTTCCTTTTTGATTAAATTCACAAGTGACATAAAGTAATGTTTTTACATTTCAAGACTAAAATTGCTTTTTCTCATTTTGTAAGAAATTTTAATCAGAAAAAAAAAAAAAAAACTATCTCGGTTTACCGCGATTACTACATTACATGCATTCTTTAAGAAAAATGTAAAATTTCGTTGCGTAGTGTAACTTGAAATAACATTAAAATAATACGATCTCTTTTTTGAAAATTAAATTTTTTCTATTTCAACATCTCAAGTATAACATTTGCGAGCTTGCGGCTTAATGTTAATACGCATAGTAAATTACTTTTACGAGTGTATGCACGTAAATGTATATGTGATTGTTAAAGATAAATTACGCGTTAACTCATTGCATTCATTAAAGTGAAATATTTAAAAAATATCTGCAAAATTTATATTCGAAAGTAATGAAATTACAAAAATAAATAAGAATAAAAATTACTAAAACGCGAGCGTTAACGTTTTGTAAAAAAATAAGGTTACGCGTCCTTTTTAAAAATATTCGTATTTTTAATTTAAATTTTTACTTAAAATTGCGTGAAGTTTGAATTAAAATTTTTATTAATGGCACATTTTATTTTGTGTTTTAATTTTTGAAGGCAATTTATGCGTTGCCTACAGATACAATATTAATAAAAAAGAGCTTTGTCAGATATCGAACGAAAAAATTAATTTTAAATAACAAGAAAAGTTGTTAAAATTCTGTTATAATGTAAAGTTAATTCAATCATTATCTCGCGAAAGTAAAAAAAAAAAAAAAAAAAAAAAAAAGTAAATAAAACAATATCGCACTTTACAACAAGCCGAAAAATGTTAGTCTCGGAAAAATTTATCAATTTCCATTTTGATCGATTAGAGTATATGTAAACTTATCCGCCTGCCTTTTTTTTTCCTCCGTCGTCGCCGCCGCAAATTAAAAAAGAAATAAAGAAAAAAAAAAAAAAAAAATAAAGAGAAATAACGAGTATGAAAAACGCCGCTCGGACGTATTTTTCTCTTTGGAATATTTAAGCGGTATATAGTCGCGTTAATTCAAAAAAATCGCATCAATCATCGTAATTGATTCCGCACACTCGGTAGGAGAAATTACGGCGGCTTCGTTAAATAAGTGTATCGGTGGTAATTTTAATCGAGCCGCGCGAGATAGTCACTGTTAACGATGCGGATGAAACATCGAACTCGCGCAAGATTATTCTTTACGCAATTCTCCAGCGGAAGCGAGAATAAAACAAAGAGACTCGGTGATGTCTTTTAATTTTTCAGCTTCGATGTTCTTTATGAATTAACATTGTTTTTTTTTTTGTTTTTTTTTTTTTTTTTTTTTTCAAAGAAATTTAATTCGATTCCATGAATAAACATTTAATATTTTAATAAGAATTTTGAAATAGTTTATAAATAAGATACTTTTTAAATGTAGGAAAACTTTTTCGCCTACCTAAAAATATGATAAACACTACGATTTTTATTTTTGAAAAATACAGAATATTTACGTACAAGACGGTTAAAATTAATCATTCGCTCATACATTTACGGACAACTGTTTCGGAGAGTTTTAAACTTGCGAGAGTAACGGAAAGTTAAGTCTCTCGGGTCGACTTTCAACGACGGCTGTAAAACTTTGTAACTCGATGGATTTCAAAATTCCCTAATGTGGCCTTTGCCAGTCACGAAGTGTTTATTGTTATGACAATATTTCTCAGTTTTAATTCACGCTTCAACCTGTGACTATACAAAAATATTATCTCAAGAGAGCGAGAGAGAGAGAGAGAGAGATGCAACTTATTCAATATGTTAAATTTAATTATTTATGAATTCTATTTTAACTTAAAAATTTATTATTCATTATTTAAAATTTTAATAATACCAATACATATAACGATTGATATTTCAATTCTGTATTATTCCATGCAGAAAAACAATTATTTTAATCAATTATTTTTGTCGCTTTATTTAAAGCAAAATATAAATGTTTCATTTATATAGGTTTATGTATATCAGTGACAAATTTTACAAAACATTTATTTAGAAAATTGATAAATCAAATTTTTATATACTATATACAGACTGACATTTTGATTTAACAAAAAAAAAAAAAAAAAAAAAAAAAAAAGTTAAAAATTTTTTCTCCGTAATCGTTTTATCCATTCAATTTTAAAGCCCTCCCAACAAAAACAAAAAAAAAAAAAAAAAAAATACAAGCGAACTCGATACAAGCGACGACTCGCGCGTACATATCGCGATTTGTGAGAAACCCAATTGCGGATAGAGAATGAAATAGCAGCAAGGAGAGTTCGTCGGTTCTGATTGAATGCAAATAAATCGCGCATGCGTTTCCGGTATGTCGAGCCTCGCGATGACTTATAGACGCGCCTGCAACATTTCGTGATTAAAGCGGTATTCTGCCGAAAAAAAAAACAAAGAAAAAAAAAAAAAAATTGTAGATGTAGGTCGATAGTTTGAGGAAATTAGACGCGTGTGCGGCTAATTTAAAAGTCTTTTCGCCAAGCGCTGATTGTATTATAATTTACGAAAATGATGTTCTTTTGAGGCAATGTAATGTATTAAAGGAGAAAGTTAAGGCATTCGAAACTTTTGACTTGTTTATATGAGGTAAAAGTTAATAATGTTTTACCTACGATAAAGAATCGACGAGATCTTGTATTAATTAAGTTCGGTAAACTTCGACAACATCGCCGATAAATGAAAAGATTTTAATAATTTCAAAAATATGATTTATCATTAAACCGAATGAATATTCGATAAATGTTTTGCAATGTTTTTTTTTTTTTTTTTTTTCGCGGAATTAAAAAGCTTTCGAACGATAAAGTTGCACGACCGATTGTAAAATATAGGAAATTTCACATTCAAGGAAATGAGTAAAAACCCCGCGGGCATTAATTTTTACGATATCGTTTTTCGATGCGTTCCGTAATTTGCTGTACTTTGTTTTCTATGCATATACATCGACGAGTTAATGCACGTGTAATATGACGTCTCGTAATGAAGTTCAAGCAGTTTTAGTGAAAAAAGTAACGTCTTCCTTCCTTTTTTTTTCTTTTTCTTTTTTTTTTTTGTTAGTTTTAAATATCAAAAAAAATTTATGTTTTCAACCCTGAATTATTAACCGGAAATGCTGCATTTTAATACGAATAACGAAATATTATCGTTTATTTAAAAATGTAAGAAATAATGATAGCTTTTATCGTTCCATTTCCTGCTACATATATATATGCTATATATATATATACCTACGGATGCGATTACAAATAGTTTGTCATTTTTCCAGCTCTTCCATATCCATTTGTTTACGTTAACTTTAATTCCAAGCAAAAGTTCGCTATTCAAATATCAAATGACTCGTTTATTCGGCATTAGATAACAGATGTAAGAGATACATATTTACAACGTTCGCGATTTTCGTTAAAATAAAAAAAAAAAAAAAAAAAAAAAAAAAAAAAAAAAAAAGAAAGAAAGAAAGAAAGAACCTCGCGATACTCAATTTTAAAAAAGTATATCGGGCAATGGTATTCATATTCCACGCCACGAAGACGCAATAAAGGCAAAGACGTTCGTTATTCGTCGTTGCGATTATCGTCCTCGAAAAATAATAAAACTCTCGTTTTCCATCTCTTTCGCCCGTTCATTTTTCATCGCGATATAAAGAACGTCGGAAAAACAAACAAAAAAAAGAGAAAAAAAATTAAAAAAAAAAAAAGAAGAAAAAAGAAAAGAGAAAAGAAGAAGATAAAAGAAGCGAGAGAAACTCACCGAGCGACGCGTCGTAAGCGCAGATATACTCGCTGGTGGTGAACTGAGCGGTGAGGGCAGTTTTCCCGACCCCGGAGGCACCGAGCATACCGACCTTGTACGTCTCCACTTGGGTTGTACCGCCGCCGCTTTGCTCGTCCTCGCCGCCGATCTCGATTCCGGATAACTGCGACGCTGAGCTGCAACGCATACAACACACCCGTCCTTTCTTTTTTTCTTTCCCTTTTCTTTTTCTTAATCTTTTTCTCTTTTCTTTCTTTTTTTTTTTCTTTTTTCTTTTTTTTTTTTTTTTTTTTTTTCGATTTTTCAAACTTTTGAATCGGCCGCGTTCGCGGCCTTCTCTTTATTGCCAAGAATCGTCGCTAACTTTTTGTTGGGGAGAGACATTCTTATTGCTCGTATAATGCTCGCGAGTTTTTATCGGAAGCTCGCGTTTATAAAACGAGAACGTTTGAGGAGAAAGGGACTTTAATGCTTGGCTCGTAAAAAGGCTTTGATTATCATTTGGATAAAGTTCGTTTGGCCATATACGATAATGTGTAGTTTGATTGACTGACGCTCGTAATTTTTGATGATTAAATTTAATAGTGCCCTTTAAAATTTTTAAACATTACCATCATTGTGCAAATGAAATTTTATCATAAATTATTTTCGAATAAATTACATTACCATCGACAATTTATTATTAACGCAGTTTTATTGAACAAATTATAAATACGAGTTACTAAATTTCCGATGATTATTATTATTATTAAAATTGATAAATTTGCTTACTTTACTCGTGTGTACACTTGAACCTTAACATAAATAATTTGTTACGGCTTTGCACGAAGTAGTTGCGAAATAATGTACTAAACTCTCTCGCATACATCATAAATTCAGCGGAAGGATTCGCGTTGAAAAATTAGTAAAATTTTATCTATTAATTTTCTGTTATTTCGTGTTATTTCGCTAACCTTGACATAAATTTCTCGCGCGCGCGCGCGCGCGTGTGTGTGTGTGTGTGCGTGTGTGTCCTAGAAATGGAAATTGCGCACCGATACAAGATAAATTTTATTGCAAAGATAGGCGAGTCATTTTGAAAAATACAAGTTAACCATTGATTTATAAGTAACGTTTCATTTAACGACTTTGCACTATTCTCTCAACAAATTTAATAATATTAAATTTTTTTTTTTTTTTCTAATCATCCTTTTTCATATTTTTTTTTCCAATTTTTTACACTTTTTTTTTTTACAAAAATAACTATACTTTTTTAAATTTCTTCAATTTATTTATTTATTTATTTATTTATTTATTTTTAATCGACGTTATTTCTATCAAACTTGTTGAAATTTTTTATAAATCGACTAAAAACGTTTTAAAAACGTGTATATAATGGACTAATAGGAAGAATAGTAAGAAAATAATTCTTAAATAAACCAGCAGGTACCCATTCCAAGATAAAGCAATAACTTTACAATATTAAACATAAAGAAGTAAGCAAAAAGCGCGCGAATTGAATTCGTGAATGAGCTCATCGTAAATAATGAAAATTCTCGTCGAAAGTCATTCGCGGCGCCGAACGATTATAAAGCTTTAGAAAATCTGGACGGTATCGCCCCGAGCGTTGTAGCCTCGTAAAGAGTCAACGCACGAAGAGTATTGAAATATGAAATTGTGTGTGTGTGGGTGTGTGTGTGTATCTATGCAATTCAGTCGGAGGTTTTTCTTTCGTGTTAAGTTTATACTTTCGAGGTTTAAAATTTTGCATCTTTTCAATGTCTTCTTTATTTTTGTCCTTTTTATATTGAATTTTGAAAAACACACAATTCAGGGGTTCAATTTGCTTTTTCGAACTTTTTGTCAATAATAATACAATAATATTTACATACGATGTGAAAATTTCATAAAATCAAACTCTCAACTTTGACTTTTTCCCAATAATTCACAAGAAGTACTCGTATAGCTTTAATTTCGCGCAAGTTTACCTGAGCAATCTTGCGTCCCTGGTGCTGCTGCAGCTGGTGCCGGAGGACGTGACGCTGTTGATGCTGCGACTCCTGCGGCTTTTCAGGGAGTCGCCGAGATTGAACACCCCGTTGGCAGTTATCGAAAAGGAGCGCAGTCTGTAGTACTCGATCCCGTCCTCGGTGTCGTCGTCGCCGTTCGGGCCGGCACCGCTGCCGCCGCTTCCGCCGCCGTTTCCACCGCCTCCACGACGCGTATCGCCCAGCATCGGCTGCGAACGTCGATTTTATCGGGATACTTTTTAATAGATTTTTAACGAGAGAGAGAGAGAGAGAGAAATAGAAAAAGAGAGAGAGAGAGAGAGAGAGAGAAATAGAAAAAGAGAGAGAGAGATAGAGAGAGAATGAAAGAGAGGGAGAGAAAAGATGGGTATAACGCGGTTTGTGATACGTTTGTCGGAAGGATTGGTAAGATTGAGAAAAAAAAATGACGTGACTTGACGTTTCGTCGATTAATTAAAAATTAATAAAAAATAAAAAAGCATTTAATGCAATATTAACCGTCAAAATATCAAAATTATCAATTGAAAATATTATTTCAGATAAAAGAAAAAATTCATTTTTAAATTTCTCATATTTAACTTTGGCATCGAAAGTAAAATAAAAAAAAAAAAAAAAAGAAAAAAAAGAAAATAAAAGAAAAATTATGAAACAGTTTAAAAAATTTCAAACGAAAACTTCCAACGAACCATATGATTTTTGAGCAAACGTTTAAATCGAATAAGCGTTACCCTCTTTATCTCATCCATAAAAATCACAACGTAAGCTTCGGTTCGGTTATCAATTTTGCACGGAATCGATTGCGCAAATAATGCAAACCGTCATACATACACACACACACACACACACACACACACAAATATTCGAACGTATCTCGATAAACTTTTAATAGAAAATTGCTTCTTCTCGTTTTTGCTAAAAATGAAACCTATATGCGCTATTTTTTGATTAAAATATTAATTTCAAAATATTATAATTAAAATTTATATTAACTGCTAAGTGCGAAGTACTTTGCATCGTCGCTTTGACGACGTTCTACGATAGTCTATCGTTCTATAATTCATAGGAGGATAGCATATCGATTATCATCTTGTTTTTATTTATTATCAAAAGTACTCGTATCTTTTAAATAATGCATGAAATTATGTTAAATTTGCGAAACTCCGGAAATTTCCTAAGAAAATATTGCGTATAAATTATTCAGCGAGCGTTCGACGTGGTATATGCTAAAAGTTGTATAATTGTTCCGAAAAGACGAATTTCAAAACGAGTTTTATTAGAATTTTTTTTTTTTTTTTTTTTTTTTTTTTTTTTTTTTTTATTTACGTAAAAGCATATTTCGAATGACAAAGACGTGGGACGTGGGACTAAGTAAGTGTAAGTTTTCATACCTTTAACGTAGGAATCGTTAAACTACGTCGTGATTAAAAATAAAAGAGGAAGAGAAAAAGTAAGGAGAAAGATTCGCGAGAAAGTCAGGCAGCAAAGTGGCGCGTACAAACTAGCGTAAAGAGGCGCGCTAGTCATACGATTAACCGATGCCGTTCGCGTTGTTAGCCGCGATAATCTTCGCTTTGTGCTCCTACGCCCGTCTAACCGCATATTTCTTCTCTCGCTCCTCCTTTGGCTCGTATAGTTATATATATATATATATATAAACGTGCTCATCTACATACAAGTAGCCTTAGCTCAAGCGTTAACGAGCGCCTCCTCGTCTATGTGTGTAATAAACGCAAGAGCTGCGTGCGCTGTCGGTTTAACGCGGTCGCGCGTGTTTATAAGCTCGAGACGAGCTTGAATATATGCTAACTTATATACGTGAGACGTGTGAATAAGCGTTGTAGATATATATTATATATATATACAAGTGCACGTGGCTATTGTATAAGCGACGTGTGCCGCGTGCGTAGGTCGATGTTTGATACGCGGCTATCGCGTGAAGAAAAATAAAGAACAGTTTCGAATTTATGGATGATGTATTATTATTACGTTACTTTATCTCTCATTATCTTTTATCCATTTTAAACCTAACATTGTTAGCTCTGGGGGAACATTTGTTTTTTTTAATTTTTTTTTTAACATCGATTAAAAAAGAATTCATCAAAAAGTAATCTCACCTGACGCGCTACTTTTGTTAAAAAAAAAAAAAAAAAAAACAAATTTGATGAAGAAATGAAAATCGTCGAATTGAACGGAGCAACGAAAGCAGCTAACACGAGGTATACGCTGAGGAGGCGTTGAATTTCATCTCTCAAGTAACTTCCCCATACGCCATGTTGAGAGAAAGAGAGAGAGAGCGAGAGAGAGATAGCTCGTGGCATGTGCGCTTGTACGTACGTACAGGTGAATAAATTCAAATGTACGCTCGCAGCTTAACTTAGGTGCGCGTGCGCTTGGCATTCGGTATAATCTCGTACGCGTATATACGAGTAAACGCACGTACAGGGAATCGATGCAACCTGTACGCGGACATCTCTCTATCTTTCTCTCTTTTGCGCGTGCATCCATTATACTCGCGAAGATGTACAGCGACGATTCTCCACTCGTGGAAAAACGGGCAGTCGGACGCGTTAAACTTTTTTAATCGTGCCGTATTCGCTCAAATGAGCTCTTATCACGCGTAAATAGGAGCGCGAGCGCGGATATCTCATTATCGCTCGCGCGACACAGAACGAAGATTCGCCGAATCGTTAAAACTTTACTTTTTTTCTTTTCTTCGCTATGCAAAGCGATACTTTACCAAAAAATCGATGTCACTTCGGAAATGGCTCGGGAGAAAAAAGTCATCGATAATGAATCGAGCTCGTGGGCGTTGCACCCGCGATGAGGAAAAAAAAAAAAAAAAAGGAAAAAAAAACGAAGACGCGTACGCGACAGTGCGATTTTAAAAGCGAGAGCGTAGTTTTGCGACTGCCTATGGTAAGTATATAAATATATATATATATATATATATATAGTGAAAGTAAATTATCGGAAGAGTACACTCGGCGGTAGGGAACACAGTACACTCGAATAGGGAATGCCGATAAATCGTTCTTTATAATACTCGATGTGGTCGAGTTTATATTTATTGCCTTTTCACCGCGTCGTCTCCCTTTTAAGGAAGCGATCGATTTCATCCTCTATTATTCGACAATTTATTTAGACGCATTGCTCGTACGAGCGCGATTAATATTTTTTATAAAAGCAACCTCTCACCTTCTTTCTAATGGTTTCCCTACGAGCAATCTTCGATGTTACTTGAGAGTGCCCGAGATCGTATTAATAATTTTTTTTTTTTTTTCTTTTCTTTTTTTTCCTTTTCTTTTCTTTTCTTTTCTTCTCGGATAACGTACGTAAAGTGGATAATACTTTATCGAAAGAAAATTTTGAACACAGAGAGGCTTGGGTTTGGTAATTAAATCGATTTTTATGTCGGTTTACGATGCAGATTGACCAAAGAATTTATGTAAATTATCCATTGCATTCTATTTTTTCTCTTAAATTATTCGAAACAGATATATTAGTACCAGCAGCATTAAACGTTATATTATAGCCATTTAATTATTATTGACGTACACGCATCTGGTTAAACGCGCGTCTCAAAAATATGAACGCGGAAATTCAACGTTAAATAGGTTGAGTCGTCTAACGATTATCAAAAATAGTAAACGTATAATCTACGTCTTTTCATCTATTTCTCGATATTATTAATTTCCATTTAAATGCAAAAAAAGGTATATATAAAAATAAAAAAGCGCGCGGACGACAGGCGTTACTTCGTTAAATATTAACACGCCGAGTATATGTAATTCTAATTACGCGAGATGAAAAATACGGACGCGTTATATGTGTGACTTTATTAAAAAGAAACTAAGCCGATGCAAATTCATCGGACTAGAAGCTCGAAGTCAATTTCTCTCCTATACCGATGAGCAATTTCGCGCGAGAGATAATCGTTCACGAGTCACTGATCGGAGTGTGAGGTATACTATATCTTTGATAATAGAGATATAACAGCCGATAACTTCAAAATTTCGGAAGTTGATTCATCAAGCGATTGTATGACTTTCGTGAATTTTTCGAGGGTTTTTTTTTTTTTTTTTTTTTTTTTCTCAGATAAGAAAAATTATCGGCTTAGTTGAACGATAAGGTTTGCGTACAGTTTCATCTGTTGCGTTCGTTAAAGCAGTAACAAAAGCTTGTATAGCAAAAGCTGTAAGAGATATTTCTAGGGCACTTTCGCTTAATGGGTTAAAACATTGATATTGTTTATCAATAGGTATTTGGAAATATTACGCAGGACATAAAGGTAAACTTAGTATCGATAGAGCAAAAGTATCAAAATTGAAATGTCTTTTTTTATTGTTATCGTTCAATCTATACATATACGTAATTTTTATCAATTGACATTTATTTTTAAAACCGACCATTTATTTTCTTGAAATATGTATGTGTATTGATTTATATCTGCAAATTAAAAATTTCTTATTTTTAATAAATTATCAATTAAATAATTAAATAAATTTATTTATAGAAATTGAAAAGAAATATATTTTTTATTGATAAATGAAAATAATCAACTAAAAATTGGTATTGCACTAAGTGCATTGTAATTTTTAAAAAAATTCCAAAGGAACTCGATAGTCCTTTTTAGTTAGTTTAATAGTTAATTTAATCAATTTAAATCCACTCCATTATTTTTCTCCCTCGTTCGCTAAGAATTCATTAACGTTTAATCTCTTATAATCGCCAAATCAGAGTTGAGGAAGAAAAAAGAAGAAAAAAAAGCTTCTTTATTCCGCGTATCCCGCCACACTCGCGTGGGACGAGAGGATTTAAAGAAGAAAAAAAAAACCAGAGGACATCCTCTAATCGCCGAGTAATTTAAAAAGTAACCCGAGAGAGAGAGAGAGAGAGTGTGAGAGAGAGAGAGAGACAGGAGTCCCGGGAGATAAAAAAAATAGAGGAAATGAAACAAAAAAAATGGACGTCAAAAGATAAAGAACAAGGAGCGAGGAAGCGACGCAGTAAAGGAAAGAAAAGAAGGAAAAAGAGGAATGCACGCGCGGTCGCGTATAACTTTACCAGATAAGCCGATTTTAAGTCTTTTACGAGTATATATGTGTGTGTGTGTGTGTATATATATATATATATATATATATATATATCGATGATATGTTCGGAGAAGAAAAGAGCCTTCGTTCGTGGGAGAAAGAAATATAAGTAACGCAGATGAACAAAGGGCCCCTTAGGGGGTACAATAGCAACATATCATCGATTCGACAACATTATTGACCTTTAACCAACTAAAAGCTGTATATGTACGTATATGTATCACCGGTGTGTTGCGCTCGTAAAATTTTGCTTCGACGATGTTAAAGGAGCGACGTAAAACTTCGATTTTATTAAATTCGATGCACGTTGGCCGATTTAAATTTACGCAACGATTAGGCTCATTATCGCCCGATAAAAATGTCTTCGTGTTTAATTTAAATAAGATATTCAATTTACGTTGCGACATTTCAAATAATTTCGATTCGCGCAATTATATCTCCATTTTGTACGTAGACTGCACAATTACGAGAGAGAGAGAGAGAGAGAGAGAGAGAGAGAGAGAGAGAGAGAATTCATGAACTATTAAATTCACGGAAAATCAGATGAATCCTTTTGGGCGCGAATGCGCTAAATATGTGTGCACTACCACGCGTGTGCGGGCAAATTTCTGCAAAATCCCTCTGCTGCTCTGCGTTCGTTATATTCTCGCCGTTTGAATCGACGTTCGCCTTGGCCTTTGATCCAAGATAAACTAGAGATAACGCAATACATCCGTGTATGTATACGTGTATATGCAACGCATATTCACCTTTGAAGCTAAAGATTTTCCATGAAATTTTGCGGTCGCCCTAATCAAGAGCGAATGCTGCGATGTAGTATATACGTATATAACGTTAGCTCGTTAGTTGCTGTGATTCTACAACTCTTTTATCGTTATTTAATGACTCGAAGATTGTATATACATTTTCGTACCTTTGGTTTTGTTAATTAATTTAAATTTAATTAAAAACATTTTTTTTTTTTTTTTTCTTTACCAATAGCCGCTATAGTTGTTTATTTCATTCTTACGATATAAGGAATTTCAGAGCTATTCGTTTCGTTTAAGAGGATTAATTAAAATCGAACGAGTGATAAGTAACGTTAACGTCGTTTTATTACTTTTCAATTAAGAAATAAATATCCCCCCCGCTATGGATTATTATAAAGGTTAATGGTGATTTTCGAGAAAACAATTAGTTGCGAATGGCGATGATTATTTTCATATTTAAAACGTTAATTTTTAAAAACGGGAAAAATTTTTACGGTTCGATTAAAAATATGCGTATAATTACACCGAAATACATCCCGACGAATAATAATAATTAGTCAATAAAAATTTCACGCGAATGCAATTTACATGTAAATAAACTGTTTATGCAAAGCTTAACGCTATAATCCTATATCCTTAATTCCGATGCATGAAAAATTTAATCTCGCGTCGATATAAAAGAATCTCGAAAAATTAATAATCAGTTCGTTAATTCAACGTCGAATATGCATCGGCGAGCGATATAAACCAATGACCGGGAGTGATTTAGTCCGGTCGAAAAATTCCAATCGCGATTCATCGGCCGTTATCGGGATATATCGCAGCTGTGCCACGCACACCTCGTCCGCGTTCGAACACCTCGATGCCCGATAGATTATGTGACTCGCATAACTGATGCGTGAATAAAATGGGGAAAGGATGCGGAATTCTTTATCTTAACGTCGATATATTGAATTTTTTCGGCATTTTCTATGAGTTATATTCTCAAAGTTATTTCATTTATCGTTCGTTTCGCGCATACGCTTGCACTCGGCGATTAATTATTCGCGATTGTTTTGAAAGGTTAATTTTTGGGGTTATGTAGGTGATATGGTTGTTGTATAGGTGAGACTATAGTCGATATTAAAAAAGCGTCAAGAAAACTTACGTTTAATATTCGTTTAACTTAAATATTTTTAAATTTGAATTTTTAATAGAATAAAAGAAACGTATATTTAGTCGTTCATTTATGATTTTTTTTTTTTTTTTTTTTTTTTTTTTTACATATTCATATAAATATAGCGATCGAGCTCACGTGCGAATTTTCGTACTAGCAATCAAATCGAGGTACACGCCATTCCCGAGTTATCAAACGAGCAAATAAATATCCATCAGGTAGAAGCTACCTCAGAGATCTAATACAATCATTCGTGAATGCAAGCACATATATATATATATATATATATATATATATATATATATATGGATATATCTCGTTGAACCGGATGCGCGCATGCAGGTACATACCAACGACGACGGGGACGTCGGTGATATTCCGCGCAGCGAACTCTGCGCTCAATAAAGACGAGATGAATAATTGAAAGGAGCTCCTTTACCTCCACTCAGTATCTCTCTCTCTCTCTCTCTCTCTCTCTCTATGTTCCTTGAAAAGCAAATACCGATCTCGTACCAGCAATTCAACAATGGCCAATAAACGCACAACTACTCCAAAGATAATCGAGTACCATCCGGCTTTTGCGATTCTATATATACGATTCTATTGGGAGTATACGAGTATACATACATACCAATGTATACGGACACATCGTGCGTGAATTTCTTGCTTGCGCTTTTGAGCGGCATTACTTCGGTTAATTTATACACCGAATTATTTTTATCAAGCTTTTCCAAGGGACAACACTTGCTTGTAAATTAGATTTTATGAAGTGTAAACGAGGATAGTTAAAAGTTAACGTTTCGAATACAAGTTTTAAAGTAATTATAGTACTTTCTCATGTTTCTAATGAGTTTAATGGCTACGCGTGATTTATTAGTCGTAGTTTTTAAATTTAACCGAGGAAAAGATACATTATAAAGGTTCGTTTAATGAAAGGAACGTTCAAGATGCTAGATTTTTTAAGTAAGTTTGTGCAATATACTTTATATTGAGATGTGATTTTTGTACGTATGTGCCGCGTTCTAAATTAATTTTTAATATTATCGTTTTAAAATTTATTATATGATTATTTTTATATAAAATTAAAAAAAAAAATGTTCTCGGTATATAATTGTATACCACGTGAAATTTAATTTAATTTTCGTTTTCATTTTGTAAATTCCATTTCTTCCTACGAAGCATATACTAAATACATAACATTTTTTCTTTTTTCGATTTGTTAAACTTACCAAAATTTACACGTTAAACTTTTTAATTTGATTATTTTCTATATATAAAAAAATTATAAAAAAAAAAAGAAAATCAAAAATTAAAACAACAATTATATTTTGTTAAACTTTAAAAATTGAAAATATACATTTTTTCATTTATTAAATAAATTTTACCTTAATTTTCGTTAATAAAAAACAAAAAAAAAAAAAGAAAGAAAAATTAAAATTATCTCCAACGAACAAAACAAAATTTAATTTTCATGGTATATGTTGAAGGCCGTTTACGCGTACTTGAGGGCGCGCGCGCGCTCGCTCGCGACAAACGCCCACGCGCTAAAATACCGAAAATCAAACGAGCCGGAATGCGCCTCGTGTTTTCCTTATTCGCGCGTGCAAGAACTCTGCGCAACCTTTCGCTATTGCTCGGCTCAACGAGCGTTTTTCCAGCCTTAAATATTCATGCGTCTTCTCTCTCTCTCTCTCTCTCACTCTCTCTTCGGTTTTATTACGTGCGCTAAATTCCCACTCCCCTCTCAGCCCCTATCTTCCGCCCTTTCATTTTTCACCGTATTATAGGCGCGTGGAAAACAAACCCAGCCGAGTTTATGATATTATATTTTCAGCCGTGTTATACAGCTGGAAGAAGATGACGTTTTATTTTTTTACGCGTGTTTGCGCGACTTGAAGAACCCGTAAAAGTTTTATGATCCCTTCCGAGGCTTTTGCTCAACAACTTTAGGATAAGCGCCGAGCTTTTTTTTTTTTTTTTTTTTTTTTTTTTTTATAAGTGTAAATGTACCAAAAGACACTTTTTAAAGTTTCGTACTTGGTTTATAAATCATATCGTGCAGAATCATTGTAGAGGAACGTAAAAATTTACAAGTAAAAATTTTAATATTAAATTCTAGTTGTTTAAATTAACTTTGAAATTGAAGAGAAAAAATTATCAATGTATCGTAACCGAAATGAAAAAAAAAAAAGAAAAAAAAACATGGATAATTATTTTATAAAATATGAAACAATAATTACAAGGTGTAAAAGATAATTCTAGAATAATATCAAAGAAAGAAACATTAACCCTCGAAACATAAAACCGCGCCCTTAAAATCTAGAAAGCAGTAAAGACAGCGTGTTTATGCAAATTCGCGAGAGAGCGAGCATTTCAAGCGCGCGTAAACCTTGCGAACGTACGTACGCATACACACACACACACACACACACAAACACGCGCGCATGCGCGTTTAAATAGGAAAGCAAATCATCGCGCGGAAGTAATCTCTTTTACCCGGCTCGCGTGTTAAATCGTAGAAAGAGAAAAACAAAACTTAAATCAGGGGAAATGAGAGAGAGAATAAACGCGCGCGCACGCGTTTACGAAAAATAGGTAATCACGTGCAGTCGAGATCTCGTGCGGTAAACTTTCCTTAAATACGAGAGAGAGAAAGAGAGAGAGAGAGAGAGAGAGAGAGAGAGAGCTTGCGTAATTCTGTGCACGTGGAAATTAGCGGTTTTTAAAATTTCCTACTCGTAAAGCATAAGTGTTTATGTAAGTATGTGTGTGTGTGTGTGTGTGTACGCGACGTCGTTCTTCAAGTGAGCACTCGAGCGCGACTAGCAAGGGGTGGACTTAATTATTAAGAACTTTTCTTTAAAGATGCTTTAATTTTCACTTGCTGTGTTACCGCTATCTCTTCTCTCTCTCTCTCTCTCTCACACACACACCCGGAAAAATGAAAATTTTGGTTAAATGTTACACTTTTGGTTAATGCATATGTTAGTAGTAATTTTTTTTTTAATTTTTTTTTTCTAAACTATTATTTGTAAATGTGTAGACTGGTTAAACTTTTGAATAATTTGATAGGAGTTTTTGATAATTAATAAACTATCGTATAAAACGCTACAATAGGAAATGTTTATTTTTTACAAAAAATCTATATAAGTTCAGGTTTTTTTCATGTACATAAAAAGCTTTTAAAATAAAACATTACTATGACACTTGAATAAAATTCGCATCAAAATAAAATGTTACGAAAGTCACGTCTTGCTGGTTTCGGTGTGTATCTACTTAGATAGTTAGTGTGAATATAAAACTATAAAATTAAATCATCGTACGGTTAATTTTAAATTTTGATTGTATTTTTATTAAAAATAAGTAGCATAATTTACTTTTTTTTATTATAACTTTACTTTTGTAATATCGCATCGCTCGTGCGATTTTTTTTATTCTTTGAAAACAAAATATTCTTCTGGTTATTGTGTCTTTTCTTCTTGTCTGTAAAATTGTTTTCCAAACGTAAAAAGTTTCGTATACGTATAAGAAAAGAAAAAGTATTTCGCCGAGGTAACTGTAAAAGAAATGAAAAAGTAGGTCGTTTCAAGTTATTTGACCATCTTGATTGCAAATCATGTAAATTGAAAATTCCTCTTTTAAACTTCATATATGAGTTTAACTTAGCGGAGATTGAAAAGATTTTATAAAAGTAACCTTTCGGTGGAGATTTATTAGTAAACGATGTTACGCAAACATCAGAAAGTTCGTTAACGTTATAAGAGATTATATAATATATTAATATCAAATAATATGACAAATCTTGATCGAGGGAAAAAAGAATCTTTAATTTATCAAAACGAACTTTTCTTTGTTTAATATTGACGAATTTTAAATTCGTTAAAATTTAATCCAGGCTTGAATGTTTTTCAAATAAATACAAGTGAAAGCAAAATGTAAGGATGAAAATGCACTTAAAAGTTTTCAGTAGCTTCTGAAAATTCTTTCATTTCAAATCGTTGCATTATATCTGAAATTAGTATCTTCTCTCGGCTCTTTGAAAAATTTGCTTAAATTTAATGAAACTTTTGATATTATATTATTTCGTTAAAAATAATAATCTATAAATTTTACATATGACCAATTCAATAAATTACTCATCTTTTTAATAATTGCAATGAAAAATATACAAGAAAGATAATTTTTAATAAAAATACGACACGGAAATTAATAAATTTATAAATTTCAAAACTCTGCACCAGACAGATATCTTATATGTATAATTATAGGCTCTAAGCGTCACTGATAGTTATGTACACGTCAATCGTCACTTTTAAACTGCGCATACGCGTCGTGAATGCATAAAGGATTCAACTGTGTAATAATACGACAGACGACAGTTGTATAATTATCAACTATATTATCAGATCACTAGAGACATGGCAAAGAGGAAGGAGGGGGTAGACGACGAATCGAACAGTTACGATTCAAGCGTCATCGTCGTCGCCGTGCGAAGAGCCGTGAAGCAGACCGCAGATTAGGGTCACCGTGAATCCCAAGGCATTGCTCCCGATGCAGTGGTCGCTACGCTGAAATCTAATCGAGTCAATGTAGCGTCGATCGACAAATTCTCTCTCTCTCTTTCTCTCTTTCTCTCCATTACGCGATTAGCATGCGCGCTCGAGAAATCGTATCGAGGAGGTCAACTCGCGAAAGATGCTTTCGTATTTATTTTATATATATATATATACGCCAGCGATAATATAAAAGTCGAGGAGTATGAGATAAGAGGGACGTTTCTGTGCCAAATGCGTGAATTTTCAACGCTCGCGGTGTGCAATGGTTTAACGGTACTACGATTATTGCGAACGAATGCTATGAGGTGAATAATGAATGGATTTTTTAATTGTCTCGATCGGTTGCGGAGGTTCGATGATAAATATTTCTGTCGTGGAATATTTTTTTAAATATTCACACATTAGTTAAACGTTGCAATTTAAATTTTTCATCGAGGATATTTTTAATTTAAATACGTAAGCATGATTAATTAAATTGAGTAAATAATTAATTTGTACTTTATTTACTTTATTGATTTGTATAATAGAATTCAATTACTTTATAACATCATTTAATGGTGACTTTGTTAAATATTGCTTTCATTTACCCTTTATTTTCCACGGCTATTATAAATGCTTTACAATAAAAACAATTGGTAATTTTTATTAAACAAAAACAAAAAAAAATAATTGAAAATTTATCCCTTAATTTTTGTTGCAACATCATTATTTGGCTATTGTATTTATTTTGTTTTACAATGCAATAAATACTTATTATATAAGCAACGTTAATTAAACTGCCATATTTCTTATAATAAAAGAATCGTTAATTAGATAGTCAAGTTTTCTAGCGTATTTATAAAAAAAAAAAAAAAAAAAAAAAAAAAAAATATCTATTCGAGCTTATCGACGAAACTCAAGCTCAATAAAGGTCGTTTGACCGTAAAACAACGCAAATAACCAAGCGTAATTGCTGGTAACGCAATCGAAAACGAACGAAACCCTAAAATCCATCAGTCGATCGTCTCGAATTTCTTTTCAATGCCCTCGATAACCAGAGTTGCCAGAAATGCTCGCTCAGAAGTTGCGTGCTCTTACGGAAAAACCGCAAACTGACTGCATAAACCGCCCAATTTAATACGTACAAATTTAATTTTTTACATTTTCTTTTCTTTCGCTTATAAAAAATAACAATTATAGAAGATAAATGAAAAATAGATGTTAAAAAAGAAATAAATAATTTCGAGGATTGCTTTTAAAGTCGTCAAAATTGTTGAAAATCGGCCAATCTGAGAAGCCTGTTCGATAATAGGAGCGCGCAGCATCAGCGGCGGCGTTGACGGCGACGGCTTATCAGTGTTTTGTCGCGCGGCGCGTTACGCGTTTAACTTCAGCGCTAAACGAGCGTACAGAGCAAGAAAGACGCGCGCGCGCGCTCGTTATTGCGTGTCTGCTCGCGCTTTGTAGTATATTATTTATTTATTTATTTATTTATTTATTTATTTATTTTTTTTTTTATTTAATTTTTTTTTATCTTCTCTATTTTTACCCATCTCCGTAAACTTACGTGGACGCATTTATATTGAACGATTACGGCTTTATAACCGCGAACGCGCGCGAGCTTTTAAACCACTACGATTGCCGTTTAGAAAAACGTTGAACGCGTACGAGAGGAGAGAAGAAGAAGGTGAAGGAATAAAAAAAAAAAAAAAAAGGGGGAAAAAGAAAAGAAAATTCCTAATGAAACATGAGCGTCCCGGCTTACGAGGATTTGGATAATAATGTGAAGGAGGTAATCAGGAACGGTTACGCGTTCGACGTCATTAAACTGAAAATCGGACAAACGCCGATAACTTTAGGCTTCGAGTCGGAATGCACTTTCAACCTCAAGACTTTCAAGGTGCGCATATAACCTCGAGCTCGTTCTTAGCGTAAAAAATGTGTTGCTGTAAACTTTTGCCGAGGTCTACAGTAAGTAAGAGAGACGAAAGATTTAGGATTTTACCCGTATAACCCGCCCTTCTCTCTCTCTCTCTCTCTCGCGCGCGCTTGTAATTTACTTTTTTACTACCTTGGGTTTGTTTACGAAAACATGAGTTTCTTCTTAAGGCCAGTCTCTGGATAAGACTGTACGTTAATTTTTTTTTTTTTTTTTTTTGATACGAATCATAGAGAATCGAATGAGAAAATTAACTGAGAATGTTAGTCCGAGCTTACGCGTGTTATTAAAGATACGTAGACAATAAAATAAGTGTATTTATGGGTTCAACTAGATATTTTTGTTTTAACTTTATGTCATTGATTTTTCTTTTTTTTTTTTCTGCTTCTTTTAAGGTTATGTTTTTTTATAACACGAATATAAGTTTATAAAATAATATTTTTAAATAATATTAACTTAATAATATTAGTTAATAATATTAACTAAAATTTTGACTTGCAAATGTGTTAATTTTCTAAAAATTCGAGTAATTCTAAACGAACATTAAACACGTGGCAAAATTCAGTCTATTTAAGAAATTTTATTTTTTAACTAATGTTATAATATATCGATCCGCAAAACTTACACAACATATTTTATTCGCTTTTAAACATTATCATATCAATTAACGATTTTATAATATATTCGTCATTTTGGGTAAAAGAGCGAAATTGTCAAAGAGTTTAATATTATTCCATTCAATGTTCCGGTATAAAGCAAATGTCAAGCGTATATCGTATATCGAAAGTGAGGGCTTTTACAACAAGCGTAATTAGCTTAAAACTAAAGTACAAGCAAAAGCCGATGGATATAAGGTCGTGTTTTTAATTTCTAGAGCGAGAAACTTTCTTAATGCTTTCTCATTTAATTAATTCAACGATATCTTATTTTTTTTGTAACCGTATCTATCGTTTGAAAGAAAAAAAACATACAAGATAAATAGAATGTCCGATGGTGTAAAAATAAAACGAAAATTTTATAAATTATCTTATACACAAAGACAAGAATTCGAATTTCGTGCATAATGGGGATGGGAAGAGAGGGGAAGGGGGGGCGGAAATAAATAAAAAATATCAAATTCTCCGAATCTTATATCGGTACTTGCGATATATCAGCTGCAACGTCAGCATAAACGCCGATATTTTTTTCAAATTCTTGCCGTTCAAGACTTTACCTTAGTATTACTCGCGTACGATTCTATATGAAAATTCAACGAAAGAATCTTCGCTCGCGCGTAAAGATTTTTTCACGCCAATATTGCCATTTGATGGAAAATAAAATAATTTAACAATTCATCGTCAATAAGTTTAACGAGCAATTTAAGATTCAATGTAAGATTGAATGATCGCAAGTAAAATACAGTTTAACAAATAAAATAGCTTAGTTATCGTCGGCCATTAAAATCAAAACATATTTTTCAACGTTTAACGTATAACGAAATAATATATAAAAAATATTATTCAGTAACTAAAAACAACTTTCGAATTCTCTTAGTCGGCTGTGACGTTAACGGAAAAATACAAGAGCGAAGCTTACGGTGGTTTCAGCGCGAAATGCTCAACGGACGGTCTGATTGTCGGGGAGTACAGCTTGAACGGGATAATATCGGAGAACCTCGACTTGCGCGCGGGATGGACCCTGAATTACGCGGACACCTTTCAGTCCGCCAAGCTCTTAACCAAGTTTCACAATTCGATCTTACACGCCAAGTGCTCGTTAAGTGAGTTTTACATAAAACTTTTCCGACTCGTATTTCCTGCCCCATCCTTACTAGATTCGATTTCCGAACTCGATCGCTCTTGAGTTTATTCGTTGAACTTTCTCGCCGCCACTGCACCCCTCCCCCCCCACCCCCTCTCCTTCTCTCTTGTTTAGTTCGATTTCGTTTGCACTGTACGCGATTGCGTGACTCGTTAATTGACGATATACTTTTTTTCTTTATTTCTTTTTTTTTTTTTTTTTTTGTTTTTTTTCTCTAACGAATGAAATGAAACATGTTCTTTTGTTTTTTTTTTTTTTTAGCCTTTTATTTTAATAATACAATGAAGGTATCTTTATAGAGATAATTAAATATTAAAATAAATAAAGATATTTAATTTTAACATGATTATTTTGCGTACGCACTTTTAACTTTAATCAAAACTTTTATTTGGTTATTTAAAAATTGAAACATTTTCTTTTTGAAATAAAATACGTTAATTTTATATTCTCTCGTTTTATCAACAATGAGGATAAAAAGTAATACACGATATATGTAGTATATGTTACATACAAGCATAAATGTAGAATTTAACGACGTGAAAGTTGCGATAGAAATAGTATTATAAATCGGAAAATCAAAAAATTCGATATCCTCGTGATCGAATGGATAGATCTTTATTTGATAAAAATCTTTCGACTCGACTCTCGAGTAAACAACAACTTTCGAGAGCTTACGTCCATTCTTACGCGTTTCCGGTAAAACTTTCTTTCTCCCTCCCTCCTCCCTCTCCCCCCACCCCAAGAGCGAAAACGAAGACGAGTAAAAATAGTTTCGTCGGACGAAAGTTTGATGCATTGTACAAGTTTCGTCGAAACTCAATAAGACTTCGTAATTGTACACGTTCTCTCCTCACTCGTACACAGATAAACGTAAGAGTTATAATGTAAAAATTGCACATTCGAAATTTTCACAGCGAAGGACTTTGACAGAAGCGTGGACCTTCTCGGTACGTCGGTGGTAAAGTTCGGTAACTTCTTACTCGGCTATCAGTGCGGCTATGACGCCAACACGTCGCGCTTGACGAAAAACAACTTGTCCCTAACCTTCGATCAAGAAAATTCTACTTTCCAATTCCGTTGCATACGAATTCCCAGGGAATTCGGACTCTCCGGATTTTACAAAGGTTTTTATCCCTTATATTTATTCTTTTCTCTTTTAAGGGGATGCCATCAACAGGAAAAGAGAGAGAGAGAGAGAGAGAGAGAGAGAGAAAAAAGGAGAAGCATATCGAACACAATGAGCAAAGTTTCAAAACGGAATTTCTATAGTCGTCTTCTTTACTTTCTTTCTCTCTTACTTTTTCACCGATTTTATTGGAAAAATTTTCCTCATTAATTGCAGTCAATCCCTTCTGCTTTTTTTTACGGGCGAAAGCTCGCAGCGCTTTTTTTCAGCAGCAGCAGCTGTCCTCAACAGCTATAACAGTGCCGGGTCGCAAATTTTCGTTGCTCCTTGAAAATTTAAACGCGAGCCTTCGCTGTAACAGATCGTTCAATAAGTCCCGAGACTAACAACGAAAACAACATTTTTTTTCAAAAATCATTTTTATTCATCAATATAATCTCCTTTTAGAGTGATACAATCTTTTCAACGCCTTTCCAACATTTCTATACCATGTTTATAGAAGGATTTATCCTTTGCTTCAAAATAGGCTTCAGTTTCGGCAATGACCTCCTCATTCGAGCCAAATTTTTTTCCCTGGAGCATTTTTTTGAGATCAGCAAAGAGCCAGTAGTCGCTGGGTGCTAAATCTGGAAAATACGGGGGGTGGGGAAGCAAATCAAAGCCCAATTCGTTCAATTTTGCCATTGTTTTCATGGACTTGTGGTGCATTGCACTTGTGATCTTGGTGAAAAAGGATTTTTTTCTTCTTCATGCGCGGTCGTTTTGCTGCGATCTCCTCCTTCAAACGTACCAACAAGTCAATATAATAATCACTGTTGATCGATTTATCTTTATCCAGGTAGTCAATGAAAATCACGCCATGTGTATCCCAAAAAACAGACATGGCCATGACTTTGCCAGCAGACTGCTGCGTTTTTGGACGCTTTGGGCGGCTTTCGCCAGCCATGCGCCACTCGGATGATTGCCGATTCGACTCCGGAGTGAAATGATGTATCCATGTTTCATCCATGGTCACGTAACATATCGACGCAGGAAATCCTTTTTATTGCGAGTAAATAGCGATAAACAGCTCTCTGAAGCAACGTCGACTCGTTGCTGTTTTTGTTCCACTGAAAGCAATCGCGGCACCCACTTGGAAAAAACCTTTTTCATGCTCAATTTTTCATGAAGGATTGTAAACACGCCTCCAGATGATATCTGTGTCATTTCTGCAATCTCACGGACCTTCACTTTGCGATTTTTCACTTTACAATTTTTAACACTTCGCTCACATTTTCCTGTGTTACGGCTTCCAATGGCCTACCCGAACGTTCCGCATCGTTTGTGTCCGTACGACCACGTTTAAACTCAGCATACCAACGACAAATCGTTGGTTTGGATGGAGAGGAGTCCGGGTAATGTTTTTCAAGCCATTGCTGGGCTTCTACGGTGTTTTTACCCATTAAAAAACAATGTTTTATCAACACGCGAAACTCGCTTTTTTCCATTTTTCAAACAAATTACAAAGCGACTTTACTCTAACCTCGATAACTCTGCTGTCTGTGATCCGATCGACGTGAAATTTTTACACGTTTCATGTAAAGGTTCGCACTCTATGGAAAGGTGGCCAGTTTGGTACTACTAGCACCATCTCTGGGTTAGTCTTGGGACTTATTGAACGATGTGTTAAGACGGCATTGTAAGGGACATTTTTTATCGTTTCGTTTGTTTATCTTTATACTTTCTGCGCAGCTGCGCTACTGCAGTTGTCTCGTTTTAACGAAGGTCGGGGATAATGCCGATAAACTTTTATTTTTCCTAACGCGTTTTATAACATTTCCAAATTGAAAGGGATGTTATTTTCATTAACGTTTTTATTTATAATTTTCATGTTCTCGTGTTAATATTTTATTTTTTAATTTAATATTATCGTAGAAATATAATTACAGTAAAATTTTCCAATCGTTCAAAATTTAATTTTCGTATTATAATTTTCAATCCATTTATTTATCTATTTTATTTAAAAAAAAAAGCATTCATTTAATTTTTTTTTTTTTTTTTTTCTAATAATTTAATCATCCGAATAAAAAATCAAACTCCCACTCTCTCGATTAGCTCCTCTTTACAATTAACGATTAAATCTTGACAATACTATTCTATTTTAATTTTTTTTTTCTCGACGCACAAACAGTAAACGAGAATTTCGACCTGGCGGCCGACGCGAAGATGGCGTGTAGGGAAGAAAGCAGACTGTGGTATCTCTGCGCGGGTTTCGCTTACAAACTCGACGAACAGTACAAGCTGCGCATGAAGATCGACAAAAATCTTCAGCTGGGCACGAGCTTGCAGTTTCGCCTGCATGATAATTTATTGCTCGCGCTTGGCATCAGTCTGGACTTGCAGAGGCCCACTAACGGTCAGCACAAAGTCGGCATTGGCCTTGACATCTTTGGATAAATCTGTCTCGTTGTCTTTTTGCGATACCTATTTGTTTATTCCCGAGCCCAACGAATCTCCCTGTATTTTGTATCTTAACTTTTTGTGTGTGTGTGCGCTGTGTGTGCAGTGTGTGCGGTGTGTGCGCGTGTGTGTATGTGTGTCTACCTGTGCTTGCATCCGTGTCCTCGCGTTTTTTTTTTTTTTTTTTTTTTATAACTCGTGAACTTGTGTTGTGTAAACAGTCGATGATGCGAAACGAGAATTCGGTGGGTAGAATTTTTTAGCTACTTTTGTCTGACTGGATGTTTGTCGATACTACTTAATAAACGGCGTCAGAATAAAGCTTTGAAATATTAAAACTGAAGAATGTTAGAATATTTAACTTTATTTGCCCTCGTGATGATTCGAGGCTAATTTTTTAGTTTTTACGCAATTATATTAAATTATTGTTATAAAAATAAATTATTAAAGAAATAAAAAAAAAAAAAGTGAAATAAATACAATTTTATAAAAAAAATCGTTGTTTATTTTTTTCATACCTTTATTGCGTTGGATTACTCGGTAATCAAATTTGATTATTTTATTTCAGTATCGTAAAATTTTTATGCATATCGCAAAAAAGAAATAGCGAGATAAAAAGTATAATAACTTTTTTTCTCACACCGAATAAACAATATTCCGTCATTCGATATTTTAATTTCATAATTCAAATAAAAAAAAATCATTCCGAATACATAAACAATATTTATTACTCGTAGTGCATTTTTATCGTAATAAAGTTTTTTCACACTCGTTCCCAGACAAATTTTTTTTACAAATGAAAAAAAAAGGGAAAGGAGAGGGGGGAGGGTTAGGTATATGTTTTTTTTCGATCGAAATACACCGGCGTTAAATTTACCGATAATTCGCGCTCGATGCGCCGTATTTAGATGTTAAAATCGATGTCAAATTTCAATTATTATTAATCATACGCTTCATAATTATTACAACGATAATTTGTTTTAATCTGAATTAAATGCGAATTTAATTCATCTAATAATAACAATAATAATATATTACAATAACATAGAGCTCTTATATAATTATGTTATATTTTGATAATATATCAATTTTAATTTGTAAAGAAACGAAATAATAAGAGCCACAAAGCAATATGTCAGAAAGAATCGTTTCAAATGCTATATAAAAAAAAATCCATTAGCAGATTAATAATAATAATAAGATAATTTAAAATAGACGTCGTTTACGATTGTTTTTTTTTTAAAACATCATTTATATCGTATTTTTATATTCGTCAAAAAAAATCCATTAAAATCAATCTTAATAAAACAGTAATCGAGAGAATCGGCTTGTAATTTCCGTTATCGATCGAGCTATGTAATATTCAAATCTAGCTATTATTGTGACAGTTTCCCGAAGTAAAAGCTAATGTGTCTTGCATACAATAAAGGATGGCTTATTCTGTATGTATGTGTGTATGTTCGATGAAATTACAAAGTCCGCCATATCTAACGCTAACGATAATTTTGTAAACGCCTCTGTTGATTGATCATAAACGTAAATTTTGACATCGAAACGATATTGAAAATTGAAAAACGTATTAAATATTTGTGTCTATGATACGAAAGCATTTTGTTTAATTGTGCAATTTTACAATTATTACTATGCTTAATAATTGTGCAGAAAAATATTATCTTAATCTTTTCAAAACTTTATATTTACCTTTAAAAAAAAAAAAAAAAAAGCAGCAATGATATTGCCTTATCGATTGTTCAAGGCGCGAAACGAATATTTATGTATGAATATATTTTAAAAATACTTTTTGTTAAATGACAGAGCGAATGGAGAAAAAGCGCCGTATAAAGTCTAGTACTTTAAGGCGTGGGGTAAAATACTTCTCTCGCTTTTTCAACATAATTACAACTTCTCGAAAAGTGAGCATTAAATAAAGTATCCAGAGTATAATGCGCGCTTCATAAAGTTATCCTGAATTATTGAGCATTGCTCCGCAATTACTTCTCAACACTTGAATCGTAAAACTGCCAAGTCGGTTTTATTCTTATATCAAAGTAAAAGTTTGAGCAATATAGCGTCAAAGGATTTTTAAATATATATTTACGTAACTCGTTAAAAATTAGCCGCAGTTGTTAACTTTATTATTTATAAAAATATATTTCAAATATTTACATCGACATATTTATTTAAAAAGCAAATAATTATTCTCCTTTTCTCTATTTAATTTAACTGATAAATAAAAAATAAGAAAATATATTTAATAATCATATAATGTTTAACTAGCTGTGTTGCTAAAAATAACAATAAAATTCATAATCCATAATAAATGCTTCGAAAAACGGCAACGATCGATAAATCCCCGCATTGGGTTAACTTCACCGCGTCGATTTAAATAAAAGACCAATCGAGAGGACAATTATCGTTACTCACCCTGTGCCTGGGTACGGCGGGCATACTGCTCGTGCGTCCCCTGTGTCTGGGCTGAGGGGGCAATCTCGAGCTCGAGGACGCGGCGTTCGGGCCCGCGGGACTCGTCGGACTCGGACCCGCTGGACTCGCGCCGGGGCTCAAGTGCTGGGACGTCGTCGACAAGGCGCCCGGGCTCAGCGACGGCGCTTGCGTCGGACTCCGCGGTGACGGCGATAGGTGACCCCATGGACCCGCCTCGGCTTGAAGGAACCTGAAGGTATTTTCAAATTGTTCATCGACACCTTTATAACGTTTGCTATTCTTTATTGTTGTTGTTTTTTTTTTTTTTTTATTCTTTTTACATTTTTTTTTTTTTTTTTTCTTTTAGAGAAACTTTAAAGAATCGTTACGACACACAGCAGGTAGTTATTTGTGCGCAAACGAAATTGGCTCGATTGATGATCGTCGTTATTTTCTCTTTAAAATACAAGCCACAAAAGTGTCGGGAGAAGAAGCCGTACAGCGAGTAAATTGATAAAATTTAAAAACTCGCTCGGGAAGCCGTAAAAAGTGCTTGAGATGCAAAAAAAAAAAAAAAAAAAAAACGAATAAAGTTAATCGGGCAATAATAAATACCGCGAGTCTCGGAACCCGAACACGTGCGTCATTTCGTTGATTTTTTTTAAAAATAAACGACGATCTAAAAATACCTGTGAAGATCGGGCGTGGGTCTTGCGACGGCGATGCTGGAGCTGCGTCTTCGAGAGGGATTCGGTGACTTTGGCCCTTCGAGGCCGTTTCCCGAGTTTGGGCTCGCTTGAAGTCGCACCTCGACCTCGCTGCTGCGACGTTGAAACGCCCGTTTCGACCAGCGCTGCTTGTTCATCGTATTGTCGTTGTTGTTATTGTTGTTATTGTTGTTGTTGTTGTTGTTGTTACCGAGCGCGTCCGAATCATCGTCTTTTCTGAAACGTGAATATTAACGGATATTCGATTTAATTTTTTTTTTCTTTTACAAATTTACGCGTGATTTGCGGTAATTTATACGCGTAAGCTGATAAAATTTTATCGTCTCGATATATGGAATTTCAGTTACGATAAACTATGGTAAAATCAGTGATTTAATCATGCGCGCGATGCAAATACATTCTATATACGTAAAATTTGCTAAATTCCAGCGAACGTTTACATAGTTTCTATCGTAAATTGTCTAAAATTGAAATTGTTCGGTTCTAATTAATTATTTAATACAAAATTAATGCTTTTTGTGCGTACTTACCGTCGAAATATGTTACAAAATATATTCGATACCCTTTAACCTGCGATAATGCATGTATCTTTGTTTGGTATACTGAATGAAATTTAACGTCGACGAATAAAGTAACATTGGACTATATATAATTTTTTTTTTTTTTTTTATTATATATTTAGGTCGATAATGTTTCAAAAATACAACGCGAACTGTAAAAGATAAAGACGATAGAGACCGTAACAAAGAAAAATATATAGTCCGATAATTATCCGAAAATTATTTTTACCCAGTAGTTCAGATGAACGAATGGCATTGAAAAATAACGCCTTCATTTTGTTATCATTACTTTGAATTGCTTTGCAAAGATATTTCTTTGTAAACTTTATATTTCTTAGAAGCATTGAATATAACAATGTTAAAGAAATTTAATCAGCCGACTGTCTACCTTATGATTGGTTCATAATTAACTATTAAAATAGGTTAATTAAATTGATAAAACGAAATAATTAAGAACAATTAAAAATTCTTAAAAATGTTTTCAATAATAACTCTCTCGAGTTATGATAATCGAGCGAAATTAAATATTGCACAATTTTCAAGGTCGAACGTAATTGATCGTCGGTCGTTGAGTTTTTTTTATAACCTTTAAAAAAAAAAATTAGAACAAATCGTAGGTAAGGTATAAGTCGTGTTTTTGAAAGACAAGTTCTCTCTCTCTCTCTCTCTCTCTCTTTCTCTTTCTCTTGGGAACTAGTACCATTGATTATTAATGGAAGAAACGGATTTTCTTTCTCCATGTCTCAAGAGCTCAATTAGTTACGATAATTGGGTAAAAAACCTCGAGTCAAAAGGGCTAATTAGAAAATTGATAATTAAGACTTTCTTTGTTGCCAGACTTGTGCGTAACGATTTGTTATTATTTTTACGTGATCGAGAATTTTAAAATTAACGAAATATTAAATAAAAGAATCATACACTTTGTAACATATATTAATTATATCAGCTTTCGAATTACATTCAAACGACACAACTACGGATATCGATTCTATACATTTATTTTTTTTCTCCTTTTTTTTTTTTTTTAATGAAAAACTACAAGTAATAATAGCAGGTGATTCAAATCCCGCGTTAACGAAAACAGAATTTCTCGAAAAATATATAATAATAAGCTTCACTCCGACGCTATACTTTCATGAAAAAGCAACCTTACGAGAAGCGGTATACTAGTTTTTAACAAGTATTTAACCCGATCGAAAATTACATATTTTGTTGGAATGCGTTATTAACTTTATAATCGCATCTGTTAAAATCTACGCTTGAAAAAGAAAACTGAATTTTTTTTTTTTTTTATTTATTGTGATTTGCTGATAAAATTTACAATTTTGTGTTTATAAAAGAAAAAAAAAAAAAAAAAAAAAAATTATTAAATCATCATCAATAAAAACTAACGCTTCTGTGTTGATTATTTTATTGGAAAATGAATATTAAAGCCTATTAAGCTACTTGTAAAAAAATTAAAAAATATATCTATTCATACAATTTTTATTTTTAATACGCGCGCCCAAGAAGAAGAAGAAGAAGAAGAAGAAGAAAAAAAATGAAACTTTTCGAAAAACTTTTTAATGAGTTGTATAAAAATGCTTCACTTGAAACTTATCACCTCAAATGCTTTACGCATTTGAAATTATTCAAAACTCTGCTCTCAAATTTACATGTGCGAGATATATATATATATAAAAAAAAAAAAAAAAAAAAAAAAAAATTACGTTGCATCTTATTTTTCAAACGGCGCTTCTTTAATAAGCGCCAATTATTGAGAGTAGAAAGAAAAATAAACGAGTCGAGTAAATCTTTATCATTTACTCTTTTCTTATTTTCCAAATGAAAACTTTGTATATAGTATACAAAATATTCTTATGTTTAGAGCTGTGAATAAAATGTTATTCGTTATAGACGCGTTTAAAATGACGTTCTTCCCATCGACCAACGCGAATTTCTTTATTTTTTTTCTCAAAGCCCAAGTGCTCTACTCTAGTAGCTTTGTCGTCTTCGTCGTCGTCTTTCTCGCGCTTGGTAATCTCTACTCGGTGAAACTTAAACCGTCAAGCAAACAAAGTATCTAGAGCGTGCGATTGCCTCTTCCTATTTTCTCTACTTTTCACCTTTTCGCTCTCTCGTCAGAGGGATGAACGTATATATATATATATATATATATATATATATATATGTACACGCACTTTGGCTTCGCGCTGTGGTTTCCGTGGTTTTGTCAGCGTCGAGCACCGAGATAACCGATTGATTTCGAGAATTTAATCAAACTTTTGAGGATTAGCTTTGTCGTATGACAATTGCGTTGGGTTTAAACGAGAGGTGAGAATTTAACATTTATTTTCAGTTTTATAATTGCACTTATACTTTACGTAATTTTTTATTTAATTTATGAACATTTGATTCATAGTATATGGCTATTTTTTTTTTTTAAATTTTCATAAACAATCGATTATTTTAAAAAGTGTTAAATATCTTTGTAGCATATTTTTCATTGGATATGTTGAAAACTCAATAATCACGTATACAATAAATTTTCCATCGACAAATAAATATAAATCCATCTTGTAAAAAAAGTAAAAAGGATAAAAAAAAAAAAAAAAAAAAAAAAAATTAGTACCCATACGGAAAATTCGCTCGAGTTATATTTTAGTAAAGGCTGAACGAATGTAAGTATTTCAAAGTTATCTTCGTTTAAAAAGAGGGATTATTTTCTCGAGAGTCCTTTTCAAAGGACTTACTCATACACGTATACGTATGTGTATTTTCAGCCTACTAACCCGTACGGCAACTCTTACCTACGGAGCATCCTCAGCGTGTAAATGGTTTCCATACGCGCAAGCGCCTCCTCGATCGTATTAACATTTTTCTATACGTCCTCCTAGGCTGTATAGACATTCTATACGTCCTTTTAGGCTGTATATGTGCCAGGAGAAAAAAAAGTTAACAGCGCCACTGCTATGTATTTGTCGCTTCATATAGCCTAGCATGTGAGTCTTCATCGAAACTTATATTTTCGAAACGCGTAATAAGACTTATGTATGTTGAGCGAAGGAGAGAGAACGAGATAGCGATAAGAGCGCGCGCACCATTGCTCCCACGTGACCACCCTATCTCTGTCTCGCTCTCTCCTTCGCTCAGTATGTACATTCAAGCGACCACGGGGCTCTGCTTTTCTTTTGTTTTCTTTCAGTATAGTGTATCGTTGTGTCGGTAATATTCGTTCTTAATATGTGAGAAGAAGAATAAAAATGGACAATTTATTAAATAATAAAAAAAAAAAACGAGTGATAGTGACAGTGATGAAGAATGCAAACGTGAATTAAATAAACTAATAGAAAAAGCAAAATCTAATATAATCCCGCAAAATTAAAAAATTTAATAATAAGTGATTTTAAAGTGATAATTTTTTAGTTTATAATTTTGTTTGTGATTTAGATAAATGATTAAAAAGTTTCTTGTGTGAAGAAATTAAATTTAAAATATTTAAAAAAGTTACTGTTTTTTCATGTTAAATAAGGGACTAAAATTCATTGATTATACAAAAAATGTGTTAAACAAATATAGTATTGTTATGATAAAAATAACATAAGAAAGTATTTATATTAATTATAATAGTATTAATATTATTAATAAGCCTTCAAATCTTATAAAAAAAACTTTTGTTAAAAATGTTATTTTGTATACATATTTAATAAATATACTCAAGAAATTTATATATTTTAATAAATAATAATTGTTCAAGAATTAATTTTGTTTTTAAATATGAATCTATTTACTATTTTTTTTAATTTCATAATTTATATTTACATTTACATTATGTTGTCTGTCACTTTTTGACACTACATGTACATGTACGCGTGTGTGTACAAAATGCGCATGCGTTAGCAGACGATATCTGTAGTTTACGAACTGTCAGTATGGGTTCGAAATTGCATTTTATTGATATGCAACAAAATAAAATTAATTATTCTGTTAACTAAGTAAGAGTCTTCGTATGGGTTACAAGGCTGAAAAATTTTTTAAGCACCATGAGTGAACCTCGCGTCACTAAAGCTTTCGGCTCATATTTTGTGGATGGATAGAGGCGCCTTAGTCGCTCGCTGCGCTCGCGACTGCGGCCCTACTATCCATCCACAACATATTTTGCCTCAAGCTGTAATGACGCGAGGCTCGCCCAAGGTACATAAATAACTAATACGTATACGTACAGAATGGGAAGAGTAACGCGAAGGGCGATTGGCGAGCTTTTGGTTTCCGTAAAGGAGATTAAACACACACGCGAGGACCAAAACTTATCGATTTTCTTCCATCGTCGATCTAAAAGGTTTAATCGCTGTGTCTATGTGTGAATGTGCAAGCTCTTGTCGCGTAGACATTAGCATTAAACGTTCGGCGTACATCGGAATTGTGGCCGGGTTCGATTGATTAGTGCGGCCAACGATACGGATATTAAGATATTTTCTTTTGGTTAACGATCGCTTTTACAATCGTTCACTGATGCATTACCATGGATTTGGATTTTATGTGGACACGAGATGGAGAGAGTCTCGTTTTACAAACGTTGCACTCAAATGGAATAAACTATGAACTTTAAGATAATTAAATTGTCGAGTTAATCGAGATGAAGGATTGTTAAATCTTTAATAACCAATGATATAAATTTTAATTTCATTCTTAAAAAAACTTTTCCACCGCGAACTATATAAAGAATTAACAATGACTCGTGTATCTATAGATAAAGAAAAAAAAAAAAAAACGATCGAGGTATCTGTAAGAAAAAAAAATTTGACGAAATTCGCGTCCGTTATACGTGAAAATTGACCGAGACTTCTCTTTGCGTACCGCGCGCAAGTGCAAAAAAAAAACTACGCTACCACGACGATTGGCGTTTAAAATCTCTTTGATAAAATCAGTCGCTAATGAGAACGAGAGAATGATTAGAACAAAACAGGCGAATCCGACTTTAAAACGGAGCATCGCCACCCGAGTAATTCTAATATTACCGTGCGATTGCGCGGTACTACTTTTACATTACCGCAAAGTAAAATCTCTCTCGGGTGAATTCTTTTTCCTCTTTCCTTTTTCCTTTTTTTTTTTTTTTTTTTTTATATATAGTCATAAAGTTGCTGTTGCAATTATGGTGCAAGCCCAACTTTAATTAAAGGGATATATATATATGTGTATATCGAGATCTTTTTATGTTATTTTTCGTTCAGGATACACAGAGTTATATTTACGTAAGCATATAAAGAGAGTACAAACAAATGAATACTTCGAATTTCATTGCTTTAATAAAAAAATTGTCAAACTATATATAAGTACAAGTTCTAAGTAAGCTTTTTTACGCATTACAGCTATTTAACAGAAATGATTATTTTCTTTAGCGCGAATATATGTATTTTTTTTTTTTTTTTTTTTTAAATTCACGGTAAAGCTATTTATTTTCTTATTTTTCATTTAATTGCGTCGAGTAAATATTCAAACATTTTTTGTAAAATTAAACGCATAAATCGATATAATACCGTAAGAACTCGAGAAAGAAATCGAGCGCGTCGTTTATCATATTTAATTGAAAACAATGCCCATAATATTTTGACGTAATCTCTCACTATTGAAAATTTGTTTTTTCCTCGACTTACGATAAAAAAAAAAAAAAAAAAAAAAAAAATAAAATAAAATAAAATAAAATAAAATAAAATAAAATAAAATATATGTGAAAGTTAAAGGATAACAAAACACGTGTTTGAACTCGGTATCTTGTAAAAAATATTTTACGAATTATTTATAGTATATACCTGTATTTTAACAAAAGGCTTTGAAATATTTTGCCGTATTTTAAAGAATGCTAATGCGTTATCAGCACGTGCCGTATCATTTAATTCAACTTATCCATTTTAATAAAATATCATAAATATGTTTCGCATTGAAAATTATTAAGTTATCGTTTAATAATTTCAGTTAAACTTTTATCGTACTCTAAATCAATTCTTAATATACTTATAGCGCGATTTTCTTTTAAAACCGCCAAAAGCTTTGTTAAATACTATATATGACAATATATTTCTGCGACAATAAACTATTCTTGTGCACGATAAATATATTTTTTCAGCCTACTAACCCGTACGGCGACTCTTACCGACGGAGCATCGTCAGCGTGTAAATGGTTTCCATACGCGCAAGCGCCTTTTCGATCGTATTAACATTTTTCTATACGTCCTTCTAGGCTGTATAGACATTCTATACGTCCTTTTAGGCTGTATATGTGCCAGGAGAAAAAAAAGTTAACAGCGCCACTGCTATGTATTTGTCGCTTCATATAGCCTAGCATTTGAGTCTTCATCGAAACTTATATTTTCGAAACGCGTAATAAGACTTATGTATGTTGAGCGAAGGAGAGAGAACGAGATAGCGATAAGAGCGCGCGCACCATTGCTCCCACGTGACCACCCTATCTCTGTCTCGCTCTCTCCTTCGCTCAGTATGTACATTCAAGCGACCACGGGGCTCTGCTTTTCTTTTGTTTTCTTTCAGTATAGTGTATCGTTGGTCGGTAATATTCGTTCTTAATATGTGAGAAGAAGAATAAAAATGGACAATTTATTAAATAATGAAAATAAGACGAGTGATAGTGACAGTGATGAAGAATGCAAACGTGAATTAAATAAACTAATAGAAAAAGCAAAGTCTAATATAATCCCGCAAAATTAAAAAATTTAATAATAAGTGATTTTAAAGTGATAATTTTTTAGTTTATAATTTTGTTTGTGATTTAGATAAATGATTTAAAAGTTTTTTGTGTGAAGAAATTAAATTTAAAATATTTAAAAAAGTTACTGTTTTTTCATGTTAAATAAGAGACTAAAATTCATTGATTATACAAAAAATGTGTTAAACAAATATAGTATTGTTATGATAAAAATAACATAAGAAAGTATTTATATTAATTATAATAGTATTAATATTATTAATAAGCCTTCAAATCTTATAAAAAAAACTTTTGTTAAAAATATTATTCTGTATAAATATTTAATAAATATACTCAAGAAATTTATATTTTTTAATAAATAATAATTGTTCAAGAATTAATTTTATTTTTAAATATTAATCCATTTACTATTTTTTTTAATTTCATAATTTATATTTATATTTACATTATGTTGTCTGTCACTTTTTGACACTACTACACATGTACATGTACGCGTGTGTGTACAAAATGCGCATGCGTTAGCAGACGATATCTGTAGTTTACGAACTGTCAGTATGGGTTCGAAATTGCATTTAATTGATATGCAACAAAATAAAATTAATTATTCTGTTAACTAAGTAAGAGTCTTCGTACGGGTTACAAGGCTGAAAAATTTTTTAAGCACCATGAGTGAACCTCGCGTCATTAAAGCTTTCGGCTCATATTTTGTGGATGGATAGAGGCGCCTTAGTCGCTCGCTGCGCTCGCGACTGCGGCCCTACTATCCATCCACAACATATTTTGCCTCAAGCTGTAATGACGCGAGGCTCGCACAAGGTACATAAATAACTAATATATGCGTACATAGTAAACAATAACTGTCTCAATTATCAATGAAAGCACATCTGCGGTAACTAAATAACGCGTTATTTATTATGTACGCATATTCCTTCGTTGGTTGACATCGTCGTAATAATCTAAAATAATTACCAAATTCAATAATAATACTTAGTGCGCGCAAGCGTATTATAACGAATAAATATCGTGGAAAATATTATCGCAATAGAAGTAAAAAATATGAATAAATATTAAGAAATGAACGAATCGATAAACGATTATTATTTTAAAACTGAATAATAAAAATTTCATATAATTAATTCAAAATTATTATTTCGTCTTTATAATGGACGTCGAGTGAAATTCTTTATCTTAAAAACCATGAGATTTGCTTCACTAGCTCGCGCAAAGTTAAAGTTTGAATAAGTCACGGAGATTCCAATTTCCATATGTCAACCAAGCTTTAAGTGCTTATAAATTCAGAATTTATGGAAACATTTAAGCGTTTAACTTCAAGCGTTGTCAATGTCAAAGCTAATATCTTTATAAAGGATATTGTTCTTTTCTTTCGTTTTATGTTAATTAATAAATTTATAAAAGAATTATTTAACAATCTTTATTTTTATCGTTTGAAATAACAAAAGTTTTGTAATATTTTTAATGAAATGCTTATGTCGTTGTTGTATATAATTAAAAATTAAATGTTACTTTTACCAACAAGGCTATATAACGAATTATATTTCACACCGATTATATAACGTAAAAATACATTTATACTACGATAAAACGTCTAAAAAATTTAACAACGGCGTTAAATTTGAAAATTCATCGAGCGAGTTATCTTTCCCATTTATCATACGCGATAAATTCTCCAGTGCGAAGGAAGTAATCGACGAAGGAAAGAAAAGCGACGAAAGCCAAGCTAATTAATCCACCCAAACATACACACACACACACACACACACACATACACACCTGGGTATGAGTTTATCCTCGAGCATGCTCGGTAAATCGTCCATGTCCTCGTTGAGCGCGGCGAAGAAGTCCTGAAATTTGTCGGGAAAATTGCTGGGCGGACAGGTGGTGGTCGAGTTCATGGGTATTGTCGAGCCTTCGGTCTGCTGACGATGGCCGGTCGCACCAACAGCCCCGGCTGTTCCGCGTTCATGATTACTGTACCAAGGCACCGTCGACGTCGTCGCCATAATCGTCTTTGCGACGTTTGTTATTCGGCCTCGACGCGACGCTCATTTAATCGCTCGATGCACCTCTCTTACCTTTTCGTTTTTTACACTCTCTTCCTCTCTCTCTCTCTCTCTCTCTCTCTCGCTCTCTTCGACCTTTTTCTAACCACTGCCGTCTTTTGTTATTATCCTATTCTCTTTCACGCTCGATGGATTCTCTTCTTAAACGATGGATCGAGCTGCTTTGAGAAAGCTGAAAGGAAAAGGATTAAACGTTAATGTAATCGAGTAAAGATATTTATTGCACATAATAATAAATATATCATCAATTTTTTTGCTTTAATCGTAAGATGACAATACACGTCACGCATTAATTTAATAGAACGTATATTTTTTCCATCAAAAAAGGGTGAAAATTATATTACATTAATATCGCTTTTACGAAAATTGCAATAATTATTTTAATTTAGAAATGTTTACTATTTTTTTTTTCTTTTATAAAAAAAAAAAGAGATAGAGAGAGAGAGAGAGAGAGAGAGAAAGAAAAAATTTAATCGCTTCTTAATGTCTCGAAAAAATTTACGTTACCTGCATTTCTAAACGAGTAGAAATTTTCTCTCATAAAAATTATCATTACCATATTAAATGAGCATTGCATTTTTAAACATTTTTTTTCGTTATAATGAATTTATCATTACCGTTTTATTTCTAAATTACCTTTAAAATTTTTTTAAGACAAATCGGTATACTTTTCGATAAATCGTTATTCAAATACGATACACGGTATTTAATGTATATATACGCAGAAAAAAAGTACGCTATTGAATCAAATTTTGCCAAAATCGATCAACTACAACATAAATATATTTTTAATATCTTTATAAATATTCATAAAAAAAAATTAATTAAATAATATTAAAAGAATATCGTAACTTTATCAATATACTCGTATTTCACTCATTCTTTAAACTATAAAAGAGCTAAAAATTTTACCCAATTTATCGCACAAATATCTTGAAAGAAAAAAAAAAAATAATAAAATCTCATTTCATTCAGAGTGTAAACATATATAAAATCGTGTAAAAGCACGGATAAAAAAACGCGAAGTATATCACGCGTAATCCGATCGGAATCCAAGAAAATTTTAATTAAAACGAAATCTCAACCGAGTTCCCGTATAAATACTCACGGAAACGCACAAACACACATACATCTTTAAAGAATGTCGTTATTGTCTTGAGACACGTGTCGGCAACGCATCCCCTACATAAGTCAATCGCGCGTGCTTAAGAAAGAAAATCTATCTCTCTCTCTCTCTCTCTCTCTCTCTCTCTCTCTCTCTCTCTCTCTCTATTCGGAGTTGCCATTTTATTGGCAATATTCGCAATACCAAACTAACCGATTTTTCGGATTCTCTTCCTCCGTTATTTCTCTCCCGTAAACAGACAGACGAAAAGGAGAACGATCGTACGTTTCTTTTGACGCGAATGGGGCTACGTACTTTCGATCTTAATCGCTCGATATTACGAGACTCGAGCGCTTATATCGCTCGACGCGCGCGCGTTTTTTTTTTTTTTTTTTTTTTTTTTTTTTTTTTTTTTTTTTATATATTTTCTGTTTTTATTTTTTACACTCCACGCGGGATTAAGAATTACGATGATTGTTTTACAAGCTACGCGATGTCGATGGATTTTATGTTCGCGATGTCGGGGGGAACACGATCGAGGATACTTTGTCGCATATTGACCTTCTTTTGCTAAGTGTACACCGACGACCAAGTACAATGCATATAATCTATCGCGAAGTCTGCCTTTCTTTTTTTTTTTCCATTTTGCTTCGGATTTATTATTTATTCCAAGAATTCCGGTACTTTATTTAGATAAGCGCTCGTTTTATTAGGCTTTATCGCGCTAGCTTTCCATTTTCCGTTGAATTTGCAAAATGAACGGCAATTTGTCCTTTTACTTTTTATGTTTTTTTCTTTTTTTTTTTTTTTTTTTTTTCTTTTTGTTTGTTTATTTTTTATCGACGACATGAAAATCTTTTTCGCGAAACTTTTAATTTTACGAGGTTCATTATTATATCGATCTACGCTTTTATCGAATTTTATCGCGAAAATATTTCGTGCGCTTTGAGCTAAAGGAGAATGTGAAAAAAATTAAAAAGTAAACGGCGTTGTTTGTTTCTGCGACTCTATCTCGGGTAAAATTTTTTTACTCTCTCGACGGTATTCCCATTGTGCTCGCGATTGAAAATATATCGTTTATAATAAATTCTTTCGTTTTTCATTGAATAAAAAAGTAGAGCTGTTATTTTCATGAATACGAGAGTCTGCATTACTAATTTTTCATTCGAATTGAAACAACAAAGTTATGCGCGTTTAATTTCCTTTTAAACATATTTTCAGCCTTTGTTTGTCTTTATAAAAGCGCTTTTCCTTTATGACTCTTAATAAATTATCTTTCCCATTTATCGGCTGCTCTATTATCTTGAAATAAAATTAATCTTAAAATTATCTAATTGTTTATGTAATAAATGTCGATGTACTGCTGATAAAAAAACTTTTATAAAAACATTTACCGAGTTAATCGATTACAAAATAGAATGTTAGTTTTACATACAGAGACCCAGTATCGCCATTATTCAACAAGTCGACGATAATTATTTAACGATTTGAAACTACTAAGTCTAATGTTAGCTTTAAAAATTAAAAAAATTATTTCGAAAATTCAGTTACGGTAAAACAAAAGAGGAAACATATCGCGACGACATTCGTTACTTTTTTGAATTAAAGCTCTGCTGTATATTTACCTCTATCGATGGGAGCTTCGGAAAAAGCGATCGCCGTCGTTTTTCGACCGTAAAAAAACCTTCCGCAAATGAATGAGAAACTTTTAACGTGCATATAGTGATACAGTCTTGTTTATTTTTTTTTTTAAAGCAAATATTCGCGATACGTTTTGCAACGATATTTTTTTTAGTTTCGTATTTAATTTCGAACAAAAATACTATACACTTTATCGAATTTTATTACGTTATTGGATTTTCATTATGAATTTTATAAGTTTGTTGTTGAATATTTGCTGGCTATTTTTGGCGTTACGTTTAAATTTTTTTATTACACAGTACATAATGTATATGACCGCGTCAACTCGAGTAAAATTTTGAATTAAATTTTCAAAACATTAATGCGTGGTAATGATTTTAAAATATATCGTTGGGCAATTTTTTTTTTTTTTTTTTTTTTTCAAATTGAAATTCGAATCTCACAACGTAAGAGTATACAAAGCGTCATTCCAAACGTAAATCTTCCACGGATGGCGTTAATTATAACGGTGCATCAATCCATTATGTGCACGGCAAACATCGCGGAGTATGAAAGGAAGAAGGTACAAAGACCGCAAAAGCAACGATAGACGCACGCAAACATCGGCGTAGCAGCGCCAGCAACGCTTTTAAAAAGGGGTAGACTATTACTTAAACTGTCGAAGCGAATCATCGGCGTATCATCGCTCGCCTTTTTCTTTTTACCTTTTTTCTTACGGCTTACGCGCCGCTCGTACGCTAACGCGAACAAAAAGTTTCCATCCCCGAGCGTAAACTCGATTACCTCTTTCTAAAAAAAAAAAAAAAAAACATAAGCAAAGAAAATGTTCAACCTCGTGGCAATCTTCACGAGATAATGAAAGAAAAAAGAGAGAGACGCGTGAATTTTCGGAACGACAAGAAAAAAAAAAAAAGACAACGTTTGTCATTAACAATCAAAGTAATTCGACATCGAAATAATAGCGTTATAGGTAAAGAAAAACATACGCGTACAAAGCGACAGAGGTGCACTCGAGCTTCTCTCTCTTTTATCATTTTGCCCCGAGCTCGCTCGTTCTCCAAACGTAAACGTGCACGCACTCGCGCTCGCGTAATTATTTACCGTAAATAACACGATTAATCCTCTTCTTTACATTATCCCCCCTCTCTCTCTCTTTTTTTCTCTCTGGCGCGCTAAACGCGAAATGTAAAACTTTGTCAACTTTATCGCGCTTATATATTATCTCGATATAAAGTGCACAACAATGGCGAAAGCGAAGTGTAAGAAACACAGCGTCGATACCGAGTGCCAGACGGAAACTGCTCGCATGCCACGGTAGCGTCGTCGTCCTATCTCTCCGCGTTTCCCTCCCACTCCTGTAGACGACGCGCGCGCGCAACCCCTGGAGAGAGAGAGAGAGAGAGAGAGAGAGAGACAAACGTTTTCTGTCTTTCTCTTATATAAATATATATATATATATATATTATACATATTCTATCTCAATAGGCTGCTCGATGCTATATGCTCTTAGGAGTGCGTTAGGATTTCTCTCTCTCTCTCTCTCTCTCTCTCTCTCTCTCTTTTACTTCTATTTGTCTGCAGTCTTTTTTTGGGAAACGAGTAAAGTATAGATATATACAGTACGTACGAGGAAGTGCAGGAGAACGAGCGAAGATGCTCGATATAATTGGAGGAGAGCTGCTTTGTTTGCTTTCGAGAGCGAGGATTCTGCTTTTGCTGTTAAAGAGGAGTGAGAACTCATTCTCTCTCACACATACACACACACACACTCTCTCTCTCTCTCTCTCTCTCTCTCGCTCTCGCTCTCTTTCTGCTCTGGATGAATTTCACGCAAGAGTTTCTCTTGTTGCTTTTTCCCTCTTTATTTCAATTTTTTTTTTTTTTTTATTCTATTGTTTACAAAAGTTAGTTATCTATCCTAGATTGGATTGGTATTTTAAAGGATGCGTCATTTCCGTCTTCATTTTCATTTTTATTTATTTATTTAGTTTTTTTTTTTTTTTTTTTTTAACTACTTGGGCAATTAATTTTCGTATTTTGGCTTCCAACCCCACGCTTCCAACCCTATATTTATAAAGCAATATGATTCTAAATAAGCACAAAATAAAGTTTTACGCGTACTTCGTATTAGTAATGATGTGTATGGCAAACGAAAAAAACGTACTCCTTAATTAAACGTGAATAAATTAAGACGTATTCTTCCCGATAGAAATATTTCCGAGATAAATTTTAATTTTACAAGAAATGATTTTTCACACTTACGAACTTGATTCTCGACAATTGTTTCGTTTTTCCTCCGGTTTTTTTTTTTTTTTTTCTTTTTTTTACGTACTTATGTAGTTAAAATTTACTGCGAGAGATAGTACAGGCCACAGTGGCTATATAAAAACGTCAATTCGCTTAACGTCTATTAACATTTTGATAAGATTAATTCGGTTAGTTTTCTGATGAATATTCAACGTTGAATATGTTAAACGGCATACGTTATTATTAAAATAATTCTCTCATTAATTATAAAATTTTATCAAAATATTGTATTGTCTTTTTTAATTAGCATATAGTATTGACTTAATTAAAAATTGGTCATTAAAATTTTGTTAAAATAAGCATAATAATAAGAATACATTTTCACAATTGACAATAAATTAATAACCATCTCGATATATTTTTGATGTTTATATAAAAGATTACGCTCGCACAAGCAATAAACTCTCCAGAGTAATCAGATCTCTCCTAATTGTGCGATGTCAATTTCTATCAAATCAAGACACGTACGAATCTAAACGAATGTTTGTATACATAACGGACGAGTGCAAACAAAAATATTTCAGTAATATGATAACAATAATATTGTTTATTATTTACGTTGACGTTAAGTTAATATTTTTTAGATGATTTATTAGCCTTGATATTGAGTTAGTGTTGAGGTGTATTTTATCAAAAAAATTAATAAAATTATAAACGATCTGGTATAAATAGTTAATTAATGTATTAAATATGTTATAAATAAACAATTCAAATAGAAAATAATAATATAAAAGTTAAACTTTAAGGTTACTATTGTCCAGTTTTATATAACTCCACACATTTTCATTAGAGTGAAAAAAAAAAAAAAATTTTCCTGAATAATAAATTAATAAAATCGATAAAATTATTTAATCGATAAAAAAAAAAAAAAAAAAAAAAAAAACTCCACTCTACTATTTGATTAATGCTTGATTCTTTATGAATGAATAATAGATAGTTTTTCATTACAAAAAAATTAATTAATACGTAAAATGAATAACAAACTACCGTAATTTATCGAATTAAATATACACAGTTCACATTTTTCATCCTCATATTTTCATTCTTACTCGGAAGCACAAAGTAACGAATACAACATAAAAATTGAACGACGTGCAGCTGTAACTCTATGGAAAATCGACATCGATCGCGCAATCTCAATAATTTACCAACTACGTATACGATGCGAAAGCATCGAGTTACCTTTTTTTTTTCTTCTTCTTCTTCTTCTTTACCCTTCGAATTCACAGTAAAAGCGAAATTTAACGACGCGCGAAGGAAGGAACGCGAATGCGAAGCAACGTCCGATTCAACTTTACGGCGAGAAAAGCTGGCGTTGCTCGTTCGCTTTCGACGAAAATGATAATCCGGCGCCGTTGAAATTATCCTTTCATTCGCGCGCTTGAATTTCCGTTATGGAGGTAAAAATACAGGAAAGATCTCGTATTTCGCCGATGTACCGAGAAATTTGTTGCTTCGACTTTAACCTTGACACTTTGACTAACGCTTTGATTCGTCGAGTCAATTTAAAATAAAAAAAGAAGAAAAATAATAATAGTAAAACGATATACTGCGATGCACGAATGGATAAGTTGAAAAAAAAAAAAAAAAAAAAAAAAAAAAAATGACAACAAAGGCTCCAAGTAGATACAATCCGGGATTGTTCAGACGAGTGCAACGACACGTTGATAGCTCTCGCCTTGTCACATCGTTTGAGGAATAGTTTTCTTCTTCAATTTTTTCTTTCATCGCTTTGGGTGTTGGGATATTCGTAGACATTTATTTGTTTTTTTTTTTTTTTAAACTCAACATCGTTACATTAAGTAGTTAAGAGAATAGGAATGTATTTAATTAAAAGTTAATATATATATATATATATAAGAATAACAAATTTTTTATGATTATTAAAATAAATTAAATTTTAAATTTTAATTTAATTTTCAGAACATTTATATGAATAAAAATATCGACAACCTGATAATTAGTATGCAATGAATTGATTTTCTGTTTTAAAAATACAGCAAATAAAATTAAATTGACACCTTTTGTGTAAGTTATTGTTACCATTGTATTAATTTATTAAGGGCATCTTTTAATACCGCATTTAAAATAGATTATTAAGTAAAACAATTTATTATAATGAATAGCTTTCTTTTTTTACTTTCCCGTTATAATTAATACTTTAAATAATAACTTTATAAAAAATGAATTTATTATTGGTTGACATTAAGCTTAATGGAAGGAGATTTTTTTTTTCGCTTAAATTCACGGTATATCAATAAACGTGCACTTCATGACTTATTGAAATGGATTGCAATAAGATATTCCGCCGTACAACCTCTTCACTGAATTCCAATGACTCAATCCATCATTCATGAATACTTGGACTTTCGTCCATTGCCTTCTAGCGAGAGAGCGACTATCCAATAATATCTAGCTTGACTTACAAGATGAAATTGCATAATGCAAATGCGTACGGTAATAAAGAGCCCAAACATTATATCGCGAGAAATAATAAAACATTTTTTTGCATATAAGAACAATATGAAATTTTATTCTTTGTGGAAAATTTCGATGGTTGAATTTCAGCTAACTTTAACTAATCAATTCAATCAACTTCTTGGACCGAACGAAGTTTTCTTCGTTAAATGATTATATGAAGTTGAATCGATTATTTAAGAAAGAAAACTAACTCGATCAAAGAAAGTAATCGACAAACTTCTTTTCCAAGATTTTATCCTAAAAATAAAAAAAATTATCTTATCATGCGTGTAAACGAAAAAATCAAAAAGTTAAAACAAAAAAAAAAAAAAAAAAAAAAAAAAAACAGATTAATCAAATTTAAAAGTGAACATTTCAATTAAAAAAAAAAAAAAAAATCTCACTCGTAGAGAGAGAGAGAGAGAGAGAGTGAAAATTTTCGAAAGGTTGCGGCTAGAGACTGAGCCGCAATCGCTTTAAAACAGCGGCGCACCTCGTTCTCAATTTCCTGATACGAGACGTATCCAACATATACATATATGCATACACAGATACTGCACATGTACATATGGATAGGCTGCCGCATAATATCCACTTATCCTGGTTCAATAAACGCCGAGTGGCCGACTCTCACTTATTCGCTCGATGATCCAAGGCAGCAGCGGCAGCGGCAACAGCAGCCTCAGCAAATTCAATTTTAATTACGGCAAAGGTTAACAGCACCGGGGGTAGAAACTCACGGAGAGAGAGAGAGCATCGATGGCTAAATAAAGCGCGGCTGGTTGGGCCAATTAATTGACTCTCACTCTATCTCTCTCTCTGTCTCTTTCTCTCTCTCGATGCCCCGAATGATTTCACGAAGTTCATCATATGCCAGCGAGAGATAGCCTTCCATATATGTATATATATGAATCGTTCGCGGAGACACTGTCTTCGACTTCCTCGAAGAATTGAGAGAGAGAGAGAGAGAGAGAGAGAGAGAGATAGAACCGAGTCAAGGAGCAACGTGTCCAATTAAAACTAATTAAGCGTGGGTCGCTTCATCGGCGTTCAACGATATCGGTAAGGCGCAAGATAGATCCTGACGCTTATATTCTCTTATGTATTTTTTTTCCTTCGATTATACTCAGTCCAGCCTTTGCCTTACTTTCGTCATGTGAATGATAAAGACGACCGAGCGCGTATCCGTTCGCGAACGTGTATGTATACTTTCGAGTAATTCGTCAAAGTGAAAACTATGTACCTTTCGTTGCGTTTCAATTAATTCTCTTTTTTTTTTCTTTATCATACGTTTAAAACTTAAAGAGCTCGGCAATTATTATAGACGTAATTAAAAGGATTATCTTATGATAAAATTAATAAAATTAAAGTAAAATATGGCAATCATTAAATGAAGAATATTTTTTTTTTTTTTTTTTTTTTTTAAATTTTTTAACGTCCTTGTTTTTATTTTTATACTTAACGTCGTTTATAATAAATATACTACGACTTTCCAATATTTTACACATCGCTCCTGTTGTTTTTTTATAATTTTTTACTTTATATAAGCCTTGCGAATAAATTTATTATCTTGGATATCTATGCCTCGACACTTCGTTTTTAATTTTTTTGACAATTAGAAAACGCTTCTTAGCTCAGATTTTAATCGTTCGAATGTTAAATGCAATTTTCAAAATTGACGTTATACTAAAAATTCTTAAAGACAATCGATTGTTCGAGACCAAAAAGAAAATATTCTCATTATAATAAAAGAGATGATTTTAGAGTCAATATAAGCTTATCAAGCTTATAAATCGAGAGAAAAAGATAAACGGCAGATTCAAGCAGACGATGAGAATTTAAAAGCCAAAGCCAACTAAGCGTGACAAAATTCTCTCAAATCCCAGACGAAAACTCGAGGAGCGAAAGCGAAAGAAAATAAACGCGCGCGTATAAACATAATAAAAAAAGTGTAAACTTTCATCCGTGCAAATTTTGTGCAAATGTACTTTCTCCATCAATCGATACAGCTTTGCGAAAGCACAAAGCCAAAGCCTTTACGTGTAAGATCGAACATCGGCACGCAACGTTTTTCTCAATAAAACGGAAGAGAAGGTACAACCCCTCGAGGTATCTTTTTCTTTTCCCGACACATCAACGCCGAAGAGACAATGCCTCTATCGAGTACGGCTCTCTTTCTCACCCTGTACTCCACCTCGGCTTCTATACGCCGCTAACATTTTTTTTTTTTTTTCTTTTTATTCTACGCGCTCGGCGTACTGTGTTTATATATATGAGGTAGCGTGTGCAACTCGACACGAGCGAGAGAAAGAGAGAGAGAGAGAGAGAGAGAGAGAGAGAGAGAGGACGTTCATCCCTCGGTCGGTTAGGGTCACCGACGCATGTAGGATATGCCGCGTGGCCGACGCGATGACTAGAGCCCAGAAAATTATAGTTCCGCGGCTTCGTGTGTATACGCGTGTCTCTCTCTCTCTCTTTCTCTCTCTAGTTATAGAGTGGAGGATCGATCGCGATGGTCGACGCCCGTACGCTGTCATTCTCCCTTCGTCTCTCTCTCTCTCTCTCTCTCTCTTTCATTTATCACCTTATGAACTAACAGAAAGAGAAACTATCTTTTTTTTCTTGTTACGCGTAAAACGCGGATATCGATGTGTCGCGTTGATTACTCGCTCGAGCATATTTCTCTCTCTCTCTGTGTTATTATTTGAACGTACTTTTTCGTTGATTTCTAAACATGTCGCTAGCTATTTTTGCCGTTTAATTGCCCTTTGCGGGAAAAGGTTTGCGCTCTATAGTACACGCTTTGCAATTCGCTTGATAAATTTTGTAAATAAAGTTTATCGTCATTACGAGAGACTATGTAAACAGCAAATTGAATAAATAATTCGTTTTATTAACTTTAAAACGTTGAATTAAATATAAAGTATAATATACGATAAACAAATAAAACTTGTTTAAAAAAAAAAAATTGTTCAAATTGAAACATCGGAAAAATTTTAAAATCTTTGAAGTATTGAATTTAAAATTTGTACACGCTCTAATTAGCGCTGTTGTTATATCCGAAGCAAGAACAGAGTTACGATCAAAGTTAAAGACGACCGGTTAATTTAATAAAATCTTTCAAATTACGAGGCGCACGCGGCAAGTTAACCGTTGAAGCGTCTTATTTATTATATGTCACAAAGCGACTTGATTGATTAACCATTTTGCGTATGAAATGTTAGACGGAAAACCGTTTTAATCCAATACGAGCTTCCGAAATTGATATTAGTAATTAAGACGAAATGGCCAATTTCGCTTTATTAAACGAAATTGCATTTTTAATTTTTCCTGGACGTTATTGGAAAAAAAAAAAAAAAAAAAAAAAAAAAAAAAAAAATCATTGTATGATTTCTCATCGGCTTTTCAATAAAGTTTTAATAAATTTTTATGCTTTTGATGAAACACGTGTAAACGAAAATTTTACAAATACAAAAAAGATGGGCAAACGAGTTTAAAAAACAAAAAGTTTCATATTTTTCGTTGGGCAAAAAAAAAGTACGAGTAAAATTGAATAAAATTTCAAAAGAAATAATGATAAGACAGTAAGATCAGAAAATATGAAAAGCTACCCGACACTTTTTCTCCACGTCACTTTTTCTCCTTTCTCTTAGTTATTTCATTTCGCTTCTCTCGCTAGTTTTCGATCTCGCGATGAGCCGGACGTTATCCTCGATCTTAAACCTCGCGAATACTTTTTCATTTCTATCTTGGAAAAGGCTTTTTTCCTTCTTTTTTCTTTCTTCTGTTTCGACAGCTTTATTTTTAATCCATTTTATACACTTTTTCAATAGACGGATAAAAATCTCATTGTAAGATGATACCATTCGAAATTGATATTTTCTTGTATTAAAGGAGAGTTTATAGTTTTTAAATGTTTATTATTTGTTATTACACGAGACAGTGATTATTATAATAATACGAGACAATAGCGATTACGGTTAACCTTTACAGCACTGTTGAATGGGAGTGGGTTTTGATTTACAACGTCTGGGTACATTAATTTTTTTAGTATCGAACGATACTGGACATTCCTGTAATATAAAAAATTGATCAATATTAGGTAGTTTTAGTCGTACTATTCGTTTATTTAAATCGGTAAAAATTTTATTTACTTTTTGTAAAAAAAAAAAAAAAAAGATTTTCAAACTGAAATTTGTCCGTTTTATCATTAAAATAATTTTCGTTAAAATTTGTTAAAAAAAAAAAAAAAAAAAAAAAAAAAAAAAAAAAAAACTGTAAATGAATCATCCGCGTATTTTTGCGCGGACAAAACAAAAATACTACGATATCGTAGCACCGACGCAATAAAAGTATGCATAAATATGTATAGTATTAGGTAAGCAGGATTAAATATCGAGGTAAAATACCTTTTCGGTACAGTCGTCGGGATCGTTTTGTTCTATGTCCTGTGAGACCAAAGGCACGAGTCTCGGTGTTTCCCTCAAGGAGTAAGGAGGCTCGAGTATCCAAGCGCTTCCGGTTTCCGCGCGCGCCATCACGTGGGCCAACGCCCGGCCTAGTCGAACTCTGTCTTTGCTCCTGAAAAATACACGCGACAAGTGCGAGCTGCGATCGCTACACCACCTTTCTCCCTCGTGTTCTATACGCGATCCCAGATTGCTGTTTGCTCTGTTTCTTTGTTCAACCGATGCCTTTGATCGACCTCTCTCTCTCTCTTTCTCTCTCTCTCTCTCTTTTACTGCGCTTCGTGTGCTTTGTCTACTACGGCTGCGCTCCACTTTCTTTTTTTTTTTTTTTTTTCTCTTTTTGTTTGTTTGTTTTTTTTATTTCTTTTTTATGGTAGCAATCTCGACGATTGGTTGATAAGATTTTTAAAAAAATGCGTGCGCCTCGTGCGTGTCGATTATATAGTTTAAACGTTTGCTTAACTATTTCTAACGCCCGCTATTTGCAGTTTAATCGAATAGCGTAGTTTTTTTGAGTTTTTATTCGTTGCTCGAGCGCGATAAACAAAAAGAATAATCTTTTACGCGTCATTATAAGAACAATGAAAACTATTATGATTAAAAATTGTACGATAGTCGAAAATTTATGATTCTAATTAATTATTTATAAATAAGTATTGTATAAAAGTCGACATTTCGTTAAATTTTAAATGATTATTTTCTTCCCTTTTTTTTTTTTTCTATAAAATCATTCACTACCGTGCCGAGAGAACAAATTGAAAAATTACTTTATCTTCCGCCAAATTTTTACAGTGAATAACTAAACTTAACCCCTGAAACAAAAGAACGAAACTTGAGAAAAGACAAAAGAGCGCTCGAGATCCCTCCCTATAACATGATTATGGCGGCATCTAAGGTAAACTAGGGCAAAATGAAACAAAGAAGAAAAAAAAAAAAGAATTATTTTAAAAAAACGCCTCGAGTGATAAAGCGAACGTTGAAAATCTTAAAAAAAAAAAAAAAAATTAAATAAATTATCTTCTGCCGCGTTATTTCCCACTTTTTTATTTCTTTTAAATAAATTCGTTAAAGATATTCAAAGTATTGAACAATTGTTATTATTTATTCAAAAAATCATACGATATAATTCGCAATCTATATTTTGATAACGTAACGTTTAATTTTAACATTAATATAAAGCAAGTAATAAAGCATAGTCGGTCGACAGTGTACGCGCATTACTTTTTCTTAAGTCCCATCGCGAGTTTAAGTATCTTATCTTTCGCCCAAACCATCAACAATGCCTTCATAAATTTAGCTTTTGAGATTGTTAACCAGGTATTGTTTACGTTTTATTACTCTATATACATCCGAATATTCTACGAGAGTATTTTGGCCGGGAATCAAGATTTCCTCATCTTGATTACGGCTTTCTTGTGTATCTTAATGCAGCTCTTAATCTTGAAGCCAAGTCGTAGATTTTACAATGCCTTATACGTGTGGGATATGTCTCGGAACTTTAAAGAGACGGAAGATTACGTTTCGCGTGGAATAAGTGGATCGTTTGTCGAAACGATTTTATAAATTGATTGTACGAATTGTTACCCAATTGCTGACGATGATTTTACTTGCGCTTGTGTTTATTTAAATAAAATGACGACGATAAAAATTATGTCAATATTCTTTGTCTTAACGTTAATGTGATTTTCAATGGTATCTCTTTCCTATCAAAATAAATATTTATAAGATTATTTATTTGTCAGCCGATGAATCCGAACATCGATTTCAATATACCAACGGTTAGCGATACATTGATCAAGCAATAGAAAATTCGTATTTATTTATTTATTTCGATAAAATATCGTACCACACTCAACGATTTATGGTAAATTCAGCAACGCAATAAAAAAAAAAAAAATCGATAACGTTTTAACCTTATTTTATCTATCTCATCTACGTACCGATCCCAAAATTTTTTTTTTCTTTTTCGTCCATCCCCCCCCCTTCCTCCCTCCCAGCAGCTATCGGAAAAATTTTCCAAAGACTTACGGATCGGGAGAACAAGGAACAAGGCCACAAGTAGATGCATCGCGCGAGACGTAGTTTTGTATGAGTGACTCGCCGGGAAGATCGGGTAATCCAATGGAATCGAAATCTCGATTAGCGGGACACAAAGCCACGAAACGCACGCCCGTCTTTTCCATCGGGAAACTCTTCTGTAGGGAGAATGAACGGGAGGATAAAAAGAATGAGAGAATATAGGAAGGAGAAAATAAAAAAAGGTACATGCATTGTAAACGAGGCCAAGCTCTTTTTTCGTAATCTATATGTATATGTGAGTGTGTGAGGGAAAAAAAGAAGGAGAAAGAGAGAGAATAAAAGACATGTCTTGGATTGATCATCGAAAGCGTATTACGAAGAATTCCAAGACCCCGACAGTTGAATCTTATTCGGATGGGAAAGATTCGGTTAAGCTTTCCTCGTTTTATGGCTGATTTAGTTCTATGCGGGCACTGAATTACGCGCAAGGCTCTATTGAAAATTAAATGGAAAACACTCCGCGTAATTTTCCAAAATGTTTTTATCCATCGTTTTCTTTTTTCTCCATTTTTCTTTTCTATTTTTTTTTTTTTTTTTTTTTTTCTCAACCATTGTCTTGGATTTTATAACGATTTTTTCGAAAAAATATATAATTATATTAAAATTTAAATTTGTCGAAATTTCTAAAAGCGCATTATCGCGAAGCTATTTTTGGTAAATTTTAATTTGAAACAATTATAAATACTAATTGTACTTTTCATTGTCGTATTTAGAACAAGAGAATCATATATCATGGGTTTTTCGTAAATCCTAGTTTATACCTCTTTTTTTATCCTAGATAGCAAAAAAAAACAAAAAAAAAAAAAAAAAGAACGCGGCGTCTTATCTTTTGAACAATTTAGAAAAAATTTATTCAAAAGATTTTTACCTCTAAAATAAATGATTTTTCCGCGCTTAAAGATAAATCCATCGAAAGTTTCTATTGATTATTACAAAAAAAAAAAAAAAAAAACGTAAACGTGCAAACATCCTTTATCAAAGTATAAATAAAGTTTTATTCTTTATTTACTCGGACAAAGAAAATTGCATTTATATTTAACCAAGCCAAACGTACGCGTAAGAAAGCTCGCTTTATGTTAAAAGGCTCATTCGACGAAGCGCCAACAAGCCAATCGCGCGAACTTTACAAACACGCCGTGCAAATAAAACAATGAACGATAAAATAAAGTAATACGATTGGCATTAAAAGCGTATCGAGCGAATCAACAACAAGAACAATAACAACGACGGCCGACCGTTATCGCGCTAAATGCGTATATAAAATCCAAAGAAATCAAATTTCCACGGATATTCTCTCTCTTTCTTCGTTTGTTCCCCTTGGGTAATAACAGCGTGCAGATGAAAACATCTACATTGATATGAAACGATATAATAAAGAAAAAAAAAGTATTTCTTTTTCCCCCTCTCGTGAAAGGTATAGTGAATTCTTACCGCCATGTGGATAGTCGTCTCAACTACGGGCTCACCGCCGTGACAATACACCGGCACCGGTTCCGCGGGCCAGCCCATGAATCCCAGAACCGAGGCGCAGTTGACGACAATGGCGTTGGAATCGTGTGTTTCGTTGGACATAAACTCCATACCGAGTTGTGATATCCGACGCGAGTTACTCTACAATAATACAACGTTTATTTATTTATGTAGTTTATTTTTTTTTTAACCTTTTATCAAGACACCACGTGAATTTACGGGAGAGTTAAGCAACGCGGCTTTCAATTTTATCGGATTCGTTGCGATTTTATGACGTTGCCCGGACGTTTTATGGGGGTACGGAACAAAGGTTATCGACGCGGTTGACTTTGGAATTTAACGTGGCTTAGAAACCCGCTGGAATTGGCTTTGCTCGGTATGTATTTAATTAATGTTGCAGTTTTTATTGTTTTTTATCGAATTCGCGCGATTATACGTGCAGCTCTGATGTTTAAAAGATGTGCGCGGATAACAAAATGTATTATACATTCTCACGCTATAAAATAGCTTGAATAGCTTTTTATTTTTTAATACATTTACGTTTACCTTTTATTATATTTATATAATATTTTGAGTAAACTTCATCATAATATCCTTAATATAATTTTGAATTTATTCGTTAAATAAAAATACTCGGTTTAAATTACTTTCTTAACCCACATTTTTATACGAATCCGCAAGGTTCACCGATTATCGAATAAAACTTTTATGGCGTTGTTAAAAAAAAAAAAAAAAAAAAAAAAGAAATATATAAACTTGAAAGGCAAAGGTTATAAATTTTTCATCAAGCAAGAAAAATTAATAAATAACAACCGTAAATAACGGCTAATATTTTATACCTCACGAGGGTTTACTTACTACCACGGGCTGTTGATCGCAGTAGTGCGTCCGAGATTCGGGCAGACTTTGAATGGCGTCGATATCGTTGAACAAAATACTCACGGGATCGTCCTTGCAATGCGGCGATTTGAATATACCTTGTGCGCCGTTTATAAAATCGTCAATGTTAAATAAAGGATTATTAAAATATAAAATTAAAAATAATTGAATAAAAATACCTTGAATTTGACAGGAACTTGTAATATCGCAAGGATAAAATCTCGCTCGGTCCATTCCAAAAAGTTTGCAAAGCTTTTCGGCTGCAAACCAGCCAGCTTTCATGTCGTTGTCTGCCAAAATGACTCTCTAAAAAATTTTCGAGCAAATTTTTACGGATAAATAAGAGAAAAAAAAAAGAATGTCTCGACGATATATTGGAAACGTTTTCATTAAAAAATTTGCACGTTCAAGATGTTCTCGTATAAACAAAATGAAAAAAAAAAAAAAAAAAAAAAAAAAAAAAAAAAAAAAAAACGTCGAAAATTTTACGAAAAAAGAAAGAGTTAGGAAGTATACTGTAAAAGGCAAACGTCGCATCCAACGTTCGTACGAGAGCGAGTATAGAAGAAAAATATATAAAAATCGACGTTGCTCTCATTATTTCGTCTTTTATATTATTAGTGTGTGTATATATATATATATATACATATATAAATTCGTGAACGTTTATACCGAACGAAATTTTTCTCTGATAACCTTTTACCGGAAAAGCACTTTGTAGAAATCCTTTTTTATTCTCTCGATCGCGCGATTTTCTACAGAAGACTTTTTATTTTTATTTCGGTAATACCATTAAAAGTTTCTTTACTTTTATATACTGTTATATTATTTTTTATTTCGTTTCGAATAACTATAAAATAATATATATATTTTTTTTTCTAAATCGTAATACTATGATAACTATAAAAAAAAAACTATAAAAAAAAACTATAAAAAACTATAAAAACTTTAACTATAAAAAGAAAAATGTTATTTCAATAAAAAATTTTTGTAAGATTTACAAAGATTAATGATTATTATTGACTCAAAGTTTTGAAAATGAAATTTATCTCAATCGTTTTGGTTTAACTTGAATGTAAAAGAAAAATAAGAAAAATAATAAAAAGCAAAAAAAAAAAAAAAAAAAAAAAAAGTTAATTCAGGAAAAGAACCAAAAACTGTTCTAAATATTAAAACTATAGCTATACATGGATGTATATATATATATATATATATATATATATGATATATGATATATACTTTAGCGCCAAGTGAGAGCAGCTGTTCGGCAGCGGAAAATCCGTAGCCATTTTTCGAGCCACCGATAACAACTGCTACTTTGCAATGCGGCGTGGAAATGGGAGACTTGATCTTTCTACAGTTCTCCGGTACGATGATTTTCGGGCTGGGCTCCAATTCTTTACAACATGCCACTGCTTTTTTTCTCTTTATTATGCTACGGATACTGATTTTTTATTTATTTATTTATTTATTTATTTATTTGAAAAACTGAAGTAAATTTTATGAAAGATTTTGGATACGAATATTCAAACGTCTTTTTTTATTAAAAATTATAACTATTAAAATTTTTTATAATACGAAAATATGTTTGTGAAAATAAACATATTTTTTATTCCGTTAAAAAACTTTATTGTATTTTTCAATGTAAGTCAAAGTGAAAAATAATCGAATTTGGTCAGACGTACGAGATACACAACCGTATCGTCGCTTTTTCATCTTGAGGGTTTAAAAAATAAAGTAAAAAAACAATTGTTTTTTTCAGTTTTAGATTCTTAAAATTCTTATTTTCTCTTTCTCGTAAAATACCTTATTTACCTTGAAAAGCATCTCTTTATACTTAAAAGTATTCAAGTTTAATTTTTAATTTCGACTTGAATTTAAAAAAAAAAAAATATTTTAAACATTTGAAGGTAAACGAAAATAAATATCAATTGTTGGTGCAAAGTTTTCTCGTAAAAATTTAAAAAAAAAAAAAAAAAAAAAAAAAGAGCCAAAAAATTCTTATAGAGTAAGAAGCTACTTAAAGCACTTTGTAGTTTTATATTTCACGTCGGTTGCATACCTGAAATTTTTCCGAACGAATTGAAGGACGTTGGTTGCGTTCGCCAGACGATGAAGCGTTGTTTTATCGCAGAATCTTTGTACTTTCATGTTTAAAATGCTCGGAGAACTGTATTTTTATTTTTTTAAATAAAATAAAAGGCTTTAAATCAACTTAAAATTTTTTGTCATATGCAGCGAAATTTATTTTTGGTTAGAATTTTCATCGATGAAACAAAGGAACGTCATTTGTGGAATTTTTTATATATATTCGAATAGCAAAAAAAATTTTTTTTCAGGGAAGAAAATTTTAAAGAATTTTTTTATTTGAAATAATTTTAAAAGCGTTAAATTAATAATTAATTTGTATTTTAAAAAATTCATGCAGACCGATATTAAACGAAATGTTAGAAAAATAAATAAATAAAATAAAATAAAATAAAATAAATTTATATTCATAAAGCTAATGCATTTTTATTTAAGGCTTGCAGTATGTAATATACGAGCGCAGCAAAACATAATTATACATAGATAAGAAAAAAATCAACAATCTTTTTAAAAAATAACTTTTCTAATTTAACTTATACGCTTATTATATATATATAGACTTTTCAATGAAATAATTTTTTCACACACTCTCAAATTTGAAATTTCTAGTGCAACCTAATTATTTTTAACGTCAAACATTAAATAATTAACTTGTCGTGTACATCGATCAAAACAATTTCATCGTCGTTAATTTCTTTTTTCTTTATTGTTTGTTTGTTTGTTTGTTTGTTTTTTTTTTTTTACCGTTGCTCGTAAAAAATCAATTGGACGAGCTTATGCAAAAAAGATGCGTGCATATAAGTATTCCAACTTATCGTCTCTTTGCCATATTTTCATCTATACACACATACTTGCAACAATTAAAAACACTAAACGCGTGCGCCATTTACATGGAAGCAGCCAATTATTACGGAACGGAGATTCGATCGAAAGCTAAAATTTCTTTTTACCTTTTATTATTTTCTTTTTTTTTTTTTTTTTTTTTTTTTTTTTTTTTTTTTTTTTTTTTTCTTTACTTTTTCTCTTTACACGGCAAATCGTTACGTGCATTTTTTTGTTACTTTTTTTTATTATTTCTTTGCTAGCTATGAGGAACGAAAAAATTATGAGCGTACGAGTAATGTACAATACACAGCACACAGTTCACAAGTTTTCAAAAAATAAGTTCTATAAAAAAATATTTCGAATAGAAATACTCGAGATAAAAATACGTAATATAAATATGTAATTCGAATACCTTTACTTTCTTTTGCTTATTTTTACGTCACGGTACTTGCTCTATTCCATCACTATAAATATGATTGTTTGCTGGATTTCGTTTTTTTCTTTTTTTTTTTTTTTTTTTTTTTTTCAAAGAAGCCGTACGAAAAAGTTTGAATGATTATATATTTTGATTTTATTTATTAAAGGATTATCGTATTTTATAAGCAAATATTGCCTCGTATTTATTTATTTATTATTTTTTTTTTTCGGTAAATATCGCGTGTAGAAAATTTTTTAAAACGAACGTGTATTGAATCAAAATCAGTCGATTATATCACAGACAAAACATACAATTTGCATAAATTATTCAGCGCTTGAGAATTAATATTTACTCGAGATTAGATAGGCGTATTAGTCGATGCGATATGTATTATCGCTATTAATTTCAAAAAGATCATCATAACACCGTATGATATATCGATGTGTTGTCTGCATGAAATTTCGTGACTTTGAAGCATTTCTTTATGATTTTGTTAAACGCTATACAAAAGCCATTTATAAATATACATAATATTGCAAAAAGCGTTATTTAAAAACTATCTCGAAGACTCAATTGCTTATTTACGTACGTAAAAACATTTCCGTCGTACAAATGTAACGGATGCGCGGTTAAAAAATGTAAAATCGTATTTTTATTATTTTTTTTTCCTTTCCTGTTTTTTTACGCGCACACGGATCGTTTATGTTGTATAGAAATCGCGTGTAAAACATACGGTTACGTCCTATACGTTATGCAAATGATTGATTTACCTTCGTTAATAATAATTTTAATAATATTAATATTAATAATAATAATAATAATAATAATAATGATCGCAATACATCACTCTTTGAATCGTTATTGTGCGATCGTCGGATAATCGCTTAATATGGATCTATTAAACCTCATCATAGCGATGTTATTGTGTAATCTTGCCACGAAAGAAATTGGTAAAAAGTCCTAAATTCGATGCAATGGTCACATGGTTGAAAATGATTGCAATGAATTTGTGCGTATTTCGATTCGAATATTGAAAACGACATTTCAATGCATGATTTTTCATTATTTCATTATTTGTAAATATATCCGTATAAAATTTTTTTGATTGGATTTTTAAAAATCTATCTAAAAATTATTAACACGTTCGTCGTGTGTTTACTCTTTGTAAAAAAAATAAATTTACTCTTAAATTCGCTCTTGGATATTCAGTTGTGCGTTTGTTCTTAAATCAATATTTTGACGTTGCGTCTTGTTTACTTAAACGATAAAAGTTGATTATTTTTAATATAAAAAATATTCGTTGTTAATTAACAACTAAATTTTTAAAAATATTTAATATACGATTGCGTTTTTAATAAAATTACCAAACGTCGTAAAAAATGCATTAATATGTTAGAATTCGGTAAAAAATTGTATACGTAAACTTGATACAATTATAAAAAGTTTTAATGCGCTTAAAAGATCTTTGGCAATTTACATAAACCAAGAAAATTTTCAACCGTGCACCAAATGAAATATTGGCATCAAATGATATTATTATACCGTTTTTAAAATATTTTTTTGAATATTTTTTTTTTTTTTTTTTTTTTTTTTGTTTGTTTTTTTTTATATTGTAAATATATTAGTAGTAATATTACTATTATTATTATATTAGCATAAAAAACGTAGAGAAAATTTTTCGTGGTACGGCATAGTTGGGCTGCGAGGAAGTGACCATTAACGGTACAAACTTTTTTTTTCTTTTTATTTTTTGTTTTTTTTTTTTGTTTTTTTTTGTTTTTTTTTGTTTTTTTTCCTTCTTTCTTTTTTTGTTCGGACGATTATTTGCGTGAACTTGTGTGGAGGGTTGGCTGACTTGTACTTCAGTGCTTCGAGTAAGTGATTTCGCGTGCCGGCTGTCCATTTTCCACGAGCCAGACGCTGCCGCTTTTGCCGTTCGCAAGTATGTGAATTAATGATTTTGCAACGTGTTCGGGTCTGTAAAGAACGAAGAGAGAAAAAAAATATTCATTGCTGGGAGATAATTTTATGGACTGTGAATAATGGCTTCTAATGCGTTATGAAATCGCGCGCTTCATTATGAAATTTATAACAAGGAAGAAAATTATTAATGGCGGTTTAAATAAATGAAAAAATTTTATTTTACAACGTATCTAATATAAAATAAAAAAAAATTAGAAAAAAATAATAAATACTTACGTTTGCGAGCTAGAAGTTGCAGTATCTCGACGCCAAGCATCTTCGTATCGAGGTGACAAAAGTTGCTTTCCAACGTCGCGCACCAAATTACTTTTTGTTGCTCCTGGACAAATTGCCATGACTCTTACTCCCGTGAGACCGACGTGATACTGATCCTGAAACATTTAAATTAATGCTTACTTCTTCATAATGATATTTTAAAAACCGCAATATGTATTTTTATCACTATTTTGTTTAAAAGTTGACGGTGAAAAATATTAGCAACAATAGACAATTAAAACTTACACCAAAAGCTCTCGTGAGACTAACAATAGCGGCCTTCGTTGCTGAATATATCGGACAGCTTACGTATGGATTAATGCTGACGTTGCTGCCGGTATTTATCACTACACCGCCTCTTCCACCTTTGTCGATACTCAGAAAGCGTTGGGCCAATAGCGTTCCGCGGATTACGCCATTCTGATGGTAAATCGAATGAATTTTTAATTAGCAAAGGATTGCGTGACTTTCTAGCTTGAAAATTATAGTTAATTTATTTGTGTAATAACTTAATTACCAGATTTATATCAACTTCGAGCTCCCAAAATCTATCGTTCATAATGCCCGCATTGTTTATAACAATATCGATATGTCCAAACGAAGCAATGGTTGTTTTGAAAGATTCTAAAATAATGGGTAAACTTTATTATCAATATTTCGATACAGCTTTATCGTCAATTTTAATATCAACCAGTTAAATTACCTTCAAATTGAGGGTAATCGGTTACGTCGCATTGACAAAATAAAATTCTGTCTTTTCCGTGTCTAGAAGCCAAAGTATGATACAACTTTTCTCCTTCTTCCGCGTTTATATCGCATATTGATACCTATAAAATAATAAAATCGTTAAAATTTTATTTCTTCGATGCGAATAAAAATAGCAATAAATAATATCAATCGTCATTTATTATTATTAAATCAAAATTAAAATTTTTATGCTTGATTATTCGAAGATGAAATGATAAAGGATTATTACCTTAGCTCCTTGGTTTAATAACTCCTCGGCGTAGCATCTGCCTATGCCGCTGACTCCTCCCGTCACCAGGGCGACGCGGCCTTTTACCTCCATGCTTTGTTTTGTTTACGTTTTTCCACCTTTATGCAAAATCCCCCTTATCCTATAAAATTATTTTTTTCGTAATAACCATAGCGTAATTATATTTTTTAATTTTTTTAATCAAGCGTTAAATATTTAAATATAAGAATCCATTATTTTGCATTAAAAAAAAAAAAAAAAAAAAAAAAATTTAACTTGTACAAATACAATATTCGTTATAAAATTTTTAAATTAATTAATTTTGTAAAAAAAAATTTTTTTAAATTATACATTTTCAAAATTAATTTTTTTAATTAAATTAGGAATTTTTTAATTACGCCGAAAGTGTTGATTGAAATAAAAAATATATATAAAACTTTATTACTAACTAAATATATTATGCAATAAATGTGAAAAAAAAATTCATAATTAATAAAAAATAGCGATCGTAATAACTATGATTCGGTATGTATGTTGCTTTTTATACAATTTTAATTTTCAATAGTTGTATAAACATTCGATAAAAATATTTTTAACGTAATCGATAATTCAAATAATTAATGAAGCAGAAAAACCATAATATTTTAAACCTGACACTTATTTCTAATAAAAATCGCAACGATCAATAAAATCCCATTATTTACGCTTCGACCTCGTTTAATATTATAAATTTATTTTAATTGCATCAAATAGGCATAATAAATTTGACGCAAAAATATATTTTAATTAAAAATTTTTAAATAAACAATAACGTGTTGTTTCAATAATCAACTATTATCAATAATGGCTATTAAATAATAGTTATAGGTTAATAAGTGAATTAAAAAATAAGCATAAAAAAAATGTTTATACTAATTAAAAGTTGTCGAACTAATGATCAACATCTATCATACACGAGAATAATAAATTAACGAATAATTTAAAGAAGCATTTCTATCGTGCTATTACTATAAATCTACACTGCACCACTAATTTAAAAAAAAGAAGTATTGAACACCCTTCGAGCCGAACATCAAATATACAAAAAGTACGTCGAGAGCTTCGTCCGCGATCGACCCGAGCTGGCCCTCGAAGTCGCGCACTTAGCTACAGCAACCCTCAACTCGAAACTATCCGTCCATCCTCCGTTAACAACTGTATTTTCTCGAGGCACGAAAGAGGAAAAGATCGGATTCCCTCTCCACTTTCGCGATATAATAAATACAAGAGTAACGCACCGAGTAGCAACAAGAGCCGGTGTACCAGTGCCGAGCCGCATAAACACACTCGCAGCTGCACCCTACAGTGAGTCACGAACGCACTTTCTGCGCACGGAAAAATAGAAAGAGAGATACCGGCGGCTTTTCTTTTAATCTATTTGTATTTCTGCGTGCACGCGCGACTCGCAACAGGCACACACACGCAAGGGCAAGCCTTGCCGCCGGCGCAACTTTTCGCCTCGAAATAAGACAGGATAGCTTTTGGGGGAGGTTGAAGAACGGAGGGGGAGAAAGTTAAGGTGTGGTTTGCGCGCGCGACGCCGCCGCCACCGCCGCCACCGCGCGCGCGAATTCTACCCTCCCCCGCGCAAACGAGGATATCGATTGTCATGGCAAGAAGGGACCCTTTTACGCTGCCGAATCGATGCCCTGCGAATCATGGACAAAAGGGTTTATATACTTCGAGATGTTGTTTATCTATTGAAATTTTTTTCTTTTTTTTCGAACAGAAGCCAAATGAAATTCTATGTTCCGAAATAAATTTTTTATTTTTATTAAATTAATTCAGATTTAGCTTTAGATGTTGCTTTAAAATACAATATTGAAATTGGTCACACTCTTATGAAAAATTCTAAAAATTGGCGAAAATATGTTTTATACAAATCCAAGGAAAGTTGATTTGCACAAACATGATTTATCGGTGCTATTTTTTTATAACTCATTTTTATTTTAATGCAAAGAATAACTTTTCGTTTTCAATAAAATAAAATGACTTATGCAAAGTAATAATAATTATTCCGAAATTTAATTAACACTAAAAGGTGTTTCTTTCAATAATTTACAATTTCTTTAGTTCTGAATTTTCTAAACTAGATAAATCTTTAAAATAAATATTCACGTGTAAGAAAACTAATATAAAACTACACAGTAAATAAATAAAACCTAATAGAAAAATACAAGTTTTTCCAAGGGCAATATTTTCTTATTATAAACACTTTAAGATGTAATAGAAAAAATTTGATACATATTTTTATTAATTTGAAATCAAAAACAATTCTTTTAAATAATCTTAAAAAGTTTTCTGCTATACAATACTTATTTTTACTTTGAAAATATAAATTATAAAATTGGAATATCTAAATTCGATTTTGTTTGCATAAATATTTAAATTTATAAATTATAAATTATATACTTTCACAATTTTATTTTTATAACATTTAAATTTTCGCGCCATAAAAGTAAGTATTGAAGTGTTATCTATATTGAAATTCAAGATAAAAAGTCGATTAACAAAATGATATACAAAAAATTATTTATATTTGAATTAAAAAATAAATAATTATTTGATAATATGTTTTAATAAAAAATGATTACTGTATAACATTAAAAATTATGTTCTAAAGATATTCTACACTATACTATGAGTATATATGCAAATACGGGAAAAATATTTTACTTTTTTTATAGAATGATATTTTATTAATTAGAAAATAATAAAATACAAAGATACGTAAACAACTATAAATAGATTAGCAATATTTTACATGAAAAAAATAATTTAGTAACAAAAACAAGCAAAACATATTACACAATCCACACTTGTGTTGAGGTTATAAATACGAAAATAAAAGGAAGAGAGCACGAGGGAGGCACCATGTTCTTGTTCTATTAAACATACCTCAGTCTTCTTTGAAATGTTGGAGAGATTATTTAAATGAAAAACAAGTTTCGTAAACCTCGTTTAAAAAGCCGGTAACCTTGATCGCAAAAACGCCGGTGGAAGGGGATAAGAACTCTCGTTTTCCTTCTTATGTAGATTTATTTACGAACCATAATCTTGTACGTGTGCGCATTGCTGTATATCAACTTCAAGCGAATGAATAAAAACTGATAAATAATTTGTAGGAGGGGTGATTAAAACAGGCGATCGAAATCCGGCTAAAATCTAGAAATTGAAAATCTTGAACGCGAAGACACAGCTGCAAGAGCTGCAAAGGTTTGCTTCGCAAATTTTTATTTGATAAAATGGCTTTTATAATCAGTCGAGCTGGAAGGTTATTATTTCTACGGGCCGGTGGTGATTTTGATTCTTACAAATTACAGAAATTGTCGAGAGTGAGTTTCTTTTTTTTTTTTTTTTTTTTTTATTATCTAGTTGCATCACTTCTTAGATATTTCACCAAAGTTATTACTTTGAAATTATTTTTTTTTTTTTTAGGTTTTTACAGTAAATTTTTCTATTAAATCTGAAGCTCCTGAAACAGAAAATGAACTTGAACAACATCCACCTCCAGTTGGAGATGGAAAGATTTTCAAATCTGCTGACGAAGTAGTATCAGATATTCCAAATGGAGCAAAGCTCTTAGTTGGAGGCTTTGGTCTATGCGGTATTCCTGAAAATCTAATCGATGCTGTACTGAAACGAGGATCTAAGGATTTAATTGTAGTTTCAAATAATGCAGGAGTTGATGAGTTTGGACTTGGTAAGCTTCTTAAGGAACATAAAATCAAAAGAATAATTGCTTCTTATGTTGGAGAAAATGCAGAATTTGAAAAACAGTACTTAAGTGGAGAGTTGGAAGTTGAATTAACACCTCAAGGAACATTAGCAGAACGTGTTAGAGCTGGTAGTGCAGGCATTCCTGCTTTTTACACACCCACAGGTAATTTCCTTATTTTTAATATAGTAAAAAAAATATGATTAAATGTAAAATATTTAAATTTAATTTATAAATTTTAAGAAAAAGTGCAAAATTCTGTATATTAAATATTATATATTCAGACCATATTTGAAGTTGTAAAACATTTTAAGTCATTGACCATATGTGAAGTTGTAAAACATTTTATTAATTTTTTAATTATATATTATTAGAAATTGAAATATTATTTAAAAAATGTATCGATATATTCAATACTAAAAGTTTAATTGATCTAATTTATAAACTAACAAAGTTATATAATTAAACTCATTTAACATTTTATTATCATATATTTTTGCTGAATCATAGTCCACTTCATTAATATTTAATAAGATTATCATAATGATAATTTAAGCAGTGTAGGGAATTTCTATGGCTATTTTTTTTTACATAAAAAAATATAAAGTATGTAAATACTATGAATAAAAATATTTTTCAGGATTTGGAACTATTATTCATGAAGGTAATGTTGTCATTAAATATGATAATTCTGGAAATGCAGAAATATCTGGAGAACCACGACCATCTCACCAATTTGATGGCAGAGACTATGTTTTAGAGTCTGCTATAACCGGTGATTTTGCATTAGTTAAAGCTTGGAAAGCCGATACAGCTGGAAATTTAATATTTAGGAAATCTGCAAGAAATTTCAATCCAATTATGTGTAAAGCAGCAAAAATTTCAATTGCAGAAGTTGAAGAAATTGTACCTGTAGGTCAATTAGATCCAGATAATATACATGTACCAGGCATTTATGTTGACAGAATTATTAAAGGGATATCATATGAAAAACGAATAGAGGTTTGTTTTTGTTATCTAAATTAAATTTATGAATAAATTTTCATCTTCAGTTACATATTAAACCAAAAAAGTTATTTAGTTTATCAAAATTAATTTTTTAACTGAATTAAAATTGAGTATTTTGTTTTTTTTTTTTTTTTTTTTAAGAAACGATCAACTAAACAATCAGTCAAACCAACTAAAGTCACACCTGCTAGTAAAGCAAGACATAGGATAATAAAAAGAGCTGCAGTTGAATTCAAAGATGGAATGTATGGTAGGTTTACAGCTATTGTTAACTTTTATATTTGTTATGAAACAAATTTGAAAAATAATATTATTTTTTTAACAGCAAATTTAGGTATTGGCATACCAATGTTAGCTAGCAACTATATTCCAAAAGGAATAAATGTAACACTGCAATCTGAAAATGGAATATTAGGACTTGGACCATTCCCCGATGAAAATCAAGTCGATGCTGATTTGATTAATGCTGGAAAAGAAACAGTTACTATTTTGCCAGGTGCCTCATTCTTTGGCAGTGACGAAAGCTTTGCTATGATAAGAGGGTAAGGCTTTACGATGCTTTTAATTTTGGTTTTTATTTAAAATACATTTTTTCATTACATTGTATAGTGGACACATTGATTTGACAATTTTGGGAGCAATGCAAGTGTCACAGAAAGGAGATTTGGCCAATTGGATGATTCCTGGAACTTTGGTCAAAGGAATGGGTGGTGCAATGGATTTAGTATCTGCTGCTGCAACAAAAGTTGTAATAACAATGGAACATAAAGCACGAGATGGAAGCCCGAAAATTTTGACCGAATGTACTTTACCAGTAACCGGTAATTTTTCTATTTTTAAATTTTTAAATTGTACCCAAAAATATTTATTTGAAAAAAAAAAAATGACAATTGAATAGAAATTGGAATAAAATAATTTCTAATTTCAGGCCAACAATGTGTTGATTTAATCATCACTGATTTAGCTGTTTTTGAAGTTATAAAAGGTCAAGGATTGCGACTTATCGAAATCGCACCAAATGTAGATATCAGTGAAATTGTAAGCTCAACAGGATGTGAATTCTCTATTGCTGATGAACTTAAAGAAATGCAACAAGTTTCTGAGTAAAAAAGAACATTTTTCTACACTCAAAAAATAGATTTATAAGATATTTTTTTGTTAATATTGTTCTTTACTGGGTGTTAAAAGTGCGTTGCGGAATTTAATGTACATATACTGATATAAATTGTATAATAAATGCTGAGAAAGACTTTTTTACGTGTACATAAAACATGTGCATAAGCGGTTTATAATAAATATAAGCTTTATTAAATTATAAAAAATGTTATTATGTTTTAACAGAGCCTTAAGAAATATTTACAAAAAATAGTTTTTTTTAACCTTTAAGTGTCCCTGGCTTTGTACATTTATTAAAACTTAAATCTAAATAGTAAATATAAAAATTTGTTATCTCATTATCAGTTTAACATTGCGATAAAACGTTGAGTTCTGTCTCGTTGTTTAGCAATAAATTTAAACCAATTTTTTAATAATAAATTTACGTCTACATAGAAAAACGTATTGTTAAACATATTCTATAATATTGTACATATTCGAGTATTATAAAATTTAACTAAAACTTCATGACTTGAAAGAGTTACAATAATATCTCGCGACTATAAAATAATCATTCTCGAAATTTAGCTTTGACAGTTGCCGGCAGTGGTAAAAGATATAAAACGCTATTTAATATAACGAGACCCACTGAAAATGCTAAAGATATCAACAAATTTAATTCAACGTTTAGCACCTGCGATATATTTTCCGCTTCCTTGGTAAATCGTTCTCTCAAGTACGTATTACCGTCTTTATATCTACATAATTCCGGTATTCCAGGACAAGTTATTGTGTCGTTGTAATTCAAATTCTTAAAATTATCCATTTCCATCGCCAGATGATTCAAAGCTAACGACGCGTATCTGCCTGGCAATGCCGTGGAAACTGCTCCAAGCCAATCCGGTAAATTTCTAAAAAAAAAAAATATTCGTATAATGGACGAGAAAAAAAAAAAAAAAAAAAAGAGCAACAAAGTCACGAATATGAATAATTTTGCTCTCGAGCAATAAATAAGAAAAGCCATGTAAACACGTAGCCCTCACCTCAAACTCCTTAAAGTACCCGAAGCGATAACCAGCATGACCAGAGTGAGATACAATACCGCAATGGCGGCACTCATTGGCCGTTTAACGAGCATGAGTACGGCGATCGTTATTTGCTCGGTGGCGACGAACGAGGCCCAAAGTATGCCGCTCGCGATTATCCAGGAGCCGAGGTCGAGCTCGAGAATGGGAACGAGGATGCCGACGCTCATTATCGTTGAGAGGAAACTTAGCGGTAAGCTAAGCAGGGTGTACGAAGTTATGAACATCGCGCCACCGTACAAACCCTCGCGCTTCTCTTGGTAATAGCGCGCACGGAAACCGGTAACTGTTGATAATAATGATAAATTAACGAGCGTTTTTGTTAATGATTTTAAAATTAAATTAAATATTTATTTAAATTTTTATCAATATCCAAGCATGTACTCGTATCATCATCGCTTACACAACAGTGCGGTTATCGCGATTCCAGCGAAGTAAAATATAGTCAAAACGTTAAACATAAGTCCTGTTGTTTGTAAAAATATCATCGATTGTTGCTCTTTAGAATGCGAATAAAGAATGCTCAAAAGTGCCAAGATAAACGGGAGTAAAAAAATCCTCGAGCCAAAGTGACTTAGGCCAGACTTGTTACAGGCAAAGGTAGCGGCAAGACTTCTCCTGAAATTAATCAATATCGTATTGTTGTAAAATAATGTTTTATTAAAATAAAATTTTTTATTTAAGCGTATATGCAGACTATTAAAAATTATCTATGAAAAACCTTCAAGTAAAACCAAAGATCTTTTTTAAAATTTTTAATCAATTTATTATACGCAATTTTATTTTTTTTTGAGAGAGAGAGAGAGAGAGATATGGAGAAAAAAATGAAAGCAATAATTTTTTACTAACAAATAAAGTGCAAAAAGGGTAGAAAAGCATCCGGGCTTGATGCCGCGATTCTGCAGCGACTTGTGCGACATGCCGATGGGGGTAGGGGCAAGGGAGGAGGTCGGTGTCTGCGCGTCCTTCATCGGATTCCCGGCCAGTGTCGAGGCCGGCGCTTCCTTCAAAAAGATCCCACCCTCGACCTTGAACTTGTCCACCAAAACCGAGATCTGTTGGTTAGATTCCAGAAAACGATCGCGCGATCGTCTGTCCACCGTCGATAGACACACTGTCCGAAGGAAATTTTATATGTTTATACGTATACTTTTTCTTTTTTAATATGGTATAGCGAAAGGTTCTTCGTTCGATAAAATTTCGTTGGAAAAAAAAATCTGTATTATTGATATTGTCTCTCAATTTAAAGAAAAAAAGACAAAAAGACAAAAAAAAAAAATGAAATAAATTTGTATTATTAATTTTTTAAATAAAACATAACGTGCATTTGTTTTGTAATATTATTTTCTATATAGCTATTTTAAAATTTGCCACAAACCTTGACCCACATACGTCAATTTGTTAAAGTAATATTTTATTGAAAAAATTAATTCGATAAAATAGCAAAGATTAAACGAATATAAAACGTACTTTGGAAAACATTAACTTTTTATTAATAAATTTTGTAAAAAGCGACAATTAACCAGACAATATTTCAAAATCGAAAAATTGATAAAAAATTTTTTCAAAGCGCAAAAGCGTTTTTCTCTTTCCGGAATTAAATCATCTACCAAACTCATAATATGCCTATCGATATTCCCCGCGGACAAATTCAATACAATACATAAAAAAAAAAAAAAAAAATATAGAAAGAGAGAGAAAAAAAATTTTAATATTTATCAAGTACAAAAACGATAAAGTGAAAAACTTTTTTTGTTTTTTTTTTTTTGTTTTTTTTATTTCCAAACAACAAAACGATAAAAAATGGATATTTTTTTGCCGACTCACAATAGTACATGAGTGGATTCTCGAGCTCGGGGCAAGGAAAGCCCACGTAGGTGAAATAATCGAGCATACTTCTCGTCGGGCCGGAGTATACGACCGCCCCGAGACACAGTAGGGTCACCCGTGCTACGAACGGCAACACGTCCGAGCGCGGCGTCTCCATCGTCAGCACCACTATCGAGCCGCGTCTGTAACGCAACGATTAAACGATTTTTCGCAATTACTTCGCTCATTGTTTTATTTTAATTAATCGTTATGAGATAATTTTTTTTCTTACCTCGTAGCGTACGACCACAGCATCGAGACGATTAAATAGGTATTGAGCGGATCGGTGTCCCAAGTAGGCTCATCCAGCAGCAGGAGCAACGGATCTTTGGCGAATTGCACTCCCAGCATGAGCCTCCTGTATTCGGGTTTTGTAAGATCGGCAACGGGCCTATTGGCGACTTGAGAGAGCGCGAGATCCGCCAAAGTCTGTCGTACTCGTGCCTCCCGGTTACCCAAATTCGCCAGCCAGGTTGCGTAAGCTAGGGTCTGCCGTACCGTGAGACTCGGGAGCAGGTAACAACGATGCGAGACGTAGGCGCCGTGGCGCCGGAAGAGCTCAGGCGTCAGTAAGCTCCCGTTCAACGTTATTCGACCCCGTGTCTCGCCCCGCGCCGTTCGTCCCGCTGTAATTAAAATAGAATCGATTAACTTCCATCTACGTTAGTCGATGGCCTCTTCTTTACTCTCTCTCTCTCTCTACTCTAGCTCTCGCTCTCGCTCTCTCTCGCTCTTTCTAATATCGTACTTATTCTATTTCTTTTAATTTTCTATTTTTTTTTTTTTTTTTTTTATCGCTTTTTACAACGTAACTCATAGTTGTGGCATTTACGCAAAGAGATGATTTTTGACATATTAGCTTTGTTAAATCGTTGATTCACATTTGTTTTTAAATTTTTATTACATTATCATAAGAGCTTTTAATAAATATCATTAAAATATTATAATTTAATGAATTTAAATTGAAACATTCAACGTATACCGTTTATCTTTATTTGACAAAAAATACAAAGCTGTCATTCGATAACTGACTATACATTTAATCAATATAGTCGTGTAAAAAAAAAAAAAATGTATCCCGCGACACGTTAATCTCCAGCATCGTCTACTGCCAGTAGTTAATCCCAGATCTGGCAAGACACGACAACAGTTTTTAAAAAAAATAAACGATCTTTCTAACATAAATAATACGATACGCAAACTCACCGATAACATCCAGCAACGCTCTCTTTCCCGAGCCCTTGGATCCAAGTACCGCGAGTACCTCGCCCCCGAAAACCCTCGCCGAGACGTCTCTGAGTACAGCGGTGGGTTCGGACTTTGTCGTGATGCAACCGCAGCTCGCTCCCTCCGAGGCCAACACCGACGTCGAGTGATAAACTGCCGCCACGTCGAGGACGCTCTCGGCCATGGGAGCCATGATTTAACGACGATAGTTGTTTTTTTTTTTTTTTTTTTTTTTTTTTTTTTTTTTTTTTTTTTTTTTTTTTTTTTTTTTTTTTCTATGCGCTTTACCTTAGATTTTTACGGTACAGGTCAAACCTGCCCGCATTTTTCGCGTAGTCCGTTATCCCGCATTTGAATGCTCGTGCAGGATTTTGATTTGTGCCCCGATTAGCGTTTCACCCGCTAAGTAGCTGTAGTCTTCTGCAAGATAACATACTTTTGTGAAAGATAGATAAAATAGTAGCGTCGACGGTGTGTATTGTGCAAAAACAAATTAAATTCAATTTTTCATTGAACACGAAATCGAACGCAAACAAATCTTATAAATAAGGCAATTTTGTTTTTTGTAAATTTTAACCGACGTCATTGGTTACATCGATAGAAAATTAACGTAATTAAAAGGCTTTATTTTTTCCCGAATGAAAAATAATAATAAAGAAAAAAAAAAGGTTGGACTAAATGAGAAGCTTTACGATATATATATATATATATATATATATATATCCGGTGTATCATCCAAAGGTCGATCAGTCGACACGTGTGCTCCGCGCGATTTTAAATATCAATTAATTATCCTTCATTATTATTTGTATCACATGTGAACGTATCGAATCACGTTGCATAATTAAATTACAAAATTTTTCGACGCGTTGTACATATATACATATACATATACGCTTCGTTTGAATTTCGATTTCATTTACACAAAGCGCCAACATATTCGTTCGAATTAATGATCTTAAATATAGAAATGAGTGTGGAATATAAATTTAATACGAAATATTTTTAATTTCCTTTATAATCGAATTTTCATTTAAATTCATTACGCTCTTGCGCCGATTATTTATCTTCAAGTTTATTTTCGTATTTTTTAAAAGCTTTATCAAAATACGATCCGACCTTGTAAAAAATTTTATCGAAACGTTGCATTAAATCCGTTAAAACTAATCGTAGTAATTAATTTATTAATAGCCAGTAATATTAACAGAATAATAATAATAAACACCGTCTCCAATAAAAACTCGCTTAGCCTTACATCTCGTAATAAAATTAATAATATATCTACATGTATGTACGTTGATAAAATTGTAATAATGCGCGTTGCGTGTAAAAA
>OX465097.1:69519658-69627158 GCA_949987625.1 Chalcis sispes | reverse complement strand
ATTTTGTGCGACATTTTTAAATGTAAGTTTTGCCTCTCTTTCAATGAACTCGTTTTTTTTTTTCTTTCATTCGTGTTTTTTTATATGTATATATATATATATATATATATATATATATATATATATATTTTTTTTTTTTTTTTTTTTTTTTTTTTTTTTCGTTCGTATGAAATTTTTGATTAATTGCGTTGCTAAAACGCTTTGCGAAATAGAATTGTGCAAAGGGCTGGAAGTAGTTTCATGCAGAAATTGAGTTAATTAGTGTGGAGATAGTAATCGTATGAGAAAAGGAACGCCAAGAAGAAAGCAAAGCATGAGCCACTTCGTGGAAATTAAAAAGCGGTGAATATTAATTGAAAATGAAACTCACTTTTTCTGTCCAATAATTTTATGGAAAAATTTTTTTCGTGTGAAACTCATTATATACAATAGACGTTCGAAATACTTTTGTATGTATACATGTACCTATTAAAGATAAGTTACGCTTTAAAATAAAATTGTCTCCGTTATAATAGCTTCACGAAAAAATCATAAAAATTTCGTCTAGAAAGCAATTGAAAACTTGAAACTCCAGTTAACGAATAAATTATTCGTCTAATATAACAGCGACGTTTTGTAACATTTAAAAAGCTTTAACGATCGATCAAAATCTTTTACTCGCTTTTTCCCGCGCACACACGATCGTATGGTTTATTCCATGACCGCTCGTTACTTGCGACAATTTTTCAACCAACTTTTTCCTTCGAAAAAAAAAAAAAAAAAAAAAAAAAAAAAAAAAAAAAAAAAAAAAAAGAAAAAACAGTGTTATTCTGTAAAAAGAAATATTGTGTAATAGACAAACAAACAAATAGTAGTTCGTATATTTTCTTTTGGCGTGTATCGAGCGACGGAAACAACAAGCGTATTCGTCTCGGCCGAATTAGGACGATTTTAAAAGACCGCGAATTAACATTCAAAGAGCCATATATATATATCTAGATATTTTCCGGCGCGTCTTAGGGCCTTTTTATTCCTCTCCTTTGACGTTTCTTTTCCTTTTTTTCCACTTATCTCTTTCCCCCTTCCCCTCTTCTCTCTCTCTCTCTCTCTCTCTCTCTCTCTCTCTCTCTTTCTCTTCTTTATTGTAATAATATACTAACGAGATACTTTTTCCCCGCGTAATAATTTCCCAAGCGCTTTCTTCCCCCGACGCGTTGCGCGACTGCGCGTGTCTGTGTGTATGTGTTTCGAATGTGAAATTCGCATGTATGTATAGAGAAGAGGCGAGAAGGAAGAAGAAGGAGAGAGAGAGAGAGAGAGAGGAGAAGAGGGAAGGCAGGTCACGGATGCGAATGGAATCGATGCGACGCGTGCATTGCACGCCTTTGGTATATATACTATAATATACCTAAGACTTTTCTTTTTTATTTTACTTTTCTCTCTATCCCTCGCCCTCCTCCCCGGCGATGATAAAAGTATTTATTATACGCGCACCCGCATTTATTCACGCGACGCTCGGTGAACGTTTATTTTTCCGTTAATGTACGGAAAGTTCGTAAATGGATATATATATATAGATTAAGCGAGACGTATCTGTATAAGTATATATATACTTTTGAAACGCCGCTCGTTTATTGTTTTGCAATAATAATGCGCATTTATAAATAGTTTTCCATTTCATTTGAAAAATTAAGTGGAATTAAAATTAAAATAGGTTTAACGGAGGTTGAAGTCTTGTTACTTTTTAATTACTTTTACTTAAACCGTTTACTTTTTTTTCTTTCTTATTTATTATTACGTGCCTTTCTTCGATCTCGGATCAGAAATTATAATTATGTTTTTAAACTTTCAGTAAAGCTTATTTATTAATTAATTGGTTCTATTTTTTTTTTTTTTTTCTTTTTTTTCGTTTCACAGATGCCATGCACATATTTAAATATGCAATAATAACATTCGCTATTCTCATAAATAATTATTTAAATTTTGAAAAGTAGCTTGAAATTCCTGCTTAATGAACTATTTAAATAAGTAAACAATGATATCAATTAATCTTAATTAAATATAAAATGACAACTTTTAAATCTTTTTATTAATCTTCTCACTCATTAAAACAAATTAAAATTAAATTAAATTTATCAGTCTCCTTACTGATCAAAGCGTTATTTATCTTAAAGAAATAATAATAATAAAAATAAATAAATAATATAACAATAAATAAAAAAATATAGAAATAATAATAAATAAATAGTTTATAACGAGCTCTTTTATCGAAGTAAATTTTAAACAGTTATTAAAATAAAATTAGTTTAAAAATGAAAATAATTTAAAAGATCTTGCGAGTCACCGTTGAATTAAGTACAGTTTTCAAAACGTTAACAGTACACGATAGTCGGCTAATAACACATACTGGGCATATGTGAATACATATATTTGTTTACAGGTATATATATATATATATATATATATATATATATGTATGTATGTGTGTATGTGTATAAATCTATCAAATTTTAATCAAAAACCGCTATAAATAATGCAAACGATGTATAACGATATAATTTATAACGAAATTATTGAAAACATAACGATAAGCCATCGTCGTCGTAAGCATAAAATTAAAAATTGAGCGAGAAACGAAAGAAATAGGTTAAAAATGTCGATAGATGCGACAAAATTACTCTCGAGAAGGATCGTAAAAAATTTGCGTGATTCATAAAGAATGCACTTCACTCATAACTTCATTCATCGGGTTTGCAAAAACGCTCGATAAAATTCTTGTGCTATTCTTGCTCTATATAAACGATACGACATGTATGTACACTTAGCTAAAACAAAGAACAGAACGTATATATAGTAAAGAGGAGCCAATTACGAGTCGCGCGAGCGCGAGAGGCATTTGAAAAATCGCTCGATAATAGCCGCGCAAATCATGAATGAAAGCAACCTTCGACGAATAGGAAACGATTCGCTACGTCCGCTTATATATGTGCCTTTCTTCGATCTCGAATCAGAAATCGAAAAAAACGATACATAAATATGTAGGAGCAATATGCGCATTATTTGGCAGTTATCCATATCGCGTGCATTTTTTTTTTCTTCTTCTAAAGAAGACATGCGAACGGGAAAAGGATAAAAAAAAAAATAATAATAATAATAATAATAAAAAGAGGAAAAAAAAAAGAATAATAATTCAGCGGCTCGTATAAGCGCATCAACGTGGCAGCGTTAACTCACACGCACATCTCATTTTCAGGTCAGTAGGACGGCGTACGACGACGAGTGACAGCCCGGAGGTGCGAGGCATGCGCCCCGGCTAGAGAGGAGTCGCGCGCGCGCTCTCTCTCTCTCTCTCTCTCTCGTGTACGTGTATATGTGTGCATACATCCAAAGGTACACAAACATCTAGAGTAAGAGAGAAAGAGAGAGTCGGCCGTGACAGGGGCCGCCGAATCATGGGCTCGGAGGCTTGGGAACTGGAGCGCAGGTACTCGGTGCCCGGGGCCCTCGACACCCGGGGCCTCGAGGCCGCCGGTGCACCTGCCAGCGAGGACCTACACGCCTGGTCGATCTACAGGTACACATGTATAAATATAAATGTACATTTACGTACTGCTACGCGCGCGCGTCCTCGTCCGCGTGACGCACGGACGTGCGTGACTTATAAGATGGAATTTTTACGCGACGAGATTGATATAGAGGATGTATCGATCTCTGCTTCTTTCCTTTTTTTATTTTTTTTTTATTTGTTTCGATCTATCGGAAAGATAATCTTTGATTTTTTTTTTTTTTTTTTTTTTTTTTTTTGAGTACAGTAAACCGTATAAGATTATATACTTCGCTTGAGTTTCATAACTCTTAATCGATCGGATTGTCGGAGCTGCTTGAGATAAGTTATTGCTCGACGGTGTTTGTCATGCTACTGGTTTAGAAATGTTTAGAAAGGTATTCAATATTCAACCGTTCAAACTATTATTCACCATCGCTGTAATTCCACCGTATATACAACTATTTATTATTTTCTTTATTCGCTCTTTATTATTTTTGTTTGTTTATATTAATTATTGATTATAACATTCTTTTAATTTCTAAGATTTTCCATTGTGAATTCCATTTCAGCAATTAAAAATTATATTTTACCTGCTGAAAAAGATTTTCATATCATTTTTTTGCAGCTCACATTTTCCGCGTTAACTTTCTCATATCATTCAAGCCGGCGAGATATACCTAAAAACTTAAAAGTTGCAAAATCTACCTTAATAAATCTGTCCGGATAACTGGTTGTACGCGTAATTTTTTGTTTTTTCGTTTTAAATTTAATGAACTCGCGAACGAGAGGTAATTGTGCCGCAAGAATTCGTTACGATATATGGACAAGACCAATATACTTAAATAACTTTCGAATGTTTAAAGTTAAAAAGTTACTTCGATTATATCGATATATACATATATGCCGGTCGTTAAATTTTCTTTCGCTATGTTTTACTATATACGCGTGCAAAAAAAAGAGAAAGAGAGAGAGAGAGAAAGAGAGAGAGAGAGAAAGAGAGAAAGTATATCAACGCGTCAAATACCGTTGCATCGTTGTTCTTTTGACGAAAATTGCTAAAATGTTATTTTTTACGGCAATTGAGAGGAACGGCCGTCGAAGTTTATTATTTCCTAGAATTTCTTGTCATATTTATGCTCGAAAATTTTTATCGATTTTAAAGCAAACATTGAAACGTTTTACGAATCTATTGAACTAATGTTTTTCTTCTTTTTTTTTTTTTTTTTTTTTTTAACCGACAACCCAACTATATTTCGAGTTTGTTTGAGCATTTAAAATTTCAAATTACCAATAAAAAAAAAAAAAAAAAAAAAAAAAATAAAAAAAAAACACGAATTTGAATAAAATTTTATTATAGCTAATGTATGTTAATTAAGTATCACATTGCGCATATAAGATTTGAAAATAGGACGCAAAGTTACGGTATAATCGACTTACGATGTTTTTCAAACCGAGATATTTTATTAAAATTCAAAGAAACATTTCGAATTGGAAAGGTAAACAAGAACGATAATTATCGCAAACAAAAAAATACGCGTTATCGAGTCGCGGTTATGTATCCATTCCGACGTAACTATTTGCCTTACGCGTTTGTAAATTCATGCAATGTATAATATAACATTTATCAATAATTTTTATTAAGTCAGAGTTTATAAGAGTGCCTGAGCTCATAAAAATTCAAAATTCTATAATTAAACGCATTTGACGCGGCGTTAATAAAAAAAAAAAAAAAAATCTTTAATTCCGTTGATTAAATTTTCGGCCTAGTTATAAAAATGATTTACATTCAGCGAGCATCGATCTTGTTAAAATTATGCAAGCATTATTATTTTTCATTAATAGCGAGAATTACAAACTCACTCTCGATCGAGTTCAGCATACACTCGAGTTAATTTACTTTCAATTCTATTTAATAACAGCATTTTGTAAGCCACGTTATTGAAAAATAAATAAACACAGAGTAAAACTAACACTTTCGCGAATATTTATTCGATAGTTATACCGTTAACTTCAAAGTATTGTAACGCTGAATGATGGATAAGGTGAAATTTTATATTTATAACTATTGTTTTAAATTAATCGATTATAACGGTAACATTTTTTAACAAAAAAATATATCATTCGAAATGTAAATTTAAAAATTTAACAATTCGCAGCGAAATAGAGCGTTTTCATGTAACTGTAATCAAACCTTTTTCTAACAACGTATTGTGCAGTATAAGTATGTTAATTAATAAACAAATAATCGATTCGTTAAAAACGCAAAAAAAACGCAAAAAAAACGCAAAAAAAACGCAAAAAAAAAAAATAATAATTCCAGGCAAAACCTCAACTCCGACTTTACGGACTCGGCGTTAGGCTCGGCGGAAAAGTCACCGCTGCCTTATGGAAACTTTCAGCTGCGCGACTCGACGGTACAGAGTATCCTGCGTCATCCGCGTTACGGGCCGCGAAGTCCGTTGGCCAACAACTCGTACACGTATTTGAAATTCGGACTGCCCCGGGTGTTGCCGCCGTCGAGCTCGCGAGCCGCCCGAGACGCCGGCTCAAGCGGCTACGACTCCAGCGAGGAGGGAAGGATGAGGGCCGCTGCCGTCGGTGGTGGAAGAGCTTCCGCGTTCGCCTCCGTACCCCCGATGCGCTCCGCCAGGAGCGATCCAGATTTCCGTAATGCCATATCTCCACAGGTATATATACATCCCAGGAAAGGGTGGATTTTACGCGTGAAAAATAATTATTTTTTTGCTCGTTAATAACGAGGGAATAAAAATTGCTCTTTTTTTTTTTTTTTTTTTTTTTTTTTTTAATCATACAAATTATTATGTGATTACTCGTTACCGCAAAACGTAGGATGAGAAAAGTTATCCTCCTCGTTAGCATATAAAGTAATAAGTATAATCTCCTTGTAAACTAGCCATGATTTATGCATCTTTATAAATAAACTATTCGGCGATTGAAAAAAAAAAATTTCGAAAAAATACAATAACAAAACTTTCGTTTTTAAAATATAATTTACGTGTATGAGAACGTGATATTTTTTCGGTTCATTAAATTTTAAACGCAACCGTGTACCGTATCAAATTCTAGCTTTACTTTTTTATTAACATCAATTACTCGAGAAAAATAGAAATAAAGAGATGCTTCCTGCAATTTTCTCGATACCGGTTGCTTCCATTTAGCTACGTGGAGGAGTTGTGTAAAAATTTTTTGTACAATTTTTTACTACCCTTTTTTTTTTTTTTTTTTGTTTATCTCGATAAATTGCATTATTAAATTATTTAAACGCTCAATACAGTCAATTTAAATGGAGTTAACGCTCGATTTATTTTTTCAAATACAAATATCGAGAAGAAAATATGTTTAAAGAATTTTTAATTATTTATCTTTACAACTTTTTACGATAAACGCGTTTATATTAATCTTACGAAGCAATTTTTAAACCAACAAAAAGTGTATTAAAAAAAAAAAAAAAAAAAAAAAAAAAAACTCCTGCTACTGGAAAAAAAAAGTATCGCACATTGAAAATAAAGCGAGGTTCTCGTACTACCGCATTCATGGGATAATCATACGGCACGCTTCATATTATTCTGCAATCTTCGCATATTTCAGGATGCGATACGATCTGACGTACATACAGAACTAGAATTATATCGCGCTAAAATACTAATGCTGGTAAAGTTGAAACGTTTCCAGTACTTTATAAAAACGTATTATTTTCATTTTCTTTTTTCTTTTGATTTTTTTTTCTTTTCTTTTCTTTTCTTTTTTGGTTTTTTCGATTAGAAAAAGTAATTTAACGTTCGATTCGGAGAAATTAATCCAAGGAACGATGTCTTAATATAAAATTATGTAAATTTATTACGCATAAAATATGAGTATGCGTTACTGTTTGTGAAAGAAAGAATTATTCACAACGCGAGATGAATCACACTTGTACTTGATGTTGCATAAATAAATAAATAACGTTTCGAATGAATAATTACACGCGCGTTTAGTAATCATAAAAAGTTGTTTTTTTAAAAAATGAAAATTTAAAAAAAAAATGCAAAACAAACTTCGACTTCGAAATCAGGGCCGAGACGCGCACTCGCACATCGGTCTACATAATCAGCATCACAGCCAGCAACAGCAGCATCTCCACAGCCACCATCAGCAACATTTCGTTAAACCCGTGAGCCGAGATTCCCGAATGCGAAGCGCCAGCGAGGCGAACCTCCTTCAGACGACTTCGGCCTCGGCTCAGACGATCTCGCCCCGAGCGATGACCAACCGACGGCACAGCATAGCGCCCATCGATCCCGGCCTCATCTACGACCGACATCCCGCCCACGTGCTACATCCCCAGATCCTCCAGCAGCAACACTTCCAACAGCAGCAGCAGCAGCAGCAACAGCAACAACAAGCGATCCAAGCGACACCCCAGCATCCGCACATCCAACTGCGCAATGTCGAGACTAGCGGGACTACGGTTAAGGTAAAAATATAATCGAGATTATTCTTTGAGAGACTTTGAGTATTGACGAAATTTTTAAGAAAAGAAAAAAATATTGAAACTTTACACATTAACTTTATACGATGAATTTTACATAAATATACGTTGATTTAATATACTTTAAACGTGTAGCGTTTCATTACTCAAATAGATTTAAAGCAAAAAATTAATACAGGCGCGAGTTTAAGCGTTCGTTCGTTTGAATTTTCCATAATTAAATCGTAAATTTGAAAAATTGATTGCAGCTTCCAATTTTATATAATAATTCGATATTCACAACATCGGAGAAAATTAATTTCTGAATATCTCGAATAACGCGACTCTCGACATACCATATGTATATGTATATGTATGTATATACGACGTTGAATTATTAATCTTCTATAATCGCTGGTTTTAATTGCTTTATAAAATTTAACATGATTAAAATTATACGGCTACTATAAACCATTACCTATAAACGATCGAACTTTTAACTTTAAAATAGAAAACGATAAAATATTTCTCAGACGTTCGGATTAAAATTAAACATTTCCAATCGATCTTCTATTATTAGCTATGCGAATCTATATATCTTAAAAAATAAATAAAAAAGTGAAAAAAAAAAAAAAAAAAAAAAAAGAAAAAGAAAAAGAAAAACCTAACGCGTGACAATTGATTCGACGCGCCGCAGAACAACGGAACGGCGCATCTGAGAGGAATCAGCCTGGAGGCCGGAGCCGGCGACGTCTTAGCCATCATGTCCACGAACGAGAAGGAAGGGACGATTATAATGGAGACGATGTCGGGCAGACGAAGAGTCAAACGGGGCGATATTCTCCTTAACGGCAGACCCGTCAACGCCAATACGCTAAGGTACCTCAATATATATATATAGATATAACATGTATAAAATAATATACGTCGAACAATCTCGATGTTGATATCGGGCTGCCGCTTCCGTGTGAAAAGTAACGATGGGCTTTAAAAAATGTTAAAACTTGTCTTGCAACGTCGATGATTCACGCATATCAATGATATTTTTAAAATATTCCGTTGCTCTTTAAATATTCGCAAAATAAATTTATTCATAACTTTATTTATTTATTTATTTATTTATTTTTTTTTTTTTTCACCCGTTAAAAACGCTACTTTTGACGTGTAATTTCGTTAATTAATCGCTTTAAAGTTTTTTCGTTCAATTTATTTTTTCCTTTCGCAGTATAAAATTTTGCTTCGAAAATTCGCGAGAGAAAAATATCGTGTATATTTTATACCAGCAGTGTCTTGGCGCGCTCCTCTTGACTTTTTTCTAATTCTTTAGTTTTTCATATTAAATAAACTTCTTATTCGTAGTAAAAATGAATATTTATATTCTATGTAAATACGATTTACGTCATTAAAATTTATTAACGATTAAATTTTTATATGCAAATTTTCGAATTTTATTTAAAGTATTTTATTCATACAATAGACACAAATTTACAATAACATAAAACAATTATTCCAATGCTCGAATAATCTTTATAAAAAAAAAAAAAAAAAAAAAAAAAAAAAAAGTCAAATTAAATTAAATAAAATAAATAAACAACAGATCAACGGTGGCCTATCTATCAGCCGATTCACCCGAAGCAGGTTTGAGTCCGGAGCTAACCGCGCTGCAATGCCTGAGCTTCTACCGTCTATTGCGAGGCGCTACGGGTGTAACCTCGTTGGAAGCCGAGGCGATCCTGCAGGAGCTCGGTCTCGACGCGACGAAGCACTGCCTGGTATCGAGTCTCACTTGTTCCGAGTCGCGTAGACTCGCTCTGGCCTGTCGGCTCATCGAGGGCACGCAGATACTCGGTCTTGACAGGCCGACCCGAGGTCTCGACATCTTCGACGCGTTCTTCCTCGTTGAGTATTTGAGACAGTGGGCTCTGAGAGCTCAGAGGCTCGTCCTTTTGACTCTCCATCCTCCGACCTATGAGATTCTCACGATGCTCTCGAGGGTCGCTCTTACTTCCGGTGGGAGAATCATGTACTCGGGACTCAGGAGGGACATGCTGCCCTACTTTGCCATCGCCGAGTTTCCTTGTCCACCCTTTAAGAATCCTTCGGATTACTACCGTAAGTCGAGATTATATATACATATACTTTTAAGTTTGCATAAAAAGCATTAAATGATGGAAAAAAATAAATAAATAAATAAATAAATAAATAAATAAATAAACTTTTTAAATCACACAGCATTATCGATGTGAGTTTATAATTATAAAAATAAAAAAAAAAATCCACAGTCGACCTGGTGACACTCGACGACCTATCGGCGGAAGCAATGCTGGAGTCATCTCAACGCATCGATCATTTGGCGGAGCTAGCCCGCGCGCGACTTCCACCGTTGAGCGATCCTGGAGCCCCGGGACCGTTGCCGTCCGGTAACACCGGCGCGAATCCCTTCACTCAAACTTACGCTCTGTTTCTGCGAAAACTCGTCTACAGTCAGCCCTGGAATCTCGCTACGTTGCTGAGGAAAATTCTAATCGGCGCGTCGCTCGGTATTATTCTCGGTGCCGTATTTTGGGACGTGTCAAACGACTCGAATTTGTACTTGAGGGACAGGATAGGTTTCCATTACGCGAGTCTCGGTATACTATTTTGGCCGTTGAGTTTGCTGGGAATGTTGGAGGTCGTTAGATGTAGGCCCATAATTGAGAGAGACATCGCCGATGGATTGTACAACAGATTCGTTTACATCGTCGTCGAGGTGAGACAGCCTTCTCATTATCTTATCGAGACATTGATTTAAATAATCGCTCGATCGCGTTATAAAATAAAATAAATTTTCAGCTGATCTGTACATTGCCATCGTGGAGTTTGGTCTACCTATCGTATCTCGCTCCAGCGTTCGCGATGACGGGTCTCCACTTGGCCTCCTCCGCTCCCGCGAGCGAGACGAGCTTGTCGGCCAGCGACGAGAATTTGGACAGTCTCTGGCGGTACCTGAGCATCGGTTTGATCTACCTTCTGCTGCAGCATTTTCTCTGCGTATTCTTCGCCCGTATCTGCGCGAGCACCTGGACCTTCCTGGCTCTGTTACTCTCCGGACTCTTCGTAGGTGAGACGACCCTCGCCGCGGGCTTCACCTTACACTTGGACAATCTGTATCCGTGGTACAGCTGGACGAGCCCGTTGAGATGGGCGTTCGGTTTGTTGTTACCGCCGTTGCACAGCGACGAGGTTATGGCCAGGCTCAAAAATTGCAAAGCGAAGCAAATCCAACGTCAGGACATAATAACCCAGAGCGCGTGCGAGACGCCCGATGGAAATTTGGCGCTCAGGGAGATCGCGTTGGGCGTTGACGTTGCCGGTATGGTGCAAGAATCTTGGCTGCTTACTTGTCTGGGCGTCGTGCTGGCTGCCGTGGCATTGACATTTTTGCTGGTGAGATACTCATCTACCAAAAGCTCGCTCAGGAGTATGCCCAACAAACCTTAAACTCTTTACGCGTCGGATCGCGTTTAAAGAAAATTCGATTACGAAGAAGCGAAACGATGCGTTATAGTGTGGGGTGATTCGTGAAAGGATAAAATTTTATTTCTATCGTTGAGCTGGAGTGGACGATCGTCGATGCGGTTACCTAAACAAAATGTATAGGTACGAGCGTCGATATTATCATTGGTGTTCATAATACTTGTGCTAATAGAAAAATTAGGTCGTAATCGTTTTAAACATACTCATTATCGAACATTATTATTGAGGCAAAAAGACTGTTTTATAGTTCTGTCTTTAAGTGCAATAGCAAACGTTTAATTTGTTTAAACATTACATAGGGCAATTAATAGATAGCGTGCAATTTTTATTGCGACTCTTTTTTTTTTTTCTGTTTTTTTTTTTTTTGTCCGTTTCTCATATATAAAATATCGATGTTGTATTACGGTGCCATTCCGTAGCATTTTTATTTTTTTTATTTTTTTTTTTTTTTTCGCTAAGAGCAGTATCATTTAATTTTAATGATATACCTATATGTATTATTACTTTTATTAATAATACAAAGATTTAGGATAAGAGCGTACGGACCAATGACTTGATCTGTAATGCAAAATGAATATATATTTATCAAATCGCGTAAGGTGTACAATTACTTCGTGCATTAAGTTACCTCTTTCCTTTTCATAAAATTAGATTAACTTTTATATCCAAATAAATACTAATATTTAATTCATAAAGTTCGACGAATTGGAAAAGGAAGTACAAGAAAAGAAAAGAAAAAAAAACAAATGGAAACGATAAAATTTCATTAAACAAAATTCGTAAATGTAAAAATGAAGAAAAAAATGTTGGAAATGAAAATTTTCAACGAGTAACTTGAAACATCCACGAAGCTTTTACCCTTGTACATGCACTGCGTTAGTATTATATTTCGTGCAATAAAGGGTGGCACTTTAAACAAAACAAAAAAAAAAAAAAACAAAAACAAAAAACAAAACAAAAAAAAAATACACGTATACACATACATGTGTACAGAGACACACGGCAGTATACGTATTCCTCGATAACGGCGAGCTAAATGCTTCGTTGATTGAATTTTTAGAATGAAATAATGTTCGCCGTTATTGGAAACTGATTGAACGAGAGAAATATTTAGCTGAAAAAGAAATATCTTCTTTTATTTTTCAAGAAGGAAAACTTGAATTTCCTGTGAAATTTAATATTTTTTAAATTAACGTTAACAAAAAAAAAAAAAAAAAGAAATCATTTCCACCAGTTTTTTATTTTATAAAATAAAAATTTTACACTTATATAAATTTAATAAATTTAACTTTTTGTACGAAAATGTATTTCATTCGACAAAAAAAAAAAAAAAAAAAAAAACGTTACGTTTTACAACGTTTGTAAAATTTATTTAAATTATCACTAAGTAAGTGTAGTTTTTTTCAACAAAAGCGTTATTTTATTGCGTAGTTTTACACTGCCATCCGTTGGACAACTACTCAAATAGAATATTAATTTAAAAATAAATTGCTATGATAAAAGCGTGGCTATATGTAACTAAATTTGCACAGAATAAGTTACAATGATCGTACTAATGAATAATTCAACAATTTGTTACTTTACAAAGAATTAATTAGTCATAATAATTTCCTCTATAATGATATATAGATGTATTATTGTTTATTGTAATTTTAACAATTATTGTGCACGATCGACATATAGTTTGTTAGTGCGATCGTTGTAATAATGTACGATTTTATCATGGTGATTTTTTTTTTCTTTTCTTTTTTTTTTTTTTATTTTTTTTTTTTTTAAATGAACCTTATACTCTTTATGTAGAAGTAAAAATAAAATGTTTAAATATACATGTATTTAGATTTAAGGTGCTGCAATATAAGTACAATTTTAAGAGAAAATATCTACCATAATGTGTATAAAATAAGAATTTTATCTTTAAGTAAATATAAAATGTTTTTGATTCCGAGAAATATTTTCTTACGTATACACGCATTGAAAATTGTAAAAAAATTTAAAAACAATTTATGAGAAAATTACATACAAATAATTTAAATTATACGATTGTATTCAATATTTCTTTTATCTTTTTACACATTTTATAATTTAATTTAAAAATTTATAAGATTTTATCGATAAAATTTTAGAAAAAAATGAAACGTTCAATACTTTATACTTTATAAAATTCATTTTAAGTTCTGAATTGTAATAAAAGTGAATTTATTATAATTATTATTATATCGTGAAATCTATGAGTCAACTCGTGACGATTTGATTTCTTAAGAAACATTTTACTTTATCATGAAAATACGTAATTTTTTCTCAATCCTTATCCGATATTGATCAAGTTAAGTTTCATTTACAGTTCAATGACCAATTTTATCGAAAATTTTTACCGATTAACGACATTTTGTCATAATTTTATCTTTATGGAATATTAACATTTTTCTAAAATTAGTAATTTTTGTAAAAAAAAAAAAAAAAAATAAAATTAAAAAATAAAAAAAAAAGCCTTTTATGATAAATAAAATTTAATTAAAATATTAAATTAATCAACGGTGAAAGTGTTTATATTCATCTTAAAAAATAATTTACATTAATATAAAATTAATTGAATTATTTTAAATTCAATTTATCCTATGAACATTAAAAATTAATAATTAAAAAAAAAAAAAAAGAAAAAAAACAACCAACATTACGTTTGCACAGCGCGATAAAACAAAAACATAGATAAAAGAAAAGAATAGTTTTTCATTCATTCGTTCGCTTAACAATTTAAAAAAAAAAAATAAAGTAGCAAAAAGTTTTCGGTTCATCGCATCGGGAAACGAAGAAAAAAACGCGAACGAGCGCACGCGCGCAGTTATTGCCCGCTATAAAAAAGAGAAAGAGAGGCAGAGAGAGAGAGAGAGAGAGAGAGAGGTAGGGATAAAACAATAACAGAACGAAATAAAATCAATAACCGCAAATCGGTAGAGTTATCGAGTCAAAGCGAACGAGAGCAAGCCGCGCATTACACATGAATGAAACAAAAGCGACGAGGCGCTCGTACAATTTGCGATTGCAAAACCCACGCGTATACGTATATACATCGCAGTCGATTCAAGACCCACACGCGTACATGCTCGATCGTATCCATACCCGCGCGCACGCACACATCGATAAAAAACGATACATAATCCCTACGTTCGTGCGCATGTGAATGAATCATCAATCATGTAAGTCACCTGTTTGAGTCACACACGTATGCATAATCGGTTATACATCGCTCTTACTCTACTTACGCTTATTATACATGCACGCGTGTGCGCGTGTGTGCACGATTATGTGCCCGTGAAGGATAAAGAGACGGACGGTATGTGTGTGCCTGTGTGTGTGTGTGTGTAGATGAATCGTCCCTGAAAGCGATTCAACCAAATACCGCGGTATCTCTCTATCCCTCTTTTCCGAATATCCGCGTACACCGGCTGGAAGATAAAGACAGAGGCGTTATTCTAGCTCTTGCCGCTCTTCATTCATGCGACGTTTCCCAGAACCAGCGGAGCGAATGCCTAATCCTTTTAGAGCGTTTATGCACGCTTCATACGTTTTCCGCGCATTTTTTTTTTTTTTTTTTTTTTTTTTTTTTTTTCCACCTCACGCGTCTGTGTGGGTGAGTGTACGTGAGTCTACATATATGCACGTAGCTATATATGCACGTATACGCGAAACGGAAAAGACTACACGGTAGTTCGTGACACGGTTCCCCTCTTCTTCCCTCGAACGTTACAGGCCGATGATACCGTGCACAGAGTCGCGGAAAGCCTTCCGCGGGTGAAGGTAAAAGAAAATAGGCGAGACCGAAGCGCCGAAATGAGAAAGATAGTAAACGAGTACGTACTCCAGAGTATATGTGTGTATCGGCGTATAAATAAGTGTGTAAAATGGGTATATATGAGTGTACGTGTGTACGCCGAGTGGGCGCAGTGTATACGAAGCGACGCCGCGGCGGCCCTGAATCGCGTCCGGTCATCTTTTCACTTCCCTCTCGATGTGTTGGTCCTATATACGGACGCGCGCGCGCGCGCTCGAACTCGCACACACGTTAACTTAGGTGGTACATACACGCAGAATGGTGTATTCACGCCCACGCGCACGCACACACGAACGAGTCCCAGGGAAGAATACGATCGATGCACGTTTCCTCTCCCATTCGGATATAGTATAACGCGTAACGTACACTTGCCCACGTAAACACATCCGCACGTGCGTGTATGTATATATGTATATACACAACCTGCAGTAACATTCTTTTCTCAAGTTTCCCTTATGTGAATATATATATATATATATATATATATATATATATCTGTACGCGACTATCAGTTTCTTTGATGCGACTCGCGCACACATGTGCGTACCGAGAAATACTTGTGTTATCGCATTCTTTCACTCTTTACGGGCAGTTAAGAGCCAGCTTACTTGGAGATATATACATGCACTCACACGGCATACTTTTCTCTCTCTTTCTCTGTTTTCTCACGCTCGTTTCTTCGCCGCTACAACGTTGGCCGCTTCTTCATTCCTCGTGGGCATGTACGCGATTCTTGCATACACACGCATACGAATATATGTGAACATACAAGGAAGTACTGCAAGGTATTCTCCACGGCCTTCCCAACATACTCGCTAATGAAAAACAAATGTGTGAACACACACGCGCACACGCACATACACACGCTTGCGCACAAACACACACGCACACGCGCACGTATTCACGTGCATCGATTTACATCCTTCTCTCATCATCCGCGTGCACTTCCTCCGCTATATCAGTTTCTTTCATTCGATTCACGCGTACATACATAAATAGGCACTCATGCATACTATACCGCGATTTCCGTGATTCATATATGCAATACTTTCGTCATTTCTATTCGTATATTAGTAAACACGTATTATTCGCAAAGTCTTACAATTTCAAACTTCGTGACTCGCGACTTTTTTTTTTTTTTTTTTGTCTTATTCTCACGAGAAATGTCTACACTTATCAGTATTTCTTTCATAAGTTTCAACACCCACGCGCAAACTCATACGCAGAAAATACACGAGTAATTTTTCTCTCCCCTCTTTCAATCTTTACCAGCATTCGCGTTTTCATACGTACGCTCTCGAATGTTTTATTTTCTTTCTTCTTTATATTTTTTATTTATTTCATGCCGCGCGCGCTAACGATGCGCACCCACGCGAGCGCAAATTCGCAGCATACACGCAAACATACACAAGCCCGTAGTTATCTACACATCGTTGATTCGTACTATCGGTTCCTTTCATTGTACAGTGCACCCACACTTTAATGCATTCTTGCGCGCGCACGCACACACAGAAGCATCGCACACTCGTATCGCTCGATCTCTCTCTCTCTCTCTCTTTGGAGTCAGCATGACTGTATACAGCTATATAGCTACACACCGCCGTGCAAGGCTTTCTTTCATGCGCGCGCTCTTTTGTGAGACAGAGACAGACCATTTACAGGGCTGTCGCTGCCTTCGTCCTCCCCCGTTTCGCTGGAATTTCCCCTCGGCTGCCCCTCTACCCTTCTCCTCTCGCCCACACTCTCTTGCACTCGTTCTCTCCCTCGCATACAGAGAACGAAGGAAGCGCGCGCTCGCTTCGAGGACGCTTCTCTGAACACGCGCACATATACGCGTGCGTGCTCTCTCTCTCTCTCTCTCTCCATCTCTATCTCTATCTCCCACACAAACGCACATACACATAGAACGAGGCAGGGGGCGAGCGAGCGAGCGAGCGCGGGGCCGTTAATGAAAAGAGCTTTTGTCAATGAAGTGACGTCAGCTCGAGCCACCATTGGCCGATTGCTGCACGTACCACGTGATACCCGACCAATCGCCGATTCTTCTGCTTTACCATCTCTCTCTCTCTCACTCTCTCTCTCTCTCTCGCGCTCATACCTTCGCCTACACTTACTAGATAGATGTATATATGAAAGACGGTGTTTTGCGCGCCTTGGCTACGCCAATATTCCTCTCCTTCTTCTTCTTCTTCTTCCTCCGCTGACCTCCATCGTCTTTTCTCTTTCTCTCGTTCTCTCCCTCGTGTCCTTATCTGACACGAGGTCTTGGGCACGGAATCGACTATACAAACTCGTTAGACTGACCTATTGAATGACCCTTACCCTTTCGTTTGCGTTTCAAATTATAACCTAATCCAAGTGACTGCTTTCTATTATTCATTCTTAACACGACGAAAATAGAGTAAAATAAGAAAAATGTTAAATTTAACGCCTTGCGCATATTGTATTCTTGCTTCTCGGGTAAGCGAGAGAGTAACGTGAATTATCGTACTTACATCGTATCTACATACATACGAAAAGTGCGCGCGCGACAAAAGGCGTGGCTGCGGCTCGTCATTAAAACCTACACAAACACACGCTCGAGAGAGAAAGATAGCCGCGAGCGCGTAATAAGAACAGCTAGGAAGAATCGTACGCGAACACCTCTCTTTCTCTCTATCTCTCTTTTCCTCGAGTTCTCCCTTTCGACGAGAAAACTACGCTATAGTATTCCACGCCGAGCGATACACTCTCGGCTATATCTATACACGGCTTTCTCCCTCTCTCTCTCTCTCTCTCTCTTTTATTCTCTCTTATCCTCTCGCTCCGCGCGCACTAGAGAGAAGGACGGACGAGGCAGCGCGTGTGTAGGCAGTAGGTAGCTCCATTGGCGCAAGAGAGACAAAGCTAGACTACATTCGCTTACGTGTAGTGGGAGCGAGAAGAGCAGAGAGAGAGAGAGAGAGAGAGAAACCAGCGTTTGAGCTGCCTCGGTGCGGCTCGAGGAGTTGGTTAGTGGCTCTCCGCGGTGCAGAGAGTTGTCTCGTCGTTCGCGCGCTAGCAGAGGCTAACCGAGAAAGACCGTGCGTGAGATAGAAAGAGAGAGAGAGAGAGAGAGCAGCACAGCGCGCGACCCACCGACTTTACTCCCGGACCTCTCATCTTCTTTTTCTTTACGACGTACTCGCGGCGTCGTTGTACAATAGATCGCCGTTGTGTGTGTATACCTGTGAATTCTTTTGCTCTCCTCGACGACGGACCTCTTTAATTTTTTGCTCTAGTTGAACACCGTGATTTTCGTTGTTTCCCGAGTATATATACGCGTACAGTGCCATATGACCATGCGAAGGAAGGAGAGGAAGGCAGCGGAAGAAAGGGAATCGTATAGTGCAACGATGTATAGCACACCTCCCGCACGCGACCGTCGCGCCGATGAATGAAAGGAAAGTCACGACGACGAAGTTGACGACGACGACAACGACGAAGTTGACGACGACGATAGTAAGTCTCCTCGACGCTTGTTGTTTACGATAACCCGTGAATTCGCAGCTTTTTTTTAACCCACCGCTCGGAGCTCGCCAGAGGCCGTAAGAAGAGAGCGGCCGAAGAGAAAAGCTCGTTCACTTGTTGTTTATCCGTGCTCGCGAGTGTCTCTCGGACGCACGAGTGTACAGTGCACGCGCGCGCGCGCACGTACTTACGCACACGCGTAACAGACCTCTCACGTTCGAGTATAGAGTGAAAAAGGAAAGAGCGAGAGAAAGAGTGCCAACGGTGGCGAATCTCTCGCCCTCGAGAGCAGCACCGCGGAGTGTAGTAGCGTAGCGGAGAGGGAAAGAGAGCCGAGAGAGGATCGATAGTAGCATACACATATACACACACATATATATATATATATATACATAAGCGCGCAGACGGAAGCGCGGCTTCGACTCTTCTCGCACCAACTGCGAGAGAAAGAGAGAGAGAGAGAGACGAGGAAAGAGAAAGAGAGTGCGGAGCTATGCCAAATTCGCCGCTGATTCTACTCGGGCGAGTATCGTTGTTCGTAGCGACGGAGGGAAGCTGAGTGCCGCGGAGAGAGAGAAAGAGAGAGAGAGAGAGAGAGAGGGAGCGTGCGCGCGCGCGCGCGGAGATCGGAAAGAAGAAGAAGAAAGAGGGACGTCGTGCACTCGCCGCTCCGTCGCCGCTGTAGTGTCGTGCGTCAGTGTGGGCGAAGCGCTCGATGTGTCGGTGCGCGCGTGCGGCAAATGAGGAGGGAACTAAGTGGACGGAGAGCAGCACAGGACGACGACGCGCCTCGTGGAGTAAGCCGAAGGAGCCGCGGCTCCGTTCCTCGTGACTGAGCCCGCCCGCCGATCGCCTCTCCTCCTCCCCCCGTCGATCGCCGCGATCCTCGGCCCCGGTTAACGCCACTGCCCTCGAAGCGGAGAGCGGTCCTTAGCCGAGCCCGCGAAGACGGCATGCCGGCGGGCGACGAGCTCGCCCGGAAGATGAGCGAGGAGGAGCAGGGCCTCGTCTCCGGCGAGTGGCTCTGCCGCGAGCTGCGCTACCAGGCCCAGGCGTCCGGGGGACCGCGCCGATCCCGGCTCCTGGTGCTCGACTGCCGGGGCGCCGGGGAGTACGCCGACAGCCACATTCGGGGCTCGGTCGCCCTGGCCATACCCTCGATAATGCTGCGCCGGCTCGCGGCGGGCAAGGTCGAGCTCCTCTCGACGATAAAGTGCCTGGAGCTGCGCTCGAGGGTGGAGCTGCTGCTCGGGGTGAGCGAGGAGTCGCCCGACGCGGAGGAGCAGCGGGGTCGCTTCGTCCTCGTGGGCGATTCCACGGAGCCAGCGGGCCACCAGGGAGAGACCATTCACGTGCTGGCCAGGCGGCTCAGGAGCCGCGGTGGATGCGTCGCCAGGCTCGAAGGTACGTACGCGCGCCGCCTTTCCAAGTTGCCGTTGTTAATTTGCTCCTTGCTTCGACACACATCCCGTCTGTTAACCAAAAATCTTTTAATCTTCCTTATTTTGCGTCTAATTGTTTTATTATTTAACACCAAACTTTATAACGACGCGCTTATCCTCACACTTTTTTACACATCTCTCTTATCGTTTTCATTTTCATTTAACTTTATAACTAATAACGTAACATTATATGTTTACACTTGCTGTAAATAATATCACAGCTGATTCTTTTTTTTTTTTTTTTTTTTTAATAATAAATAATAATCATCACAAACCTCGTGAACATTAAATATAATAACTTTAACAGAATTTGATTACTTTTTCTGCATTGATTTTTCTGATACAACCACCGGTATTGTAGGTCAATGAGGAAATGGAACGGTAGAGATTAATATATTTTTATTTATTTCATTAATTGAAAAATCTTTTTTCTTTTTTTTTATTTTTTTTTATTTATTTATTTTTTTTTTTCGTTTTATCGTTATTAAGTTTGCGTAGTAAAAACGATAACGACGATTATTAGAAAATTAAATCGATTGTATCAAAGTCCAACAATGTGAATTTTATTCATAAAGTAACCCTTGAAAATATAGTTTTAAATCATTTGTCGTTATTTTTCTTTTTTACTTTTATAATAATGACGTTCGACCGTTTACTTTACACGAGTGTATTTAATGACCAAAGAATTTTTTGGCATTGTTGATTTTTGATATCATTAAACATTGCATGTTTTTAAGTTACGTCATTAATATTATCATTCAAATTAAAACATTTTAATTAAAAGAATTGAATAATAATTATTAACATATGTAAACAAATGTAAGATTTGAAGAACCATTTTAACGAGCATTAATTATTCAATTGTACTTGCTTGCATAATACGCAAATAAAATTAGTATCGAAAACTTTATTATACTTCACAATTTATGATAAACTAAAAGAATGTAAATTTGTTATTATTTTAATTTCAAAATAACTTGTCAAAAAGTAATAATGATTGATTAAATGTTTAAAAAAATTAATGAAACAATTATTATTGTATTATTGATTCACGTTATAAATTTATTATTAATGAAAAATTAAATTTTAAAAGTTATGAAAAATCCTTATGAAAATTGATATAAAACCAGAATTTTCAATTTCGTACGGAGCTTGATAATCGTTTCAAAATCACGGCGCTTAATTATAATTTATTTCGATATTAAAATTTTTGAACAGTTCAACGTGAATTATTTTAATTTAATCGTGAGTTTGAGTTTTTTTTTTTTTTTTTTCATTAGTCGTTAAAATTTGTTCAAATATGTGTGTGTATATATATATATATAAATCGTAATAAAAAATTCTTTCAAACGTAGTGCCCGATTTAAGCGATTGAATTCAAGACTTCCTGTATGATTTTACCAATTGTAATTACGTCACGGACATGTTTAAATTCGATTTGTGACAAATATCCATTCATTCGACCGTAACTCTTAAATGAATGCATCATTTCGGAATAATGAATTGACGCCTGTAGCTTAATAAAAAGTCCGAGAATTAATTTTACATTGTTATCTTCTTACAACTTTTTATTCTTCTTTCGCAATTACAATAGTTGATTTATATTATTTACGAATAAAAACCAACGCTTTATTTTTTACTTTACTAAAAAATTGCTGTTAAATTTTTATTGAAAATTTACTTGTAAAAGATAATTATTTTTATAAAAATTTTAAAACAAAAGCATCGATCAAATGTTAATTAACAATCACAAAACAAAACCTTTATAAATAGAAGTTGTGCTACGTAACCCAATAAAAACACATTTTGAAATGTCTATTAAATTATTCATAAAAGATAATTAAAAACATTAATCATTCAAATGTTTGTTGATGCTGTAAAGAAAAAAAAAGTAATTTTTTAATTAGATTAATTTTTTCTTTTATTCTAAAACAGAATTTTTGTTTTATTGTATCAGTCAAAAGTATAATAATATTTCAGAACAATTGTCGTTTTGTAATTATGTAAACAAAGCGCATAAAAAATTGTACATTAGATTTATTTTTTTTATTTATTTAAAATCAATGGCCTAAAACAATTAATAATTCAAACGTCTTTTTTTTCATCGCGACGAATAATAACAATACGCGTTGAGTCTCATAGCTGCACCTTCCTCGACGCACTCGCTGTCTCAAGAGCCTCGACAAGAGAAACAGCAAGAGAAAGAGGGAGAAAAAGATGAAAGAAAGAGATGCAAGGAGAAGGAAAAAGAAGGCTCGTTTGACGAGGAAAGTCGAACGGGGATATAAGTCGATTTTCCCGTAAATGAGTCTTCCTATCTCTCTCTCTCTCTCTCTCGCTCTCTCTCTCTCTCTCTTTCTCTTCAAGACCCCGTCGCCATAAGTTCGAAGCACCGGGATACCTGCACCTCCGACGTTGGGGCCTTTTCGAGCGATTGAGGATAGAATGCGCTCTTGAGGTCCCAAAGTTGTCGAGCCAAGCGGCCTATACACACCACAATAAATCTTGCATATATATAGATATACACGTTAAAACGAACGAGTAAGAGAGATAGATAGAGAGGAAGAGGAGACGAAAAAGGACCTTTGCATTCTCGTGTTTCGGCGGTCGTGTATAGTCATGCCCCGGATGTATCTATCCGCTCTCTTTCTCTTTCTCCCTTTCTCGGTTATACACGAACGAGAGAAAGAGAAAGAGCGAGGGCCATTCGTTCATCCCTCTTTTGTCTCGTTCAGCGCACGATTCATTTCGTCGAGCTCGCACGGTTATATGTGCGTATATACATATACATAGAGAGAGAGAGAGAGAGAGAGAGCTGTATCGTTGTGTGCTGCCTGTGCTATTGATTCATGAAAGGGCTGGAATATATATGTCTATATATGCACACATGCGCGCCCAAGGATGTAGGCTAAAGCGGACGGTGAATGAATAATTATTTCTAAAGCGCGCGTGCATGTGTGCGTTTGCGTGCACGCTTACACACCCTATCCTCCGTGTATACTCGTATATGTGTAAACGATCGCTTATGCATGTATACGTACACGTATTTAAATTCGAGGCTCATATAGTATATAAAAAATGTAAACAATTCGCGAACTAATGCAGAAAGAACTTCTTGTTTTCGTCGGTTAATTGTTAATTTTCATCGATCTCCGTATGCAAAAAAGTATAACCGTTGGAAAAAGAAATAAGGAAGAGACGATAAGAGCAGAGTTTTAAATAGACGCTTTTGTTTATTTATCGGACGTTTACGTAGACGATTCTCGCTCGTTGATATTTTGGGTAATGTGTACTAAGAGTACGCGGTTTTCAAAATCCGTTTTATAATTATCAGAAATGTAAATGTTAAATAATTATAATCAATTTTACTAATGAGTAAAAACCTTACTAGCCGTAACTCTTAGAGGACTAATCCTTTAGAGTGCACATGGAACTTCAAAAGTATCTACAATGTGTAAAAAGTATTCTTTTGGCACTAATTATTTATTTTTGCTAAATGTAGACCGTATTTTGACTAAATCTGTCGTGGGAAGTCGCGGCATCATCTCTTTTTAGGCTGGATTCAGGCATACCTAATGAGTCAATATCATGCCTTTTACTCTTACTCCGTCCGTACACTAAATTAAGTGCCAAATCCAATGTTTCTTTGACATCGATTATTTTAGTAAGTTTCTGTTGTTTGGAATTCGTTTGTACATCAGTTTAATAAACGTAATATTAATTGAAATAATTTAAGAGCGCGTACTCTTATGTTATTATTAAATAAAACTACATGCAACGTTATCAAAAATATACCGGTACAAATTAGCGCGAGAACTTTGTTGTTATGTGGAGTATTTTTACCGAATTAAACAAAAACAAAAAAAAAAAAAAAAAAATAATTAAATTTTCACCTTGAAATAAAATTAAAGCAAAACAAAATAATTTTTCACTAAATTTCGCGGCAGCCGGTAGCTGGCCAACGCGCCACTGAAATTTATTCAAATCTTATATATTTGAAGCAAATATGAGCACTGCCTATTCTTGTGGCACCCTACCCACATTATATTTTTTTATTTCTTTATTCTGCATCGTGGAAACGAAAATCAAATCGATCGATTACTAAAAATTAGGATTAAATAATCGTCGTCGACGTTGATGAAAACTTTAACGCATGGAGAGAGGAGGGGGGAGGGAGGAGGAGAGGCGATATTTTTATCCGTAATTGTCGATAAATCTGTAAAAATCAAAAACGATATATAGACTTTAAAGAGAGTTAGATAAAGATCGGTCTCATTTGAATAATGTAAATTTCAATGGCTGAACGTTATTATACGAAAAAAAAAAAAAAAAAAAAAAAATGATCGTTCTGCTCTGTAGGAGACTCTGCTTACCTACTTTGTCTAAATTATGTATTCGAAGAGAATACAAAAATCCAAATATAACCGAATGCGTATTGTATAATTTGCTTTAATCCTACCACATTTTTAGATAACGCTTAGCTTTTTTTTTTGGTTATATTTTTAAAATCTACTATCAATGTCAATAATATTCGGTACCGTCTCTCGCGACAATAATCTTTTTGTGAGCATGAAAGTGGAAAATTAAAATACGCTTTTATTTTTATTTTTTTATTTTTTTTTATTTTTTTCCCAAGTTACTCGTTTATGTACACTACAATAACGTAATGTGCAACAAATATATGTGGATATTTTACATAAGCGACTAAATATATAATAAGGTATAAATAAAACTTTGTACTTTGATAAAAAGAGCCGTTAAACATTTCTACAATTTTTCTAAGAATATTGTAGGGTTACATTACGATCGTCGATCATGAAAAAAATATAATCAACGTTGCAAATTTTTTTTATTAATGAATTAAATTAATGAGTAAAATATAAACGCAAATGTTTATATATGTATATAAACATTAACAAGGCGAGAGAGAGAGAGAGAGAGAGAGAGAGAGAGAGAGAGAGAAAGAGACAAACAGACAGACAGACAGACATTAGCAACGATGCGCTGTTGATGTCGTGCGTATTCGTGTCCTAATTACGTAAAAACAACGATACCGCATTAACACCGCGATAATTATATAACCGTCTCTCCTTTGACAATCGACTCGTCGCTGATAATGCGACTTATCCGTACTACACCTATCGATTAACATACACATGTGTGCATGTATACACGCGACTAAACAAAGGCACTTTGTTTCTACAGCTCTGGTATAATCGCACGCACAGACATACACGTAGACGCGCTTCGAAAATAGAATGGGGATCTTTGCTTTTCCGAAGAACTTTATTCCATTTCATTCAGCTCTTTCTCGCCATTCTCTTCACCCTCCCTCCCCCACTCCGGGCGGTTTATGAATGACAGCCTCGACGGCGTATCTCTCTCTCTCTCTCACTCTCTCACTCGCGGACGTTCCTCGATGGTATAATACTTGCCCGTCACGCAACGAACCGCTTCCAATATATTTCCCCCCCCCCTCTCTCTCTCTCTCTGTTGTATGGAAAAAGGAAAGAGAGGGAATGGCCTTCGTTGTATTGAGAAAAATTCGTTACACCGCGCGCGCACACACACACACACACACACGCGCGCGCGCGCGCGCACGCACACAAACAAACACACATATGCTCATACACATAAACACGAGAATTCTTACACATGTGCGAGCGGCTCTCCTTTTTCTTTTCCTTCTCTGTAACTAAAGCGTTTTCCGTTTCCGTTCGCCGCTTGTTTCCGCTTCCGTTTCCGTTAATATTCCGTAGGTTCGACGGCAGTCGACGCGTCTGTGTATACGCTATGCCGTCTTATTCTTACAAATAATCTCGTAAATGTATTTTGGCTCCACGAAGAGAAACGAACGGCCGACATACATATATCTTCGATGTGTGAGCGTTTGTTTATCTTGGGCTCTCCGAGGCTTTGATCGTTTCCGTTTTGCGTTTAAATCCAGCGCTTTCTGTTGATGAAAAGCTGATATACATTTATATATACAGATATGCGTATACAATATATACATGTACATACACATATCTTTTCAACGAATCGACTTTTCTCGCTGCTAAAACCGTAGACCGTTAATTTGTTATGTTTCCTGAATCGTTTTCGATCGTTTATACGAAACGCGCGTGCGCTGCTTTTATTCTTTCTTTCGCGCGACTTTTTCGAACGATTCTTGTATTTTTTGAGATTATTCAACTAATCGTTGATATATTTTTTTCACTCGCCCGCAACGGCAGGTGTTGAAAAAAGTCAAAGAATCTCACGTACGAGATTTTTCTTAAAAGATATACGTATTCGAGTAATCCGCTATTTTAATCGAGTATTAAATTATCTACGGCCGATCTGTGTGCTTGTGTTGATTTCAATAGCTAAACTTTCGCTTCTTTCAAAACATTTTTTTATGAAGCATCCAAGATTCTATGCAAAATATATATAGCATAACTTTATTTACAAGATCACCTGTTCTCGATCGACAAAAAATATATGTATAAGTGTTCACATTCTTTATAATTTTGTTGAATTTCTTCGTTTAGTACATTAAAATATCTTTCGAGTTATATTTTTAATAAAATTAAAACGAGTTTTTTAGTTAAGAAAAAAAATTCAAGCTCTTATTAATCAACGAATAAATTTTTAGCTCGCGTTTTAATTTAAAAAATATGAAAAAATATTATAAAAATATAAATACGTGACATATATATCCAGAGAGGTCGGTAGAAAACACATGGGTTTGAAGTTTCCAACGTTGGAGTCTAACGAAATTTTTTAAAAACTGTTTTTATTTAAAATTTATATTTATATTTGTTTAGTCTTATTGTTTTATAGCATAACTTAATATTCAGATACGGATTAACACATAATTTGTACATTTTTAGCAACTTTATTTAATTGTGAAAAATTATTTCGTTGTACTCTAACGTTGCAAACTTCAGGCCCATTAGAAAACGACTAATGATTGAAATAAGTTTCTATACATAAAACGTTTTTATTCGCATATGTATACCTAAACTTTATATTTGTTTCAACGTATCCACGTAACTCGAACTGACGATCATCCCAACGTTTTCACGCTCATTTAATTTAACATGTAGGTGGATAATATCCGAATTTCATTATCTACCCACGTCGAGTCCTCGATTACAAGATACATTTTTAATGAGTGACGTTATATGTATACCTTATTTCTTTCTTTCTTTTTTTTTTTTTTTTTTTTTTTTTTTTTTTTTTTTTTTTTCCTGATTTTAAAGTTATACGCACGCGAATAACAAAATTAACGTCAAATAAATAAAGACTGACCGACTAAGTGTATACATATATATATATATATATATATATATATATATATATATATATATATATATATATATATATATATATATATCGCGTGTTGTGAGTATAACTATACGTTTTTCGTTCAATGATGAAAACAGGATTAACGAATGATTTCGTTACCGATAACTTTGTCAGAAACAAACATTGAATTCGAGATGATAATTGCACACACCTGTGTATTTTATCTTTGTTACGTTATTAATTTTTTTATTTACAATTATTTCTTTGAATTAAGAAAAAATCCAAGCTCAAACTTAAAAATATTTCAATTTTTTATTTATTAAATTTGATCGAATAATATTTGATAATGTTTTGATATTTATTATTTTGAAGCGGTAAAACAATGAGCAGAATTTTGATTATTATTTGAAAGTAAAAGGTAATTTAATGCACGCATGATCAGAAAAAATTTTTTCCTAATCAAGCAGATAAAGTACATGTTTACAAATTTAATTTTATCTTTGCATTTTTAAAACTATATCGCCATTGTCGATTTAAAAATTACCTATGAATGAGTTTAAAAGATAAAAATGAAGCATGAAGAACTGAAAAAACATAATTTTAGATAATAAACATGTGTTAAATTATTATACAATATCTCCTAGCTTATCCACTCGGATCTAATAAGACATCGAAGTGATTATGGCCAAAAAAAGAACGATATATTTTTAGATCGTCTATGCCGTATTGCTTTATATACACATGTATATATAACAAGTTCAAATTACACCTCGACGCACAGATCAAAATAATAAAGCTATCGTAAAAATACACATATCCCTTGACAAAAATTTAACTTTCGCATGACCTGTTTAAAAAAAGAAAAGAAAAAAAAAAAAAAAAACAAGAAAAATAGCGAGTCTAATGCATCTCGATCGATCACTTGGTGATAAATATACGAGACTTGGAGCAATGATAAAATAACCCTTTTTGGCGCTGTCTATTAAAAATGATAATCGCGAAACTCTCGTGCGTTCTTTAATCAAAGCTCGTCCGCGACGATCCTTTTTCCGTTTACGTAGAAACTGTGCGTCTAAGCGCTCGCGCACACAGACTCGCATACACACACACACACACATAATGTTTTGCGTGGGCGTTCGAAAGAAGGATACGGCAGTGGGTAGTAGTAACCAAAGGGAGAACGTATCTCCCCATCCTCGGTACATTCGAACGCAGAAATTCGAAGTACAACGGGGAGAATTCGTCTCTCTCTCTCTCTTTCGCGCGTGTTTTCGTTCACCGAACGTAAGAGAAACGAAGAGAAAGAGAGAGAGAGAGATAAGCGGAGGTAGCAGCTGTAGCGCTCGCGGAGGGGAAGTTGTGAATGAAATATTGATTCGTGTGGGAAACCGCCCTGAGCGCGATCCTGTCTATCTCTCCGTTCCTCCCTCTCACACTTTTTGCTTCTCTCTCTCTCTCTCTCTTTCATTCTCTCCCACGCAGAGAAGCTGCGCGCGCCACCCTCCGCGGGCGATTGGTTCCCGCGGATGTGCATATACATATATATAAATATATCCACATACAAATACGCGCGGGGGCCAACCTTCGCTGGTACGGTACACTGGTTCGACCCGTTGGGAGATTCGTGTTAACATGTTAAATGTATATGGCTCTGCGGGGTAATTGCTGGAGATAAATTTTCGAATGAATTTTCCAGCTACGGCATTCGTTTGATTTTCCCGCTGCCATATTTGATAACGCCTGGGTTTTTTTTTTTTTTTTTTTTTTTTTTTTCATGTGGGTGAAGGATTCGCTCTCTTTTTATTTATTTTTATTTATTTTTTTTTTTATTTATTTTTTTTATTTTTCGCCTCGGTTCAAGGGTGGGATGTCGAGTTATGCGAGGATATAGAGGGATTGGTTCGTTAAGCTCGCGCGTGGGTTTTGGGTTTACGTTTGGATTAAAAAGCACTTTGTATATTAATAAAGTTATTTGACGTATGTATATGTACACGCACGCACACGCATACGTATATATATATACGGACGTTGTGGGGAAATAAAAAAAATTGAACGAGCGAGATGTGGGAGAGAGAAAGTTTATTCGAATGAACGTTGGCTTTTATACTTGGATTCATTTTTAATTCATTAGAGTTAATCCCTTCGCTAACTTTTTAGGATCGTTGGGCTAGATAATAGTGAATGAACTTTTACTCAAAATTTTCGCGATGAAATTAAGAGTAGTTCATTAAAAGTTAACTTTATCCTTCTCTTGATTACTTTTAATAAAGTTTTATCAAAAATTTTATCAAGATTTTCTTCTTTTGTTTTTAAAAAAAAATAAATAACACGCTTTACCAATCGATATTTCATTAAAGAAATAATCCAATTTTCAAATTTCACCGTTCAATCGAAACATTACAAAGACGTTATAAAAAATACGTCTGTTCGATAAAAGCAAAAGAAGCGAAGAGATAAGGTTAATACGTAAATTCCGCGTGGGTAGCGAGTACGAGCGAGGATCGGTTACACTCGTACGTATTTTGTCTCTCGATAACAAGAGACGTAGACGCGCGCGCATCTCTCTGTCGCGAGCGCAGATTTTCCACAAAAAAGAGAAAAGATACAGAGAGAGAGAGATGATAGATAACGGTAATCGTGATAGAGAATATACATTTTCAGAATGGAATTCGAGCACGCAAAGTCAAAGCTCTTTTCCCTCCCTTCCTCCCTCCCTCTCGTTCAACCCCCCGAGTGTGGGTGAGAAAGAAGAAGACGCGTGGGCGCGCAAAGTTTTTCTTTCCCTTTTTTCCTCCACCCCCATTTCGGATTCCCTCTCTCTTTTTCGCGCGCGCGCTCACGTCTAGAGGGTGCGGAGGCCCGTGTAATAAAACGGTAATACGGTTTCGACCAAAGTTTGCTTGCGTAGGTTTTACGGTGCCGTTATATAAATGTAAGCCTTTTATACCGCTCTTTCACCTCCTCATCCTCCTCCTCTACTTCTACCTCTCTAACTCTACCTTTTTCTCTATGCGCGCTCGGATTACTTTACACTCGGTAAATTGACCGACTGCGCGCGTGTTACTTTGCCTTTTGCATTGTTTTTCTTTTTTTTGTTTCTTACAGTGAGAGAATTGTTGAAATTGTTGTGAAAAAACCTTTCGATTGTATATAATTTTAATTGTTTTTCTTTTACCGTGAAAATTCTTTTCTATAATTTAATTACGTGATTTTTTTTAAGTGCTTTTTAACCTTAAATTATATTAGCTTTAAGTTAGCATTTAGAATTAAATATTTTAAAATATAAATCTTTATTACAATTTAGGTAAGACTTGTTGTACTATAAGTTAAAAAAAAAAACTATTTTCATATACAAGATTCAATATGTTAAAACTTTTTTGCATTGAATACCTAATGCCAGGTATGATACTTTCTATTCTATAATGCATAAGATTTCAAACATTCTTTGAAATAAACATCAAACCAACGTGTCGATAATAACTATACAACATATACTAATAATACTTTTAATAACGCGTATTAAAACATTGAGATTATAAATTTAGCTATTAATTTATTATTATTATTATTATTATTATGCTTTCATAATTTTTATTTATACGCATTTTGAAATTCAACGCGTTATTATTATTCCATAATATAATTTTATTATTATATACGTGTATAGATTACTTTGTTAAACTTTCGCTAACTAAAAATAACATCGTTATTTTTATTATACATTAAATGCAAAATGTGTTATTTTACACCAAGAGTAATCAATTGATAAATAAAACACGAAAGAAATAGTTTTCGAGAAATAAACAATTTCTTGATTGATAAACAATGCTCGATAAACTATATAAAGACTGTAAAAATAAAAATAAAAATGAGAAAAAAAAAAAAAAAAAAAATTATACAAACAAACGATCGCGTAAGATAAGCGACTCGAACTTAATTCATCGTGAAATTTCATTCAAATCTTCTTGGGCGTCATTCGTATATAGCCGTTCTCCTACGCACGTACGCGTCCTTTATCCTTCGAATTCCATCCAGGGACGCGCGATGTACGTATAGTCCACTGTAGTATAGGAAGAGAGAGGGAGGGGAGAAGAGAGAGACACGCACATCCCTTCCTCTTTTCTTCGTCTCTCTCTTTAAACGCGCGAGCGCGTACACACACACACACACACACACACACACACACACACACATGCGCGCGCGCATATATGATACGCACGCGTAACATTTCGCCCATTCATTCGGCAAGCGCGTGCTCATGCATAATGCACGCGTTTATGCCTCTCGCGTTTGTATACGTTAATGTAATACGCCCACGCGCGGTGTGTACTCCTTCTTCCCCCCCCCTCCATCCCCCTACGTTCCACCCATGTTTTTTCGCTCTTTTGCATTTACTTTTGCAATACTTATCGTAATCTACTTCTCTCTCTCTCTCTCTCTCTTTCTCTCTCGCTCTTTTTTTTTCTTTTTCTTTCTTTCTTTTATACGGTGTCGAAAGGCTGCTTTGATATCGCGAGCACTCTGTACGAGAAAGAGAGAAAGAGAGAGAGAAAGAAAGAGAGGATACGTATTTCGTTTTGTAATTTTCATGGATTGACGACATTTTATCTTATTTATATTTGTATAACTGTTAGATCTTTATTATATGGTATGTTGAAATGCGAGCGGAAAGACGAATAAATTTTAATGCCGCCTTTTTCTCTCTCTTTCTTTTTTTTCCTTTCTTACTTCTTTCTCGATACTTTTATACGCAATTTTATTGCGAAATTTTGAATTCTTTCGACGCCTTCGGCTTGTTACTACATGCTGTAAATTTTTATTATCTCGTTGAATTGTGGAAAATATACATATTTTTCTTTTTTTTAAGTAAACTTCTTGTTTTTGTATTCACACAATTAATACGCGATTTTTATCAGCAGAAATGTTGATAGTACATTTATTGACGATAATCTGATCGCGAAGCAAATATTTGTTTGGAATGAAAAATAATATTCGATCGCATTTTTCCTCATCTTTCTATATAAACGTATATACATATATTTTTAACACGTTTGATTACATCATTGTGTAATCAAAAATAGTTTAAAATAAATATATATTTAACGTGTATAATTCAAAATTACCAGGTGGCTTCGGAGCATTCAGGGATAGGTATCCAGAATGGTGCGAAGGAAGTCAAAATTGCACGGAAGGACCAATAAATCCAGACACAAACGAAGGTGAATTAATGGGTCTTAGGTCCCTTCGGATATCTACACCGCCAACCCGAGCGTATTCCGATTCGGATAGCGATAGTACCTGTGATTCTATAGGTAAATTTTTCGATTTTTATTAATTTTTCCTCGAAGTAATTTTATTTTAGAGTTATACTTTGCTCGCTTCAATTTTTAACGATGTTTTAAATAATTATTAAAAATGTATTTACTAACGTTGAAATTCTGCAACTTTTTTTAAAATAAAAAACAATAATTGCAAAAATTTGTGGAAATTCCCAATTACTATTATCTACTTTTCGAAGACTTTCAAGATATCGCTTATTTGTCTTTCGTTTATCATTTATTTTTATTAAATTTCATCGAGAGATAAACACAATGAGCAATAATAGTTAATAAATATAATGGTAGTGAACGGAAATTATTTATTCAATAAATATGTACACGATGTAATAAATAAGTATATAAATCAATTAATTAACTTTGAATAATAATAAGTTAACGTACTAATATTGAATAGTAAAATCATATTTACTCTATTTAATCGTGTAGTGAAAAAATAATTATCCGACTTTTAGGATATTTTTTAAAATATTCTTAACAAAATAAAAAAAATAAAAAATAAAAAATAAAAAATAAATTAAAAATAAAAAGGTCCGGAGGAGGACAAGGACTTCCCGGTGGAAATTCTGCCGCACCTGTATCTCGGTAACGCCGCCAACAGCGAGGACAGCGAGGCATTAGCCCGTCACAGGATACAGTACATCCTAAACGTGACGCCGGACCTTCCCAACGTATTCGAAAACGACGGCTCCATCAAGTACATGCAGATACCGATCAGCGACCATTGGAGCCAAAACCTCGCGAGCTTCTTCCCACAAGCCATACAATTCATCGGTGAGCGACAATGACATGGCTTCTTTTTTATTTTTACCTTATTTTTTCTCCCCTCATCTTATTCTTATTCTTCGCCTTCTTCTTTATTTTGCCGTGAAAAGAAGGGGAATAAAAGATGAAACAAAAATTTTTACACGTTCCCGGAAGGAATACCTGCGCTAACCGACGCTTCTTTCTTTTTTTTTTTTAACAGCGTTCAACGATTTTTTTTTTTTTTTTTTTTTTTTTCTATTCAAACGGTCATTTTTAGAAACTCGTTCGTAAATGATAAAAAAAAAAAAAGACAAAAAAAATTGAAAATTCAAACGGTTGGTTGGTTTAAAATTATATTAACCTGTGTACTATGTTTATTCATTTTCAATCGAAATCTTTTCAAAGAATCTCGATGCACATTATACACATAAAGTTTACAAAAATATATTTCATTCGTTTATAAATAATCACGCCGTCTGATATATTAATATACAATCATTTTTATCAAAGCCGATCGCCTTCGATAAACAAGATAGGAGTAAAATACAAGCAGAAAAGTTTATAAAATAATAATTCTCGATCTGTACTAAAATTTCGATCACAATAATCTTCCATATCGATAAAAATCGCGTTCACATAAAAACCATCATCTTATTCATTTACGGGAGCAACAATTTATTATTCATTCATAAAAAGTAACTAGACATCGATCAGCCATTGAAACGAAAACATAAAAAAACAAAAATAAAAAAATAAAAATAAAAAAAAAAAAAAAAAAGTTAAATTAAAAATAAAATAAACTTTCTTCTCTCATACTGTTCATCAAACCGAAAAACGTGTCGCGTCTCTCTTATTTTCTCCATTCAAACAAAAGCCCGATCCCAAACAAACCATCCGAGACCCACGCATTACGCTTCATTAATGAAATTGTACGAGCTCGCGCGCTCACGTCAATGAAATCGAAGGAAAGAGAGAGCGAGCGAACGAGTATACGTGTACGTATAGCGAAAGCGAATGATAATAAGCCACCGACGTCGTTCTCTCTCTCTCTCTCTCTCTCTCTCTCTCTCTCTCTCTACCACCTCCACTTCCTCTCCTCTACCGTTTAAAGAAAGGCCCTCGCTGCGTTTGTTGTTACAATGGAAGAGCAAAAAAGAGAGAGAGAGAGAGAGAGAGAGAGAGAGAGAGAGAGAGAGAGAGAAGAGCCTCGTTACTTTTTCCCACGTGACGGGGATAACGAGCACAAGCGGAGAATAGCTTGCACACGACGATACCCGACTCTCTCTCTTTCTCTCTCTCTCTTTCTCTTTCGCTGGCTAGACAATTAAGCAGCGGACGTCCGGTGTTGTGCGCGCGTTCACGCGCCGGCACTGCCACTTTCTGCGTGCGCCGATCGCTAAATATCGCGCGCGCACACGCCTACGGGACGTTTACGTATTGTATATCTACACGTATAAACATACATCACCGTACTCATCTTCTTTCACTCTCTCTCTCTCTCTCTCTCTCTATCTATCTATCTTTCTCTTTAGCCGATGAGTGACTTCTTCCTCTTTTTTTTTTTATATGCTCTGGTGTGCTGAGATTCTTCACTGTGCGTTGTGTGGTCTTTTATTACTTTCGGTTATTTGTAATGCGTACATGATTTGACACGATGTCTATATTTTTTTTTCTTTCGTTATGATTCTTATATGCTGACCTTGAAAGAGTTTTGTTTGTTTATATTAATCGACGTTTCGATGAAATATTTGTGATTATAAAATAACCATAGCATATAACGTTCAATAGACTTATAAACTCTTTTAATACTTAATTTATTTAAAAATATGAAAAATATTTTTGAATATATTTATTAATAGTTACACTTTGTATGAAAAAAAAAAATAAATAAATAATTTTTAAAAATCGGTTTAATATAATTATAATTCAGATTTCAAAAAATTCCCAAAAAATTCTTTTGCCGCGTTGTAAAATAAATCCTTACGCACTATGACGACGTTATTTCGTTTTGTTTTTAAATAAAAATAAAATAAAAATATTACAATGCAGAGTTAATAGATTGGCTTTTTTTTTTTTCTAATTAATAAACTACCAAGTTTTTATTTTTTTTTTATTTTTATAAATTAATAATGGCATAATTAAAAGAGAGGGGGGGACAAAAAGTGGGTAAACGAGTACGAGAATCGATGAATGAACCATTTGTTAAATGTTGTTACAGAGGAGGCGCGCAACTCGGACAAGGGCGTCCTCGTGCACTGTCTGGCGGGTATATCGCGCTCGGTAACCATAACCGTCGCTTACCTCATGCACAAGTGCAGCCTCAGCCTGAACGACGCGTTCAACCTGGTGCGCAGCCGCAAGTCCAACATCGCCCCCAACTTCCACTTCATGGAGCAGCTGCACAGCTTCGAGCGCGAGCTCAGGGACCACCGGGAGCAGCGGGGCGGCAGCGGCGGCGGCGGCGGTGGGGGCGGCGGCGGCGGCCCGGGTACCGGCTCCAGCGGCACCGGCAGCGGCGCCGGGAGCGCCAAGAGCTCAGCGGGCTGCTCGGAGCACCGGTGCATCGGGACCTGCCGCCCGGGCGGGCCCTGCTCCTGCCCCGCGACGAGCTTCCTCAGCCCCATCGACCTGGGCCTCAGCCCCGACTCGGGGATCGAGTTCGACCGATGGGCCTCCAGCACGCCGGCCGAATGAGACGGGCCCGGGGGGACCCAGTACAAGTTTTAAAACTGGCTACCGGGCCACCCCCGCCGCGCGATCTATCGACGACGATCGAGACACGTGCCCAGTTCTCTCTCTCTCTCTCTCTCTCTCTCTCTCTCTCTCTCTCTCTCTCTTCCTCTCTCTATCTCGTTTCTTTGGCTTTGCGAGCGTGTCCTCTCAGGGACCAGTCCCAGGTGCATCGTATCTCTTTTCACCCGCTATGGAACAATTTCGATCTATTTTTTTTTCTTTTTTCTTTCCTTATTATTATTATTATTATTTTTTTTTTTTCTTTCTTTATTTCTTCGATTGTTCAAACGAAGCTCGATATCGTAGCGTAGCACTGTGATTTACGTTCTTTTATACTTTTTTATTATCTTTATTATTTTTCCTATCTTTATTTTTGTCTATCCTGTGCGTTTCCGAACTTGGGAGAGGCTCTTCCGTAATCGAAATGAGCATCGATATTTCTCGTTTAACGAAATCTCGAGCGCTATCGAGAAACTAAAGATCATTGGCCAAAGCCGATTAAAAATCGTAGCGAAAAATATTTAAGCTCGTTGGAATTGAAATTTTAAAATTATTAGCAATATTAATTTATAAATGATTTACCGTGCAACCGAAATCGGTGCTCATTTTCGTTAATGAGAAATGGTAAAAAAAATGTAGATTTATCGTTCTGCGATGGATATTCGTTGTTTTCTTAATTTTAAAATAATCGCCATTGGTGCTATTGTAAGTTAATTTATCGGACAATTTCTTAGAGTTGAAAAGTTTACTTGTCTGCATAAAAAAAATTCATTATTCGAATGTAACGACAATTTTCTTTTCAATGTTTATTAATGACGAAATTTTAATCGATTTACATTACAATATTTTCTAATGGTTTATTGTCATCCACATAAAGTTTTTAGTCTTTATCGAAAGAAAAAAAAAAAAAAAAAAAAAAAAAAACAACAATTTATAATAAATCAACAAATATCTCACATCGTAAATCTGAAAAGAAAACCTACTCTTGTCGATAAAGAAAATTATTTTTCATGTAAATATCAGTATAGTAGATGTAAACTATCCAAAAGAATAGTCGACATTTTTTTACAGTCATCATAAAAAAAATCAACGATTTTTTCACATTTTTTTACAAAAAAAATAAAACAAAGAAACAAACATTTTTTCACGCTTTTAAAGAACTTTTCACGATTTTCCACAAATTTTTCAAAAAAATATTCCCATAATTGTATAGACGCTGTACTTTTGAACTTTTATTTTGCGTAAAAAAGGAAAAAAAAAAAAATTCACACGAAAAATGTCTTAAAAATCGCCTCTTCGTTTAAAACAACTATTTATTTAACACAAAGCTGATATTTAGATTAAATAAATATTTTATTTTTAAGTTAATAAATAAAAATGCCAACGTGTTTCACAACTTGCAACAAATAATGGCAACGCCATTCAACGATTATTTAATTTGCCAAAATAATAATTATTATTATTCACGCCATTTTTGTTTATTATTATATCAATCAAACGATGAAAAGACTTGACACAACTCTCTAACCGATATATCGGTTGTATAAAATAAATTTCGTTTAAAAGATTAAGAATTTTTTAATAAAAAGAAAAATTATTATATGGGATTATAATTATTTTTAACCGTAAGGTCAATTTATTATAACACGATGACGTCAACAATAAACTGACCTTGATGACTGAAATAGATAGATCAATTAATTTTATATACTAACGAGGTTAACAGGTATATTTTTATTATATTAAAGAATTTTTATAATTTTACTTATTCATAATAAATAAAAAAAAACAAAACAAAACAAAACAAAAAAAAACTAAAAAGAATGATTTGAAAATCTATGCGTTGAAAGAAACGAAAAGCACAAAATAATTTTTTTATCGATCTTTTTTTAATCTTTTACACCTTTGCGCATGAAATCACGATTTTAAAAGTATCATATTTTATTTTTATATTAATAATTTTAGCCATTTATTCTTACACGCACTTGTGATATCGAAAACGTGTTTTACATATCAAGATACTTTCCTTACTTTGTATAAAAAAGAAAAAAAAAAAAAAAAGGGGGAAAAAAGGATAAAAGCAATCGTTTTTTTTTTTTTACTACGTCGAGGCGATTTTTAATTCACATTCGGTTGAAGTTTAATTTTGTAGAAAAATTAATCTTAACGAACGACGAATAAGCGTCGAAGATAACACAAACATTCGGAAAAAAAAAAAAAAAAAAAAAAAAAAAAAAAAAATGCATCTTCCATAATAATTTTGCTAACTGTTGTTTTACGAATGACATAGAAATAGCGACGGAGAGAACGAGGAAAGAATATTTACGACTGAAGCAAGTTTTGTCAAATATGTGAGTACGCACGAAAGTCTGCTCTCTTTTCAATCTTTCTCTGAGTTTTCTCCTTCCTTTGCATTTGTAATATAGATATAAATATATACATATATACACATATATTATGCGTATAAGTACAATAATAATATTTCTTTTACCGAAAAAAATTTATAAAAGAATAATAGGAAAGATTATAACGATTAACGGCATGACGATACTCGTATTACACACACTCATCACGCAAATATTCACATATACACTCACACACATAAAAATGCAAAACGCGTGCGAATATAAATATACGTAAAATTATTGTTCTTTATGTCGTGCGTTATATCCATTATTATATTTTGTATATTATATAAAAACTCAGAAGTGCATCGCAATAATTCTTACGTTGTGCGTGATACCACAAGGAGAGAGTACATACGACTGTTGGTGTTCTACGAGAATTAGAAAATGTTATTATTATAATTAATATTTTGACAATGGAAAAAAAGAAAAAAAAATGAAACTGTAATGCAATTCAAAAATTCCCGTGGTCCACGCGCGGGAAAAATCTCCTTAAGTTATACGTTGTTGATTACATTTGTTCGACTCGCGAAATATAAAGATGACGATGAAAAAGATAAATGAAAAATAAATAAATAAATAAAATAAAATAAAATAAAATAAAAAAACTAGCGAAAGCATTGCGGGTGAGCCGTCGAAATTTTTTTATTTTTATTTATTTATTTTTTTTTTTATTTTTTTTTTATTTATTTATTTATTTATTTATTTTTTTTTTTTGGGATCGATTCGACCGTTTGATTTACGGAACTGTTCGCACGTTTAATCGTGCACTGATAAATAATGTAGCGATTACGCGAGTTTTAATTGCCAATTAGTGTAATTAATCAATAATTACCAAATTGCGTATGTGCGCAAGTGTATAAAACAAAAAAAAAAAAAAAAAAAATTAAAAAACAAAAAATTAACAAAAAAAAAAATATATATATACATAACAATGCCTGTACAAGTCGAATTTAGTTTCCCGTCTAGCGCGTTGATTTCCTAAACTATACGTACTTGCTGCTCTGATTAGAGAATATACTTCTGTACGACGATTAGGTCTTTTTTTTTTCAGTATTTTCTCGTCTCTCGTTAATTTTTGTTCGCTCATGAAATAAAAAAAAAAAAAAAAAAAAGATTGATTGTGGAAAATTTTTTCTAAAACTCAAAATTATAATCTTTTTGCTCACTATTTGATTGAAAAAAACGAGAAAAAAAAGTGTTAAAAAACGTTTCAAAAGCAATTTGTAATGTTACTTTGGTAATTTTAAGCAACTACTTAAAATCAGAAGTTACAAAACAAATTTCCATGTAACCATTTGAAGAAAAAAAACCAAGTCCAAAGCAAAGTTACACAATTTATAAATATACATCTGCTCTCTCAAGAAAAAACAAAACAAAACAAAAAGCACGCTTTCAAAAGTTTTTGACGACTTTTAGAAAAATCTTTCCACCACTGATACTGCAGCTATATTTAGAAACTAATTGCATATTAAAAGCATAATATTAAGATATATAAAAAATGCAACTTTTGTAGACAAACAACTTAAAAACTTTCTTCACAAGAGCTGTAAATTGTGTATCAGACGCAAATCTCTGGCGCAATATCGCGCTACGAAATTTTCGCTCTTTTTTACTCTTGCGAAAAAAACATGAAAGAACACAAAAAAAAAAAAAAAAAAAAAAAAAAACAAAACAAAACAAAACAAAACAGAAAGAAAAAACAAAAAATATTACAAAGACAGTGGAAAAAAAAATAAAAGAAAAACGAAAGTGTGTCCAAGCCTTAGATAGAAAAGCCAAGAAATTTTATTTTTCTACATGAATCGAAAAATGGAAAAAATACTGTACGTTTTCACTGGCATTCGTTAATATAGTAAAAAGACTAAGAATCTATTTTTTATAGTTTATTACTCAATATTTTGTTCGTTATTAAATATACATATAAACGTGGTTAATAAAAAAACAATTTGCATTTTCAAAGTACGTAAAAAAACGCAGTCTTCTGAAGTAAAAAAAAAAAAAAAAAAAAAAAAAAAAGTAAAAAATAAAATAAAAAATAAAATACTATGGTGTACCTTGTGATTTATTAGAGTCACGAAACTTTCTCGTATGCATTTTTAACCATGAAATATCTTTCAGTCAATACGAAAAAGAAAGGAAAAAAAGGAAAAAAAAATAACAAGAAAATTGTCCTATTTTATGTCGCAAATATTTTTGTAAAACTGAGTAGCAAAGAAAAAACAATTAACAATTAATAATTAAAAAAAATAAATAAATAAATAAATGAAAAAAAAAATAAAAAAAATAATAAAAATGAATAAAAGTAAAAACTGTAAATGAAGCTAGAGAAAATCGCCTTCAGGACATTCCGGTACAATCGGGCGAAAGCAGACGCCTTGTAATGCAGAATGATGAACAAAGAAAAAAAAAAAAAAATAAATAATCAGATAAAATAAGTAACTTTCAATGACACATGTATATCTCTCTCGGTGTACTGTGTATATTATTAAAAGAGAATATAGTTAAACGACAAAAAATGCAGTTTTAAGACGAATCCGTGAATGTAATATCGTCTCTTTGTGTAAAAGCAAAGTTTATTTAGTAAAAATGTGCAAGATGAAAAAAGAAAAAAAAAAAAAAAAATTAATAATTAAAGTCGCAGCCCTATTTGTTAGCGAGCTTTTTTCTGATTAGAAAATTTCATTGTAAATAATGAAAATAGCGAAAGAATTCAACATCTTCAAATGTCGAGTCCCAATATTTTTAAATAACGGAACGAATTGAATTTCGCCAAAGTTCAATTTATGTTACAATTATTTAAATATTCGAAATAGCTGTATCCCGTAGCGTAAAAATTTTGTTTGCGCTCTCATCGGGATGCAGCCCTTTCGAAAATCCAATATTTAAACTGTACATATCGATTGACTTTTGTCGAATTTATAACGCGTTCCGTTAAAGATTATCAAACTGTTAAAAAAAAAGCCCGAGACAATGCATTCGACGAAACGATGTATTAAGAATAATTAACTTGTCAACTGTAAGCAACGATATTTTCTAATCGGGAATTTTTTCGAGATAAACTCGAAAATAATGCACGACGTATGTTTATGTAATAACAGATTTATATATGTATAAGTGAGACGTATTTAAGCGCATGCGAGTGTGTGTGTGTGCAGAGGAGGCGCACAAACCAACGCCAATAATCGTGCGCGCATTCATCGTTACTGTAATAATAATATTCTACTGCTACACTGTTGTCTGTTGTATGTTTACTGAAAAAAAAAAAAAATGAAAAAAAAAAAAAAAAAAAAAAAAAAATATCGCGTTTGCGGAAAATTTAATCAAATACCAACTGTATTACTTAAATTATTATTTTATATTCGTCGTTGTAAATATTTTAATCGACTTTCGTTAGAAATACAACTTTCTTTACCCAAAAACAAAAATAATAATAAATATTCATTAATTTCTTTCCATTCGTAACCCAATTTCCTGATCTCAAAATATTGTCAATTATTTGATTTTTATGAAATATTTCCAGAACAATTATTTATGTATACAATTTTTGCATAGTAGATAATAATAATTAAAATAAATATTAAAGTTGAAATATTAACAATATTTCAATTTTGTTAAACTTTTATTTCATCATATAATTTAAATATTAGTATAAAATTATTTTTTTGGTACAAAATTACTTATCTAGTTAGTTTAATAACAAACATTTTATACACACATCGTTCTTACATCGATAACTTTATATTTTTAACGATTGTAAAAAATAAGTTATTTATTACAAAATATAAAATAGCTTTATCTTTTAATCATCTCAAGAATTTGTCTTGTAACACTAAGAAGTTTGTTAGGAACATTAGAAGTTTCTACGTTGTCTAATAATATTCTTAAAGCTTTTAAAACTGGTCTGGATTGTTTAACAGAATTGATAAATCGTTCACGTTCATCTATATTCGAAGCTTCCATTATTAAAGAACCCAATCCAACTAGAATTCGAAATACCGCTTCTGTTTCTTTCAACTTTTCAAGAAGTTTGAAAATAACATTCAATATTTGCGTTTTACCAAATATATCATTCTCTTTATTAAAAGCAACTACTAAATTTAAAATAAATGTCGATATAGCTACCTGAAAAACATTTTTTTATTAAATATATAATATTGCATAATCAAAAAAATAATTTTAGTAATTTTGTCTACCTGATTATTTTTGTTTTCAATTATAGATAAATCAGATATTGCTGTAAGAAGATCATTTTTATATTGAAGACAAAGTTGCTCGCCTGCTTTATGACTAAATAGATTAGCTAATACACGAAATGTGAGCATTTGATTTGATATAAGAGAATCATTTTTTATATGCCTTTTAACATTTTCTAAAATACCATTTGTAACAAATAGTCTATTTACATTTTCATGTAAAACTCCCAAGCGGATAATATCTAGTACTGGGAAAACTGTTTCATCAGGCCAGTTTAATAAAGATTTTAAATTATCAACATCTTCAATTGTTACAGAATTTTCATCGGTAACTAATTTTTTTAAAGATTTCAATGTATCATCTGTTACACTCAAATTTTTGTTTTCATTTTTTGTATTAAATTCTTTAAGTTTTTCTAAAAATGTATTGTAAATTAATATTTTAATAATATCTGCTACTTTAAAATATTGAAATAAAATTACCATATATCATTGAAATATTTCCTTGTTCTAATTTTAAGTATTGAGTTTGAGGAATATAAGAATGAGAAACCAAAGAGTTAAATGATATTTCAGATGATGAACTAGGCTGAAAAATGTTATCTGCCAATGTATTAGAAACATATCGACTGCCTCCAGTAAAATGACTCTGGTACTGTGCTTCAGCATTTAAGATAGGTCTTATTTGCAAATTTGTCACTATAAAATTTGCTACCTAAAATAATACAGTTATTGTAGAATTAAAATTAGTATATTGCGAAAATAAAGAATTTGCTTAAAATTTAACATATTGCATTCCTAACGTATAGTATATTTTTTAAAAGAAGCTTAGATAATAAAAATTTAAATACTTTATCTATATAGTTAGGATCTAGATCGTTGTTTTCTATAAATTGCATGGCAGCTACATAAGGGTCTTGATCTTTATTGTAAGGTAATTTTAATAATGGTGCTCCTTTTTTTATATCGACAGAAAAAACATAATCATATTCAATTCCATTGAACATTTGTTTTTCTAAATTTTCTGTTTTACTTTCCACAATATCACCTATTAATTTCCATTGAAATTCTTGCTCAGACCATCTGTAAGCTTTAACTTCAGAGCCATCTTTCACAATTATAGTATCTCCGTCTTTCTCTCCAGGCTGATTTAATTCACTTGAACGAGGTGTACTGACAAGAAAATTTTTTAAATGAAATTATTTAAAAAAGTAAATTCAATTTACAAATTTTTTAAAATTGTCAATAGCAAAACTTACTCAGTAATATCTAAATCATTAAGTTTATTTAGTTTAGCATTATGCTTAATATTATTTAATACTGCCTCTTCAAATTTTTGCATAGCTTTTTGATTTATAAATCTTTTATCATCAAAAGTAAATATTCTAACAACTCCATCAGATGACCCACATACAAGATCTTCATTAGGCAAAATTCTTACACTCCAAACAGTTTCAGCTGGAACTGCTATAGTTTGGTCTACTTGTCCATTGCGCCAAACTTTAACAGTTTTATCTTCTCCACAAGATGCAGCTAAACTACCTCCGAATATTGCTGAGATACTATATATGTGGCTAGAGTGTCCATGATAAGTACCTAAACAAATACCAGTAACCCCGTTCCAATGTTTAGTTACAGCATCGTTGCCACAAGTCAAAAATTCATTGTCATTAATTACTGCAATATCTCTAATACAATCTGTATGACCATAAAGTTTGTGTAAAACTTTGCCATTTCTTGAATATACAATTACAACTTTATCTGATCCTCCTGTTACGGCAGAACCATTATATAAATCAACTATACACCAAACAACAGTTGTTAGTGAGTGACCTGAAAATATTGCTCTTGGATGTTCTAAATCATATAAATTCCACAATTTTCCTGTATGATCTGATGAACATGAAAGAAATGATTCGGTTTCAAAAACACTTGCTCTTAAACTACATACAGCATTTTCATGTGCTTTAATTATATGAATGGGTTGTTCTTCACCAGGATAATAAATACATATATTTTTATCATTACTACCAGTTAAAATAAATCCTTTTGGATTTTTACTATTTGGTTCAATAACACATACTGAACTAACAAAATCATTATGTCCCATCATAATTATACTCTTGGCATAATTTCCACTATTTTATTTAAAAGAAAATAAAAAATAATAATTATTAGAATTAAATTAAAATATCATATTAAATATAAAGAAGTGAAATATTTTATTTTATTGCAGTCATTTAAAATAAATTATCGATGAAAGTGACATTTTTTATATTAATAAAATAAAATTTAAATTAATTTTTAAAGTAAATAAAAATTAAACTTTATATTAATTTTTGAAATTCACTTAAATTTTAAATAAATTTCGGATATTTATCTCATAAATCTTTAAATAATTATTATTAATATTTAATTAAACATTAACTCACCCTGATGTTCTCCATAATCTTGCCGTTTTATCTTTAGAAGTGGATACGATACTCCCATCCTTGAATACAGCTAGATTGCGAACTTCATCATTATGTCCGATTAATTCACAACTTAATTTGTATACACGAGCCAAAGCCTTAGCCATAATGTTTAAAAATTCCTGCAATATTGATATTGAATTCTATAAATAAATATAATATTTTGTACGCAACAACAGCTTGTTTAGTCAGCGTTTTCTTTGTTTCCATTATTTACTACTGTCATCGTCAATGTATGCCGTATATATACACAAACACAATACAAGTTGATAGAATAATTAATTCATAAGTTACAACAGATAACATATTTTTATAGATCAATTTATAATCTCCATTAAAATTTCACTTTTATTTACGCGCAGAAAAATCAGATTACAAAAATATCAATTTTTATTGGAAGAAACAAAAATTTGACATGGGTTTAGCCAACTTTAAAACAAAAAAATAATTAGTCATTGATAAAAATAAAAAAAATAAAAAAATGTGATTAATTGTTAAAAAAATTTTTAAAAATATAATAATTTCTAATATCATTCAAAATTCATTACTAAAGTGTTTTATCAATATCAATTCAATAAAAAGATTTTTTTTAAATGAATATTTTAATTTTTTACATGTTTCACAATACTTTACAATTTAAATAATATTAACAAATTAATATACAAATGATTAATAAATAATATGCATAAATAAATAATAATCAATTAAAGAATACAATGATGTAAATATGTGAAAAATCTTATTTTAAAAAATATTTATTATAAATTATTCATATAATTTTCTCATACAATCATTTAAGAATCTTCTATTTAAATAATCAAAAAATTTACTTTGATTCTTACCTTTACTTTGATAAAGTAAAAGCTTTTTGAATAACTATTAAGTAAAAAATTGAAATTTAATTAAAAGGTAAATTGAAATTTAATTAAAAAAATAACTCGACTAGATTCTCTTTATTCAGTGGAGTATCCATTTTCTTTTAAGCACAGTATTTTTAGTAAAAAAAAATAATGAGAAAATATTAACATGCTTAGTTCTTTTTTAGTCCGTCATTTATAGGATCAAATCAATGATTTGTTTAGATACAATAGCAAGTTTGTTTTGTACACTTGTATCAGAACTTTCAGACACCAAGCGCAAAATGTTCAAAACACCTTCGGACTGTCGTACTATATTGGTCAACTCGACGCGTTCACTGGCACTGGATGTTGTCAACAAGGTACCGAGAGCAACAAGAACTCGGAATACTGCTTCAGTCTCTTTTAAAAGCGCAAGAACGGAGCAAATAACACTCAAAACCTGCATCTTTCCCACTGAATCATTCGTTTTATTAAGAGCCACTACTAAATTTAGAATATATGTCGATATAGCAACCTAATGAAAAAGAAAACAAAGAAAATTTTATGTTTTCTAAAAACAATGAAAAAATTTATTTTTAAATCAGCAATAATTTCATCCAAAAAAAAAAAAAAAAAAAAAAAAAAAAAAAAATAGTTCTTTTTATTTATTTTGACTGATTGAACAATTTAATTTTTAGAATTAGCTACCTGATTATTCTTGTTTCCAAGCGACGATAATTTCTGGATAGATTTTAAAATTTCGGTTTTGTAATTAAGACATAATTGTTCTCCTGTCTCGTGATAAAACATATTTGCTAATAAACGAAAAGTAAGCATTTGATTAGATACTAAGGTATCTTGTTTTAAATATCGTTTAAGTGAACTTATAAGTTCATTAGTGCAAAATTTTTCGTTTATATTTTTCTGTAGAACGGCAAGTCGTGCAATATCAAGAACTGGGAAAAGAATAGTATCTGGCCAATTTAAAAGAGAAATTAAAATATTTATTGCTCCAGCTTCTACTGCTTCATTATTTTGATTTGTAGCTAATTTGACTACAAATTCTAATTTGTCTTCTGGTATACTTTGAATACCAACTTCTGGTTTTGAATTGAATTCTTTAAGTTTTTCTAAAGACAAATAAATTTTTTATTCAGAATCTGTTATTTCAGAAAATATTTGTAAATAATAATAATTTATAATTTAATTACAATTCCAATTTATTGTAACTAAACAAAGTAATGAAAAATTACCTTGAATAAGAGATAAATTGGCTTGTTCCAGTTTCAAAAACTTTGTTAATGGAATATATGTAAATGCATCAGATACATTTGAAGTTTTAATTGCAGGTGACGAGGTAGGTTGAGTAGTATTTTCTGTTGATGAACTTGGTATATATCGATTGCCACCTGTAAATGGGTCATGAAACTGTGGTACAGGGTTTTCAACTGGAGCCAATGTTGAATTTTTTATTATGAAATTAGCCACCTAGAATATTTATTTAAATTCCAAAATATTAATGAAAAGATAGATTAAGTCAAAATTAAATTTAAATAAAAAAAATTACTTCTTATACTATAACTAATTATTTTAAAACATACATACTTGTTCTAAATAAAATTGACTAAGTCCATTGTCATCAATAAATTTTTGTGCAACATGCCAAGGATCTTGTTCTTTATTGTATGGTAGCTTTAAAGGAGGAACACCATCTTGTATGTCAACAGAAAAAACATAATCATATTCAATTCCATTGTGTAATTTTTTTTCTTTATTGGTAGCACCTAAGACATCTCCAATAAGACTCCATTTCAGTTTTTCTTGTGACCAGCCATAAGCTTTTACACTATTGCCTTCTTTAATTAATTTAGTTTCTCCATCTTTCTTTCCTGGTTGTTGTAGTGCAGTTTTGTCAGGTAAACTATATTTTAAAATAAATTAAAATTTCAAATTAATTTTGTACTATATTATTATTTTAAATTGATAATATATTATTTAAAATAAAACTTGCTCTTTTAATTTTAAATCACCCAAGCCTTGTTGAGCATTTAAAACACTATTTGCAACTAATTCTTCAAAATGTTGAATTGTTTCAGAATCTGCATATCTGTCAGCATTAGCAGTAAATATTCTAACGATACCATCTGATGTTCCACAAACAATATCTTCATTGGGTAAGAGTTTAACACTCCATACTGATTGAGCTGGCAATGCAATAGTTTGATCTATATCGCCATTGCTCCAAACTCTTATCGTTCTATCTTCTCCAGACGTAACTACTAAACTACCTCCAAGAACTGCTGATATACTATATATATAGTTTGTATGTCCATAAAAATCACCTAATAAATCTCCAGTAATAGCACTCCAATGCTTTATTACTGCATCATTAGCACATGTTAAAAATTCATTCTTATTAATAACAGCTATATCTCTAATACAATCTGTATGCCCTTCAAGTTTGTGTAATATTTTACCATCTCTCAAAGATACTATCACAGTTTTATCTGCAGCTCCAGTTACTACAGAGCCATTTGGCAAATCTGAGACACACCAAACAGCTGCAGAATGACCTAAAAAGGTTACTTTTGACTTCTCTAAGCTATCTAAAGTCCATAATTTTGCTGTTATATCCCATGAGCTGCTAAGAAATGAATTTTCATCTACATTACTAGATACCAAATAACACACTGTATTTTCATGTGCTTTGATTTTATGTATAGGTTGTATTTCTCCAGGATTATAAATACAAATATGATTATCATTACTTCCTGTTATTACCAAGCCTTTCGGATATTTTTGAGTTGGATTGATAATGCACACTGAACTAACAAAATTGGTATGACCTGTCATTACAACATTTCCAACGTAATTTCCCCTAGTTCAAACATAAAAAAATTTGATTTTTTACAAAAATTAATATGTAGTAGCTATTAAAATATAAATTTAAAACTTAAATACATATAGAAAATTTATATTTATTTATATTTAATTTTTTATTTATGTAAGTATATTTTGTATATGGTTATAATAATTTTAATATTATAATTTAAATAATTTATTAATAGATTGATATATATATATATATATATATATACATATATATAAATTTTTTAATTTAAAAATAAAGTTTTATTTATTTTTGGTAAATAATTGTTTTAACAAACAATTTTCGTTTTATAATTTTAAGAAAAGTTTAAACAAATTTTTACATTGTTTGTATTTTTAAATTATTTAAAAATGATTATTTTTCTAATTATTTTAAGAAGTTTTAATTTTACGTATAAAAAAGTAAGACAAGATTACAAATTTTATTTGCAAATAATGCTCAATAACTTTTATTAAATGTAATTAAAATATCAAATTTTATCAAAAATTTCATTTTCAAAAACTAAAATTATCTAGACATTGACATGACAGTTGACAATAATTATAATATGACATATTTTAATATTTTAGTAGAAATCAAGTTAATAACTATGAATAGTATAATTAAGAACATTTATTTCCTAAAATACTAATTATCAAATAACTTACTCATGAAACTTCCAAAGGATAGCGGTTTTATCCCTGGATGCCGACACAATACTTCCATCGATTCCAACAGCTAGACTGCGAACATCCGCGGTGTGTCCGATGAGCTCGCGGCTGAGTTTGTACAGGGATTTCGCCATAGCTTTATTTCTTCCTCAATAGGAAAAATAATTACAATTGTCGCTTCAATCAGTTCTCCTTAGAAATATGCAAAAAAAAAAAAAAATAGAATAATTCTTGAAAGAGTAAAAAAGAATATAATTTGCAGGTCAACAGCTTCTTTCACCTACTATACTACACTGCTGTATCTACAAAGAACTTCTTGGAATGACTTGTAAGCGGTACCTATATACCACGCGTGTAACCGCCGCCAATCATGATACTTATATATACACATATATACGCTAAAACTACATGTAGGAATAGCACTCGCCGTGTGTGTATTTTATTTCTTGCGATTTAGGTCTACATTTCATGTATACATAACCTTTACCTACAGCCAGCATAAGAGTAGTAAATTTTTTTATTTTTTTTAAAGTATCAACAAAGTTATTGTTTTAGTATGACAAAACTAATTATTCAAAATAGCTAGTTGAGTTTATACTTTAACAATTTACCTAATGACATTTAATAATTTTATGAGGTAATTTAAGATTTTTAATTAAATAATAATATTTAAATACTGTAGCAACTTTTTCAAAACACAATTACACCTAATAAAATGGTTTTCAAACTAATATTTTCTTTTAAAATAATAATTGAAAAAGAATGTACGTGTGTAGTGAATATTACAAAGTTATGTCATTTATAAAATTTGTTAATAATGTGTGTAAATATAGAATCACCAATGTGTTTAAGTGATAAAAATCTATAATCTTTTTATTTAACTATTATATTTTAAAATTTTAAAATGTTTTTTACTATTAATATAATCATTAACATGATTAAAAATAAATTTTATTTTATAATCTTTGAAGTATTATATATTTTTATAAATAACCATTATAACTTTTATTATAAAATTTTTATATTTAAAATTTTCATCTAAATAATTGATGTTTATTCTTTCAGCTATTGTAAACTGGAATAAAATTTTTTTGTACAATTATTTTGAAAAATTGTTGATTATATATGTTTATGTGTAAAAATTATTTATAATACACCAAATCATAAAAATGCCATACGATTCAAAAAGAATCAACGGCCCTGAAACAGCAGTCCCTTATAGTATTTATGTAGATTTAAATACAAAACCTTTAAAATCTTCCATAAAAAATGAATTAAAAACAAGAGCAGATTCTAGAAAACACAAAGATCTAAGAAAAATGTGTAAGTTTATAAAAAAATGTATTAATTCTACTGTTTTTAAAAATATTATTTAAAACAGAATATTTTTATCGATACAGTTATAAAATTGGGTATAGTTAGTCAAGCAAAAGGTTCTGCTTATATTGAAATGAATCAAACTAAAGTAATATGTTCAGTTTTTGATCCAAGAGAAATTCCTAATAGGATTAATTACAGCACTCAAGGTGAATTATTTTGTGAATTTAAATTTGCTTCTTTTTCTTCTTACAAAAGAAAAGGTCATCAACAAGATGCAGATGAAAAAGAATATAGTCTTATTATGCAAAGAGCCTTAGAACCAGCTGTTTGCCGAGTAATTATATTATTAACAAGTTTTGTTCTAAATAAAATTATTTAACTACAAATATTATTGATTATTATAATTTTTAGCATGAATTTCCAAATTTTCAAATAGATGTCTATGCTTTGGTATTAGATAATGGTGGAGCTGCTTTAGGTGCTGCTATTATGGCTGCAAGTTTAGCACTGGCTAATGCGAGTGTACCTATGTTTGGAATAGTAACTGCAGTAACTGCTGTAAGTTAACATATTATTAAAAATGATTTTTTCTTGAATAGATTATAAAAATTATATCTCACATTTATGTATTTATAGGGTATTTATGATGATCTACTTATATTAGATCCAACAGATAAAGAAGAATCACTTTGTATGTCAACTAACAAAAAAAATAAACCAATTAATCACGGAATAATAATGCAATCAATGTTGTCACAGCATGATCAAATATCAGAATTTTTCCTTGTTGGAAGTATGGATCTAAATTGTATAAATAATTCCTTAGAAGTTTTAAGTAAAGCAAGTAATGAAATTTATCCTGTACTTCAACAGTCTCTTACAAAATTAGTTATGAAAATGCTAAAATGGAAAAAAGAAGATAGAAATGAATAATATAAAATAATAAATATTATGTAATTATGTTTTTTAATAAATTTTATATTAAAATATTTTTCTTAATAATAATGACATAAAATATAAATAAAATATTAATTAATCTTCGGGTTTCTCGGGTGGTGGTCCACACGGTTGTAACATTTTTTCCATTAAATTGAAACGCACTCTAGCTTTTGCTTCATTTTCAGCAATTGAAAAAAAATTCAAAAGATCGTAATGTCCCATGTAAGAACTACACGAGTCCCTATGCTGGTTCACTAACCATTCAAATTTGGTTGTATCAGCATGACCAGTGCCAATATATTTGGACTGCAAATGTTCCAATTGGCTGTGAATATTATATCTTTCTCCCATACTGGAAATAAAAATTTAAAATACAGAATAAAATTTTAAAATAATATTTATAAGAGTGAGCAAAGCTATTGTACATACAAAAAACTTTTTTAATACAAATGACTATTTTTCTTGTATGTATATTTAAAACTTTTATATATTAAAATAAGTAGGAAACTTATGAAAATAGTCTAGAATGTTTTTACATGCATATTATACATATAACAAATAACATTTATAATGAATAATAAAATATAAAATATAGTATTAATTTAACATAAATTAATGAATATTTTTTTATTATTTTTTTTCTAAATAAAAATGCTTTATTCTAAATGTATAAAAAGTGTATTCTTATTGAAATATTATGCAGTTATTTAGAAATACGTGTTAAATCTTGATGTAATTTTTGAAAGAATAATAAAAAGGTTTTATTAAATTAATAAAAAAATTTATATACTTATCGCATGTTTTACATACTTAAATTCTCTTTCAAATTTTCTAGAAACAATAAATGCTACGTATAATAATTCTTAAATGTAAAGTAAAGCAATCCAAAACAACGCTTTTATTCTAACCTAATCTTATTTTTCCAGATAACACTGTGTCTAGTAGTGTAAGTAGGTGGCTCCACATGCATGTGCGCCGTTTTTTTCAGACATTATACTGATACAACGTGGATATAACACGCGTAAAACACCATTGATGTTATCTGGAAATAAGAATCAGTTTACCTATCCAATTCGTCGCATCATAAAATTAGTATGCAATGTTAAATTGATAATTTTTATATTGAGCTTAACTTTAAAATTTGTGATGTTAAATTATTTTTATAAACAATATTTACTTTGTCATTGTGAAAACTGAACACCACCGATGTTCTTAAATTGTTTGTTCAATTATTATTAATAAAAAGGTTGAGGTTAGGGTAGAAAATATCTTTTATTGTTCATTTCAAAGTTAAAATTATTTTTATAATACAATAAAAAAAAATATAAAAATGGGTTCAAGTAAAAGACATAAAAGTGATAAAAGTCGGGAAATGAAGAAAAAACGACATCGAAGTCGATCGCGATCATATTCACCAGAACGAGAAAGAACCGAAAAACATAGACATCACAAGAAACATAAAAAGAAAGATCGCAAGGAATATGATAGCGATGGTAAGTTTAATTTTTCTTATATTTTATTTTAAAATTCCTTAACTAACACTTTCAGTTTGTTAAGAAGTTTTCTTGCTCTGCAGTGGAGATCGTGAGTGCCCCACCACCTCCAAAGATTTCAAGGACAGCATATTTTTCAACACCACCTCCACCTGATATATCTTTATTGGTATGTTAAAAATCGCAATTTTAATTATTATTATAATATGTATTATATGTTTTATTCAAGTATATTATAGCAGTTTGTTGAAAAATAATTGAATTCATAAGAAATATTGATAATAATATTTTTAAATCTATTTTATTTAGAGTAAAGAAGATAAACACTCTAATTATAATAAAGAAGACAAACATTCTAATTATATTAAAGAAGATAGACATTCAAATCAAAATAAAGAAGATAAAGCAAGTAAGCATAGAAAATCTACAACTCCTCCAAGAAGTGGACAATCACAAGCATCTCTTTCAATTGAGGAAACAAACAGAATCAGAGCAAAACTTGGATTGAAGCCGTTAGAAGTTGATAATGGCCCTAAAGAAGGTTCAGATATTATTAAAGATGATTTGGGAGAATTTCATCACAAACCTGCTGTTAATACAGCAGAAAAAGAAAGAACTCAAAAAATTAAAGACAAAATTAATACGTTAAAACAAAAAAGGCAAATTGAATCATCCCTTGCTACTTTAAAGACATTAGGTGAAAGTGATTCAGAAGATGATGTATCGGAATGGATTAAAAAGAGTAAAAAAATTGAAGAAGAAAAGAAAAAAGCAGCTGAAAGAGTATGTTCATATTTATTTTATTGATTGTTAATAATTTTTTATATAATTAATATCATTAAGTCAATGAAAATAAATTATAATTTTAAATATTTTTATTAATCTAATGTCAGCAAAATCTAATTTCATAGGCAAAAATGTTAGATCAAATGGATGAAGCTTTTGGTATTGGAAATTTAGTTAAAGAAGATGTTAAAAATGAATTAAATAATGCGTATTCTGATAAAGATCTTAAAGGACTTAAAGTAGAACATAATTTGGTGAGTATTCTCATCTAATGATAAAATTAATAATATACGTTTTATTAAAGCTTTAAGAAAATATATGTTTATTGAATTAAATTTATGAATTTTTAGGACAATTTCAAAGAAGGAAGTTCTGTAATTTTAACATTGAAAGATAAAGCAGTGCTAGCAGAAGATGACGATGTTTTAGTTAATGTTAATATAGTGGATGACGAACGCTACAAAAAGAATGTATTAATAAAATCTAAAAAACCAGGTTACGATGCTTATGATGAAAGTAATTACGATGAATATGGAATTTCAGTAAATAAAGTACTACAAAAATATGATGAAGAGATAGACGGAGAAAAACGTGATAGTTTCACAATAGGCTTAGTTGATGTTAAGGAAATAAAAGATCGACAAGCAGCAATTATAAAAAACCGTCTTGCAAATAAACGATTAGAAAGCTTAGAACTAGCAGAACCTAAATTAGCTAGTGAATACTATAATGAAGAAGAACTTAAATTCAAAAAACCAAAGAAGAAAGTTAGAAAAATTCGAAGTAAAAAAACGTTGAAAGCTGATGATCTTGTTCCAGATAGTAACGATTATTTAAGAGATTTAGGTAGTAGAAGACGACGGAAAGGTGAAGACCATGTAAATGAAGAAACAAATGATATTTTAGATTTTGATGATATAGAAGGTAAAAATAATTTTTTAAAATTAAAATTATACATTAATATTTTTTAAGTTAATATCAATTTTGATTTATAGGCCCAAAGGAAGATGTAAGTGCGATAAAAATTGAAGATAAAGACCATTATTTAGAATTGAAAATCAAACAGAAGGCACAAAGAATAAAAGGACCAATTTCGACTTTGAAACCAGAAAAAATTGCCATGAAAATAAAACAAGAAGTGGATATGTCAACTGAAACTAACAATAGTGGTACTATTGTTTTAAATTCAACTGCAGAATTTTGTAGAACACTTGGAGATATACCAACTTATGGACAAGCTGGTAATCGAGATGAGAATAATCAAGAATTTATGGTAATTGTATATTTTTCTAAATTTTACCGATACATCTTTTTTTTTATGTTATTAAAAATAGTCGGATAGACGTAATGTTTTGCATACTACAAATATAAGCACGAAAATTGCTGATTTAGTCGTTAATTCTATCAGATTCTTAGATGGTTAATAATTCTCTGATTTGAATTTAAAAAATAATTATATAATATCTGTTGGAAAGAGATTTCAAGCTCAAATCACTTTCACAAATGTATTTTTATTAATTTTTTTAACGTATTAACTTTGCTTAAAATAGGATTTTGAAATGGATGAAATTAAGCAAGAACCTGCAGATGATGACTTAATGAATGGTCGAGGAGCTTGGAATACTGTAAAAATGGGTAATTTAATTTTTATAGCTACATTTAATATTTATACATATATTATAGTTATATTTTATTAATAAATTTTAATATAAATTAATTCAATTTCTAGATGAAACTTTAATAGAACCAGCTGCTATGGAAGCAGCAATTTTAGATGCTGAGCCATCACTCGATCAAGGAGTTGGTGGAGCATTAAGGCTGGCTATGAGTAAAGGATATCTTCAAAAAGAAGACACAAATCGACCATCAGCATCACGATTTGCTCATCTTAAAGCTCAAAATTACTCTATAGAAGATAAAACCTACGGGTATATTTATGAAAACCTCTTTTTTATGACAAAGCTTATAAAATATATACTTTAACTATTGATATTTAAATTTCAGTGATGATGACAAATTTGGTAGAAGAGATAGATTTAATGGTCCAACTTTAGAATTTAAAGAAAAGGATGGTTTTAGACCTAATGTCAAGTTAGAATATATTGATGATGATGGACATGTACTAAATGCTAAAGAAGCTTTTCGGTATCTTTCACATAAATTCCATGGTAAAGGTCCAGGAAAAAATAAGGTATCTCAAAATTATTAAAATAATATTTTTTTGAACTTATCTAATTTTGTAAAATATCAATTTTTATATAATTTAACATCATACATATATAGGTTGAAAAAAGAATGAAGAAGGCTGAACAAGAAATTTTAATGAAAAGGATGTCGTCAACAGATACTCCGTTAGGAACTTTAACACTTTTGCAAGCCAAACAAAAAGAAACGCAATCACCTTTTATTGTTTTAAGCGGTAGCAAACAGATGCAAACGTTTGTTCATTTATTTATTTAATCATTTATCAAATTATCAATTTTGTTGACAAGTGGTTAATAATATTCAAATTTTTATTTCAGGGCTAGTATTTCAAAAACGAAAAATTAAAAAACTTGTATATATTTATAATTCGTATACAAAATATATAAAAATAAGTTTAGACATCATCTAGACGATTAATATGCAGTAGACAATACTGTTATTGAACAACAGTATACACATTTTTTGATTAAAAAAAATAAAGAATTTAAAAAGTAAAATTTATATTTTTATCTATTAATTTTTAGAAATGACTTATTATCTATTATGATTGTATTTGATTATCTATTAATTTTTCAAAACATATTTAAACAATTTTACAAATGTATTTTTTTTCTTTTATAATTATTTAAAAATTATAATTTGAGGAAGGATAAATAATAAAAAAAATTAAACAATGAAAAACAATTTTCACACATATCCATTTATTGGCTGAAACTACATAGTAGTTTTTGACACAATTCTTAAAATTGGAAGATGTGAAACGTAAAAAAAGATAAAATCATGAACCTCTTGATAAATTTTAAATGCATTCAGAATAATATTATCTGTATACAATATTATCACGAAGGAATGAAAACATTAAATCTCCAAATGCTTTTGGTTTTCTCTTCTTTGTTAAACCGCACGTTTATTAGCTGACGTAGCTCGAAAGTTTTGTGGAAAAAAAACGGGCGATGAAAAATAATTTAACGCAGTTGTCCACAGTCAGCAACGATGATTTTCTTTTCAGTTTTGCCGCTCTGTGAGCCATAGCTTTCTAACTTCTTTACTACGTCCATACCTGAGAAATAAAAAAAAAAAAAATTTAATTTTATTAATATTATTAATTCAAAGAGATCAGTAATAACATTAAAGTAATTTGTTTATAAAATCATAAAAAATGACGTAATAAAAATTAAGTAAAATTTATCTTGAAATTTAAAATAAACTGGAAAATTAATTATAATAAAATTTACCATCGATAACGGAGCCGAAGACGACGTGCTTGTCATCCAACCAAGCGGTCTTTACAGTCGTGATGAAGAACTGCGAACCGTTGGTGTTAGGTCCGGCATTAGCCATGGACATAATACCAGGTCCGGTGTGCTTCAGCTGGAAGTTCTCGTCCTCGAATTTGCCGCCGTAGATGGACTTGCCGCCGGTGCCGTTATGATTGGTGAAGTCGCCACCCTGGCACATGAAGTTCGGAATGACACGGTGGAAGCTGCTGCCCTTGTAACCGAAGCCCCTTTCGCCGGTGCACAAGACACGGAAGTTCTCCACTGTCTTGGGCACGACGTCAGAGCGCAATTCCATGACGATGCGACCAACCGGCTGGCCGTCAGCGGTCATGTCGAAAAATACTTGTGGCAGACTCATTTTTGTGATTTGATTTATTTAACTGAAACGATAAATTTTAAATTAAGTTTATTAGTTCTTGTAAATATATATCACTCGATAATTATCTAGGATAATAAAGATACTCTTATTCTGTAGTAGAGATGACATTTGCTCTATTAAATTCGATTTGTAATATCCACCGATAAACGGTGCAAATGCCATGATTTGTACTTATTAGAATTTATTCTAAATGAATCATAAAAGTTAAAGTTTTTTAGTAATCGTTTTAAAAATTTCACGAAATATCAAAAATTTGACTGTTTCGAGTATTGATATTTACGTTGCATCCTCGAGTGGCCCGTTTCGGGACAAACAAAAAATTTGACAACCCATTAGACGTTATTGTTTCCATTTATAAATTTTGTGGGAACGTTATTTCATTTCTTAAAAAAAAAAAAAAAAAAAACTGAGGAGTCAAAAGGCTAACGTTTATAATTATAATATAAACACCGCAAGCGATCGTTATAAATTTAGATCCTTAAAAGTTAGGTCTTATCTTTAATTACAAGAGATAAGGGATACAATATAAATAAGATGGTTTGTATAATATTGAAAAAAAAAAAAAAATTATTTGTTTGTATAATTTATACATAAAAGTAAAATGTTTGTTGCTGTTCGTTTAAATTCTAATTTTGAAGAAAAAATTTAATAGAATTCAAAAACCATGAATGTTACTTTTATTAATATAATTCCAAATTCTTTTGGTATTATGAATAACAATATTTCATTTATATCATTATAAATATAAGTAATGTGTTTTGCGTGTAGTTTACAGAGAAACTCAATATTATAATAGACACAATTTACAATTTACTGATTATATATGAGTTAATTCTAATGACTAAATTTAAAAATATGTCATTGCAAAAGATAAAACTTTTTATCTTTGAAAAAAAAAAGCTTATTTTCATTAAAAAATAAATTTATAACAGTGATAAAAAAATTTACCTATACGGAAAAAAAAATACATCGAATATTATTTTTGTTGAACTAAATAGTCTTTTTCTATGAAAATTTAAATTTCAATGAAGAAATAATTCTTATCGATTTTGTTACTTAACAAATTATTTGTATATATGTATAAATTAGAAGAAAAATCAGTTATTTTTCTTTTCAATAAAAATTTAAATAGTATCCACAAATTATTTTAAATGATTTAATTTACATAATAAAAATCTGCTTATGTATAAACATAATATATCAATTTCTTACACAAAGATGAGACTAAAAGTTAAAAAAATTAAGATAAGTTCAGTTTTCATTTTTTAAATATCGAAAAATGTCGATTATACAAGTATGACGAAACTTTTGAAGTGATTTTATAAACTCATCACAGAAAGTTATCTTCATAAATTTTTTTCAATTACAATGACAAGATTTATATCAATGAATAAAAAAAAGTTACATATACACTTAAACTTATGCACGACAAAAAATGATTATGTAAAAGCGATTGCATTATTTTATTATTTTTCATGATTCATAATCTATAAGATTATTCATTTGAATAAAATTTTTAAAATAACAAAATATTCATTAACTAAATAGTTATTAATCAAGTATAGCAGTTAACCTTGTGGAAATTTATTACTTTTAAAAACATTAAAATTTATCGATCTAAAGCCTCGTTCTACATATATACATTTACAAAACATTCTAAGAGCTGAAACGTTTCACACTCGATCGGATTTTCCGCTCCTAGGCTTAGTCGCAAGTCCTTTACTAGCAACCTCTCTTCGTAATTTAATATTTCTAAAAATAAAAAAGGCGAGCGGTGAGGAGAAAAAAGATGAGAAAAATCAAAAGCGGAAAATGTATTAAAATGACGTCAGACAACGACACGACGCTAAAGATTCGCGGCGCCGCTCCTAAGCACGTGAACATTCGAGAATGCCAGTCATAGGTCTCTTTTAGTTCAAACAATGACGATGACGACGATTGCCGACTAATAAATTATATCACCTGTTCTATTCTATGTATCAATATATGTGCGCACAAAATTTCCAGCGCTAGGCGCTTTTCGCTAATTATAACCACGATGCTGCAACTCGAACCACGAAGATTCATTTATCTTCCTACATCTGTCTCTTTTTATCTGCATTTCGTCAAAGCTAAAGAGGGGGAAAGATTCGAGAGAACCTTTTAGAGATTACGTGGGAGCTGGGATCGTACTTTATACAGTAGACAGGCTATATTAAATAAAAAGACAAAATATAAGTAAAAAAGTAAGACTGTAAAAAAAAATATGAAAAAAAAAAAAAAAAAAAAAAAATCGAAAGAATAGAACAATGTGCATAAATTGCGAAAAAAAAACAAATATTGATAATTCAATACTATCTTATTTTTTTTTATTTACACACCGTAAAAAGTTACAAATTATCGAATATAAATGAAATCAGGAGGAGGGGGTAAAGAACCATCAGTTGGTCGATTCGATTTTTCCGCGCAAAGGGCGGAGCAGTTGAAAAAAAATTATGAAAAATCGCAAACGTGTCATGAACGCGTGACCGCGAAGGTGTAGGCCGGCACAGAGCCCGATTGCAATTACACGGATAACGGATTTCACAGTTGCGAGAGTGGAAAGTTTCCAAGAAACAAACGACCGACCGCGATTGTAGGAGGGAGAAGTGTAGGAACGCGCGCCACCGTCGCCATTACGATAGCCTTGAAAATTCTGAGCATGCCGCTAAGAAATTTAATACATCCGCACGCAATGACTCTTCGATCGATTTTTTTCTTTTTAAAACACAAATCGACACGTCACACAATGACTTATACGTTAAATTTGTCCCTTGTTTCTTTATACACATCGCACAGACCGCGTGTTCAAATAAAATTTTCACGCCTTTACGCTAACTTGCTGATAACTACAGCTATTAACATTACACGACTTTTAGTTTTGTAAAGAAAAGTAGTGAAATAATTAACATTGACTTTCAACTGCCAAAAATGAACTTTCTTACCTTGTCTTTATGCGAACTTATTTAAAAGAATATGGATCTGTTACGATGTGAACTCGCCGGCGGCTTGGTAAAAAGTGCGCGAATGGCGGATTGTCGGCTCAGCGCATCTTCGATGCGAAAATTCCGCGTTCCTTAATATTGTAGTTCGCTAGTTCACAATCCTTTTGTCGACGATTATTTTTAAATCATAAATCATATATGAAAATTATTTTTTCTTGAAGAATAAATTTTAATTAATATTTGAAGTTTCTATTTGATTTATAATTTAAAAATAAATAATCTTTATTATCAAAGAATTTTCATAAAGTTTTTGTAGAAATTTTCAACTTATGTTTAATATAAATACAAAGTTTCGTTTTAACATACATATAAACAAGTTTTATATGAATATTTATCGAAAACAAATATTTATTAATAATTTTATACACTTTTTTTTTTAAATATTCGAATTTTCATATTTTTATATTATTTTCATAATTTATAAGGAATAGGTCAATTGTATATAATAAAACATATAAAATTAAACGTAAAAAACGTTACCACACCTGTACAAAAAATTATATATAGGTAACTTGATTTTCTATGAATATAATTGGACAGTCAAATATGTGAAAGGGTTATTGCACATGCGCGTTTTCATACTTTTTGTTGTAAACTTCTTACTTAGCTACAAAGAATTTTTGTGATTTTTTTAAGAAATATTTTCAAAACTGTTTTAATTTTCAATAAAAATGAAACGAAAATTTAAAATAAAAAAATTGTAAATTAATAAATTTAGAAAAAATTTAAATTTTAGAACATGTGATTTCTCAGTTGTGCGACTCATATTAAATTCCATATGCAAAATTTTGCATGGTTCAGATTCGTTACCAATACGAAGAAAAATTTTATTAAATGTGTGTGCATACTTATACTTTTCTGGAATAAACTGTAATGAAATTCCATGAAATAAAACTACAGCGAAATTACTTAGTCTATACAGCTATATATGTATGCTTATGAGTATACTATATTTATGTTTACGCACATGAGAACGTCAAATGTGTTTAATTTTTTTTTTCGGCAAATTAATTTTTATTTACTCAGAAAAGTATAACAGTGTCATGATTTTCCAAATTTAGTGTACTTCAGCATTATCCATGATCAAAAGAATTGAAGACACTTTTTCACATAATCTCAGCACCTTGTTAATTTATACCCAACTTTAATGCACATGTGCATACCTTACTTTTTAAGAATTAAAATTTATCCATATTTATATTGAGGAAAGATTAAAAATCATAAAATTAAAAATGTTTAACTGTAAAAAGTATATTTTTTATATCAAGAGATCTGTTATAAGTGATTACATTCAACTCCTTGGATAATTTTAATAATACAAAAAATAAGAGAAATGGTTACAAAACAAGTTTTCAATTTGAAAACTGTTATGTTTTGGTCATATTATTCGTTTACTTGACAGTAGTCTAAAAATGATTATACTTCAAGTAGTTTTAGTAATTATGTGCTTTTGCACATCTGCTACTTCTTTTGAGCGTGATATTTGTCATGTAAGTGTAATTAACTTAAAATTATCATCATATAAATAACTGAAAAATTATTTATATTTTAGTATAATTCTGATTATAAATGTATTTTGAGAGGTAACAAATATATTAAAAGTTATAATAATCAAATAAAATCATGCTCTATTGAAAATGTACCAAAGGATGTTAATTTTAATATTATGTTAGATGAAAAAAATTCTTCTAGTCGTGGTATGTAAGTTAAGATACATAAATTTTAAAAATTACCTTATAATAAATATTTTAATATTTAAGGTATCGTTAATGTGGATTTTAAATCTCCTAATTTGATATGCAAATACAAAATTGCACTTTTTGTAAATCCCTATATTAACAATTCAGAGGACTGTAAAGCATATCAGTTTAATAAAAACAATTATTTAGAAATTCATACTTTAGACAAAACTATTTGTCCTAAATATGATAATGAAATACAGGAAAAAGAACGGGAGAGTTTACAAGTTGAATCATCTTGTAAAGTAAATAGATATTAGAAATGCAAAGCTATTCAAATTAATAAAGTTTGTATATTATTAAAAATGCTAATTTTAAAAATTAACAAATGTCATTTTCAGGAAAATATTTTAAGCTTGTGGTATGAATATATATACACAGGATGTTATGCTCTTGGTTTTAAAATTGATGAAGATTACATTTTTATTGGTAATGATGTTTTACGAACAGAGTATAAAAAAGTAGAGGTAGCAGAGCCAAAACTTCGATGTACTTACAAAACTACTTCAAGGCAAAATAAATCAAGGTTTGTCAAATGTGTATAAAAAGTTTATTTTTAATGAATATAACTTATTTATTTTGCAGTGTGGAAATGGTAATGATTTCAGCAGACATTTCACTACTTGCAGGATCTTCTGGGATAAAACTCGAAGTTGCTCCTACTTCTGTATCGTACAGAAATGAAGAAAATTTTTGTAATAGATACAGTGAAAATTCAGTAGTAATCCTTTCATTAGGGATGAGTATGGTAAGAGAATACGAAATATGTTATTTTAAATAAAATTTTTTGAAATATATGTAAATAAAAATATATTTGTATTTTAAGGAAAATGAAACAGATACAGCAAATAACAACTGCAGTTTAACAACAGTATATTTTTTTACAGAATTATATATAAATTTTTAATTCAGATTCAAATATTTAAAACTAAAATGAACTTTTAATTTTTTATAGACATTATTATCCAATGGAGATTTGGCAAAAGCAATAGAATGTAATTTTGTAATTGAAAATTCCCCAAAAGATCTAGGATATTGTTTTTTAGTACATATATTAGATGAACGATGTCATAAAAATACCTCTTGGAAGCCACCATTAAAAGATAAAGTTCCCTGTGCTTGGACCCAATGTAAGATATGTATTACATTAACAAATAATTATGAAAAATTATGTTTCTTTTTCATAAAGAATAAAAATTTTAGATTGTATGAAGACTGAGCATAAAAGAACAACTAACATTGAGGAAATTAAAAAAATTGATGATGTAAAAATATTAAAAATACCAAGAATATTGTATCTAATTTTATTTGTGGCAATAACACTAGTTGTACTTGCAGTATTGAGTACTATATTTATTGCTTATCGAATACACCTTCAACGTACGAAAAGTGCCTTAAATATGAAAATAAATAAGGAAGATTTTGAAGACGATGGAATTGTTGTTTTAGAACTAGGTGGTTCAAAATCACAAAAAGAGAAACTTGTAAAAGAGTCAGGAATTGTTATATTATATGTTAGAGAATCCGATCATTTTATGAATTTTATGTCAGAATTTAGAAAAAGTTTAAAGCAACATACTGGTTGTGATGTAAATAAATGTTTTCTGTCATTATTTTGTATTTTAATCTAAATACAATTTATATTAATATTAATATATTTTTATACATTTTTAGGTGTATGATTGGTGGGCTCCAGATTTGTGGAATGATGTAGCTCGTGTAGGAGGCTATGAATGGGTTGTTAAAATGATAAGGAAAGATTGTCGTGTAGTGTGGATCGACACATTAAAAGCACGGATGCTTTTTGCTCTACAAAATAAAAATGGTTATGACAAATATAAACAATTAAAAAATTCTTGGCACAGCCAAGAAATTAGTGATTTTCGTGATAGTGTTTTTCCAGCTTTGGTTGATTTTGCCAAACGAAGTAATCAAGATATAGAACAAGAATATCAAAGGCATTTTGTCATAAGGTTTGAGAAAACATTTCAATACACATTCATTTTATAATTATTTAACAAAATCTTTTAAATTTACAACTTTTATTTCATAGGCTAGAATCCTTTGAAAATGCAGATAAAACTGTAGATCCATTTTCAGATCTTTCACCTCATGCAAGATACTTAATTCCATGTCATCTTGATAAATTATGTTCTCAACTGTAAGTATTTTTGTTTATCTCATTAGGAAAAAATTCTGATTATTGCATACTTTAAAATGTATGTTCTAAACCATAGATCAATACGTGAACTTTATTTTGAAGATGAAATGAATATGGATAAAGTTCGCCTTGGAAAATATTTATTACAAGAATCGGTTATAAGTTTGTAAATAATAAGAATAAATATTATTTTATATTTTAAGTTTTAAATTTATATATATATATATATATAGGTGTTTGAATTTTTTTAATTAGTATAAAATATCTGTATGTTTGATAATGAAAAAAATGCTGCCACTGTGAAAGATATTGTTGAATTTTTTTAAAGAAATTTTTTACCATTTATACATTATAAATAATATATTATAAATATTTTTTATGTAATATTTTATCACAAAGTACAATGCTAAAAATGTTGATTTTTGAAATATGAATAAAATTAAGGTTTTACTGCAAAGTTTATAAAACATAATTTAAGTATTCCAGAAATGTAAAATGTTGGGCACAAAATAAAAAATTGTTTATTAATATTAAAAACCTTTTTTTTAATTATTAATGTATAAAAAAGATACTAAATAATAAAAACTATTTCTATAAGAAGAATTTTATATTTGACATGTGATTACACAATATATACTTATAGATTTTTAATTATTTTGTGCAGGAGGTTTAGACCAATCAACACTCAAAATCAAATGATCATACCCATGACCATTTAATACCTGAATAGCCCTAGCAGCTTCTGCTCGTGATTTGTAATGAACATAAGCAAATCCTTTGCATATGTTTGAATTTTTTTCTTTTGCCAAATAAAGTTTTTGAATTGCACCAAATGGTTTCACAAGTTCTTCTAAATCTGCATCCGTTGTACTTTCTGATAAATTAGATATTCTAATAGCTGTAGTATCATCTCTTCGCTGCATTTGCATAGAATCACCACGTTTGTTTCCTCCATCACGCATACTTGGAGGAACATATTTACTACCTTGTGGTTTGCCAATATCTGCAGCACCAGGTCCTGCTGCTGGATTAAGTGGTTTCTTGTCATCTGAAAGTTTGGCTAAAATGTTTATAATTATCAAAAATATTCATTTTAATAATTTTAAATTCAAATTTGATTATTCAATATAAAAATATTTTATAATCAAAATTGAATTAAAAAAAATTAAAAAATGATTATTAAATATTGTTTTTATTTCTAAATTCTATGAACCATATCTATTTTAGTTTAATTTAAAATTAAAATAATAAGTATAATTTTTTTTAATATAAATACTTACCCCCTCCAAGAACTGTATCTTTGAATGGACATTTTGAAGTCCAATGATCACCATTGCAATTACGACATTTAACAACACCCTTATCTCCCATATTTTTCAATTTGTCCAAAGAATCTTCTTCTACCTTATTATCCTCTTCTTTATTTGAAAGGAATTGCATAAATACATCTTCAGCAATAACAGTTGTTGCTGGGTTAGGACCTGGACCATCATCTGCAGAGTCTCCATATTTAGCCCAATTTTTGCGAATTGCAATACTTTTTGAAACAGTACGACGCTCAATTTTATACGTACGAACTACTTTCACTTTTTTATTATCATCATTTAATTTGTACTCTGTCATTATTTTGAAATCATTTTCATAAACAACAGTAGGAGGAGGAAGTATGACATTTCCATCGTCTTCAACTTCATCTGCCCAACTTGATGTAACTTCATATTTGCCTGGCATCTAAAATATTATATATACTGTCAGTTTGAAATTAAAAATTATACGAAAAAAGAACAAAAATTATAAAAAATAAATGAAAATAAAATTAAATACAAACAAATTTATTAAGTGAAATTCTGTTTCTTTAATGACATAATTTTAAAATGTTTACAGGTTATAAAATCACGTGCAGCTTTAAATATATATAATTTAAAAAAAAAAAAGGTAATTTGTAAAACTTTTTCAGTAAAAATATTTTAAATATATGTAATATAATAGTTTTTTTTCGCTTGTTAACGCATACAATTATTCTTTTAGATAAATTATTTTTTGGTTACTTCAAAGATTTTAGTTTACAACTGTAAAATACTGTTTAAAAAGTATTTTAAATAATGAAAAATATGTAATAAAAATAGTACATAATGCAATAACCATACTTACTTTGATTTTTATTGTATAATTTTTATTTTATTTGACATTTAGCGACGATAAATAAAATGTAAAAAATTTGCAAGTGGCCGGATTGGCCGTAGAAAGAGAGAAAAACTAACACACTAAAAAGACAAGGATAGTCACATGTAAAGTTAGATTCTGCGCAGTATAAGTATTGTGTTATAAATACGCGCAAATTTTGAGTCTAAAAAATTATTAAAAATTTTTTTTGAATTAAGATTAATGAAAAAAAAAAATAAATAATAAAAATTTTAGAGAACTTAAAAATAATTTTATAAACTAATATTTTAAATTTATTTATGGAGATTTATTTAAAATAAAATCCTCTTAATATTACACATTGTACACCCATTCATATCCGCATCTTACATATATACATATACATATATAGTATATCTCAAATAAAACGAGATATCGAAAATCACAAATATGGGTTATAAGCAACTGAGTCATTGTTATATATTGTTGTTCAGCATTCGCTTTTATCATTATTGTTATTTTCTCCACTTGGATTGAAATAGAAAGATAGCTATAATGATAGGCTCTTTGTCAACATTTGTGATACTTCTTTATTGCAATGCTTGATATTCTTATCGATTCTATGAGACAACAAAAATCTTTAAGCAGTATCATGCGTCGTAAGTTTTTTTTTGCTATTTTTACTTCAAAATTTGTTTGATTTATATTAAATGTTAAATGTATAAAGCTACATGTCATTGAAATTTAAATCTCTATATTAGTAATGATTTAAACATTACAAAGCAATTTTCTTTTAGAAAATACGATGCGTCTTCTTGCAGTTCTAGCTATACTAGGGTTGTTAAATTCTGTAGTTGGATTAGTTAAATATCAACCAGAAGCTATTCACATTGCTTATGGAGGTACACTTTTTTATAAATATTAGTACAATATTTTGAATTCAACTAATAAAAGTTTAAAATTAATGCAGTTTTTTAATTATTAATCATATTTAATTATTTTATTTATTGATGTTTTAGCAAATGTATCCATAAAGTAAAAAATTAATTTTTAATTGATAAAATTAAATTTATAGATAACATTCATGATATTGTTGTAACTTGGAGCACAAAACAAGATACTCCTGAATCAATTGTAGAATATGGTATTGGAGGATTTGTTTTAACAGCATACGGTAATTCAACAGTCTTTGTTGATGAAGGACCTAAAAAACATAAACAGTATATTCATAGAGTATGGTTAAAAAATTTAACACCTAATAGCAAATATAGTAAGTGTAAATTTACATATTTTATTTATTTTATTTAAAATTATTCTGGTTGAATTGAAATATGTATAAGAAATAAATTTATAAATGTATATAACTATATGATTTATTTTTCATAGTTTATCATTGTGGTAGTAAACTTGGATGGTCAGATTTATTCTACTTTAATACAGCGCCGGATGAATCAAACTCTTGGTCCCCTCGTATTGTTATATTCGGTGATATGGGAAATGAAAATGCTCAAAGCTTGACAAGACTTCAAGATGAAACACAAAAAGGTCTTTATGATGCAGCCATTCATGTTGGAGATTTTGCATATGATATGAATACTCATGATGCCAGAGTTGGAGATGAATTTATGAAACAAATTGAGTCAATTGCTGCATATTTGCCATATATGACAGTTCCAGGAAATCATGAAGAAAAATATAATTTTAGTAATTATAGGTAAAATAAATTAAAATGTTTTCAATTTTATTTTCAATTTTATTTTCAATAAATACCAGCTTATATTTATCTTATCTGGTCAATTTTTATCAGAGCTCGATTTACAATGCCTGGAGATTCTGAAGGATTATGGTACAGCTTTAATGTGGGACCTGTACATTTTGTAGCTATTGAAACAGAAGCTTATTATTTTATGAATTATGGATTAAAGCAACTCGTTAAACAGTATGCATGGTTAGAAAGTGACCTTCAAGAAGCAAACAGTCCTGAAAATAGGTAACAAAAGAAATATATCAACTTAATTAAAATTATTATTACTTATATTTTGATTTTAAATTCATCATATCAAATTTTTAATCTTAGAGCAAAAAGACCATGGATTGTTACATTTGGCCATAGACCAATGTATTGTAGTAATGCAAATAATGATGATTGCACAAATCATCAAACTCTTGTCAGAGTAGGATTACCATTCCTTAATTGGTTTGGATTAGAAGATTTATTTTTTAAGCACAAAGTAGATTTACAAATTTGGGCACACGAACATAGTTACGAACGAATGTGGCCAATGTACAATTTTAAAGTATACAATGGAAGTTATTTTAAGCCTTATACAAACTATAAAGCTCCAGTGCATATTATTACTGGTTCTGCGGGATGTAAGGAAGGAAGAGAAAAATTTATTCCACACAGACCATATTGGTCAGCATTTCGTAGTTCAGATTATGGATTTACGCGCATGAAAGTTTACAATAAGACGCATCTATACCTAGAACAAGTTTCTAATGATAAAGAAGGTGAAGTTATTGATAAGGTTTGGTTAATTAAAGACAATCTTTTACCAAATTATATTTTACCTGAGTTATAATTATAAAAATCATCGATGTATTATATTTTTTTAACAAGAAACAATGACTATTTTTTAAAATTATAATCAAAGTAATTTTAGTAAATAATGAAATGTTTTATCTTTAATTTGTGATCTAAGTTTTCAATTTTCAAATTAAACAATAAAATATTTTATAAAAGCAAATATTATTTAACACTAACACTTACCTTTTTTCTACTCACGTTTTCCTTAATCACTAATTTAATTCTAACTTACATTTATTAGTATTATTAATAAATGTTAAATGAAAACTTTATATTTTTTTTCATAAAGTTAAACTATAAAAGAGGAATATAGGTTAAATTTCATTTAAAAAATAGGCTTTTTTGAATAATAATAATAATATTTTACTTATAAATGTCATTTGTAAAAGGCGATTTCGCGCAATTTTTTTATTAATGTACAAATTACTCGATTGCAGCCGTGGCCCTTTTCGCGCAAGCAATTGTAAAATGAAATACATATCATGCCTTCGTTGATTAGAGAGAAAAAATGATGTTTTAATGGACTATATCTTACAATTAAGAAATAGAGTGGTCTTAAAACTTTAAAAAATCAGTCATTTTAAAAAATAATTATACATAGATTATAATTATAATCACTGAAACAATACTTAAAGATCTCTTCTAAAACAATTATTCAGTGTACTATAAAAATTACTGTACTCAGTACATAAAAGATTAAATTTATTTTATAACAGTGTTAAAAAACCATTGTTACACTAACGAAAATTGATCAATACCTCTTTCAATCAAACAACAGATATTAACTAAAACCCACACAATTATTTAATATATAATTAACAAAATTGCGCTTAATAAATATATATAAACTATTTGAGTTAAAGCAAATTGATTTAAAAAAATTTCAAGACAACTCTGTTGCTATGAAGTTTAGCACAGGGTGATCGTATAATTAGCCTGCTACTCGGAGGATATGTTTTTAAAAATACCTAATGATGAACTGTAAAGCATCACAGACATGTAAAAGGCGACACTCTAATTGATCATCATTCCTGATTAGAAAATCTTATTGAATTTATCCAAAAACAATAAAAAACAGTCTAAAATTCACTTATTCTAATTTAAATTTTGTTAAGGTTAGTACCTGTCTACAATTGACAGATTTGTATTTACAATTATATATTAATTGCCCAAAAATTTGTCGATTGAAATGACACCAGCATTAATTACACATATATATGTTTAGTATGAGCCAGTAATTATATACAGTTTTGAAATTAGATTCTATTGAAATCTAAAAATAAAGAAAATAATGAAAAGCAATAATTCATATTTATGTTATATACAACTTAATTTCTTTTAATTTGAAATTGCGGTCAAATGGGTGTTAACCTTAACAAAATTGAGAATTCTATCATCTTCAATTTCACTTTCTAACCAGGAAGCATATTAGACGATCGCATATTACATCGTCGCATAGTTAGGAGCCGAAACTCGAAATGTACAATCCGAAGTCGCACAATGTCCTTCCTCGCCCACCGAGTCCGAGGCAACTATTCGATTCATCCGATCACACGTACCAAAGCACAAGCCAGGGATAAATGACTATTGTGTCAGTGATTGATGGAAACTATCGAGGAATTAGCTGCCGAATGACTATCCTGGTAGGAGAACTGCGGGAAATGTTCCTGCTCTTCAGCTATTGAATTAAGACCACCGCCGCTACCTAAACAAGCTTGATCGGGAGGTGTAAGCTCAACGCTCTCGCCCGTAAATTCACTATCAAAATAGCGTGTATCCGTATCCGAGGTCACTAGAGGTTTAAAAGGCGGTGGAATTTTTTTCTGCACTAAATCTGACCAGTCTATCGATGAAAAGAAAGCGTGTTCCATTATTTCCTTGGCATCATTAGGTCCACCACCAAGTCTTCTATTTGGATCCTTAATTAACAAACCTGCAAATATGATGTGATAAAATGAATAATTAATTTAATATGGTTAAAATTCTTTTCATTTTTAATATATACCTCCTAACATATCCTTTGCTTCATTACTAATATTTTTAGGAAATCTCACTGCTTCTAAAAGAATTAGCGTAAACAGTTTTTCATGATCTTTGTTATAAAAAGGAAGTCTTCCACACATCATTTCATACATAACTACTCCAACACCCCACCAATCTACAGCTCTACCATAGTCATTATCCTCCAATACTTCTGGAGCTAAATATTCTGGTGTACCACAAAAAGTTTTTGTTGTTCTTCCTATATACATTATATAATAATTTAAATTTTAATAGTCTTCTTAAATTTGTCATACAAAGATTCACAATAATTTTTAAAATTAAAATAAATATTTCTTACCATATGTAATATCTTCCTTACACAAACCAAAATCTGCAATTTTTATATGACCATCTTTATCAAGTAGAAGATTTTCAAGTTTCAGATCTCGGTAAATGATACCTTGCGAATGTAAGTAACCAAGCGCCGAAATAATTTCAGCTCCATAAAATCTAGTTCGATCTTCGCCAAAGGCGCGAGATCTACTTAAATGAAAAAAAAGCTCTCCACCATTCACATATTCCATTACAAAACAAAGTCTATCGGCAGTTTGAAAACTATATTTTAAGGACTGAAATAAAATAAATTAATATTAATACAATGTATACACTATCTAAATTTGTGAATTTCAAACCTAAAAACTTCTTACTATCAAAAATGGATGACTGGTAGTTCTTAAAACTCTATTTTCTGTAAGTGTGTGCGCAACTTCATCTTTTCTGATTATTACTTCTTTTCTTAATATTTTAATAGCATATAAGTGACCTGTTGCTTTTTCTCTGCATAGAATAACTTTGCCAAATGTGCCTTTACCCAAAACTTTTAAAAATTCAAAGTTTTCTAACGTCTGTAAATTCATATGTTTATCTCTAAATAATAATAATTTATAAAAAATTGAGAATATTATTTTTTCATATTTACTTACAACTTTCTTTTTTCCTGAACTTTTACTATTTGATGTTCCTTGAACACTAAATTTAGCTGACAGTTCATCAAAACTACCTCCATCATTAGAAACAACTCCTAAGGAACCACAAGAATCAGATCTTCCACCTCCAGTTGATTCCATATCAACATCTTCGGATGAGGAAGATTGTTGCATTTGAGATTGAGGTTGTTGTTGATTTTGATCTTCGTTGGCCAGTCTATCCGCCACATATCTAGAATTCCACAATAACATTATCTATTGTCATTATATAATATGCATGTAGTTTGTTTCTAAAATTAACTAATTAATTAATTACAGCTATTTGAGGAAATATTTAAAATTTATGAATCAAAAATATAGCAAGTTTTTATTTATTGTTACATTATTCATAGATTATTTTACTTCTTCTGTAAGAATTAAATGTTTGTTTAAAAAAATGTTTAAATTATAGAAAAAACAAAATATAACCTGATCGCAGTCACCCAGTCTTCTCGCTCTTGTTCTGTTTCAACATGAAATGTTCTTTCAATAACTGTTGTCCACTGTAAACCTCTGATTACAAAAGTATAAGGCTTAGGTCTATCAACAGACATAATTTGACATCCTCGAACAGTAAAGTTATTAAGCGGTTGTGCTGCAGCCGCCATTTGTTGATCTGGCTTAGTTTTAAAACCAACTAAAGTTCCATCATCTCTTAAAACAAAGTATCGAGATCTCCAATTTTTTATATGTTCTCCTGCAATTAAATAATAAATAAAAATAAAAAGAATAACAATAATAATTCACTAATGAAATTTATATAATATTTATATTTTAATGTAGATGTTTCTCACATTTAAATAAGAAAATCAAAATGAATTATAAAATAGATACATTTTTAAATATTATGTAAGGAATATTGATTATTTAAAGCAAATTGATAATTTAAAACCATTAAAAAATTCTTATCTAACTTTGTATTTTTTGTAAAAAAAACTAAATTTACAATCTTTTATTCAATAGATATTTTTAAATTTTGACTATAAATTAACATAACCAAATTAAATATATATAATTAAATAAAATTCATGTATTATTTTTTTTAATTTTCTAAGACAGTACCAGTTTATTTATTTCAAAAGTAAAATTCTTATTTACATAATTATACAAATAATATTTAACAAGTAAAATAAAAAAAATTTTATGTAAATTACAGATTTATAAATTAGAAATAACATTCATTTTAGTACTAACTAAATTTTAAAAAATAAAAATGTTATTATTGTTTTAAAATAAGTTCAATAATTAATTATTTTTATTTTTTAAATTTTACTTATTCCTCACATATTTATTATGTTTACATTATATTACATTTACAAGTATAATTAAAAACTATAAATTGTAAAATTGTTAAAAAAATACTAATTTGTTACAACTTTGAGCTCCAAATAATTAATTATACTGATTATTAAATAATTTCATTTTTATTTCACACTTCAAACTTGTATATATGCACATTCAAAGATGTACAAATATTTGAAATTACTTCAAAACATCAATATTCATGCATGTACTTAATCAATTGCAAAAATTAAATAAAGGATTCACTACTTGCATAGCTTTACTTAAGCAGTGTAATCATCAAAGGCAACATCAAAGACCTATAAAAAGAAGAGGCTAAAGAAACATAAAGCCGTGCATACCGCGTTTCTGGAGCCAGCCCTCTTTGACGACACGCTGACTAGCGCCGGACGCTGCGACGCTCATCGCTGCGTCTCCCATGGTCTTGAGAGATCGTCCTGTCGTCCAGCGACGGCAGTTCACTGCCCTAAGACGGAGACGACAGCGTCCTTGGCTGCGCTGCCGTTCTCACTCACTCCCAATAGTAAAGACGTATTAGCTAATGCTCAATTATTGCAGCTGTACGAGAAACGTCGCGGCACGAACTCCAGCAATACGTCCACGATTCTGGTTAGCACCACCAACTCCAACCCAAAATTGAGGAAAATGCGCAACAACGGATTACTCGTTCTCACACACTCGCTCGCACACTATACACAAAAGTCGGAGCAAGCGAGATAGAAAGAGAAAAAGCGCCGCGCAGACATAAACCCACAGTGCTTAGGCAGAGAGTCACGGAGACGAAGTCCGGACTGAGTTGGCGCAGCGCGCGGCGCACGCATACGTACCAGTGCAGCCAGATCGTGTGGAAAAAGTTTCCCCTCTCAAGCACCACGCCGGCCTCGCACACATCGTAAATGATGTATGTTGGTGTGGTGTGTCGGGAGGCCGAAAGGAGCCGAAGGAACCCGAAGTCGGTAGCTCAACGAAGGGGAATGATACCCCTACCACGCGTCTCACAGAGAGGTAACACACACACAACAGTTTTATTCTGTACGTGTGATTCCAAGCGAAGCCGAAGCAAGCGCAGGCTGCGCGCCAAACGTTACCCTCTCCCTAGGCCGCTTACCCAAGCAACACAATCTTAATTAAGACAGTGTGTTGGTGAGCGAGCAGCGCTCGTGTGGCTCGGAATGAGCCGAGCATGGCCGAAGTCAATTGCTCTCCTCGCGCGGTGAGTTCCTCTACCATGTGGACGCCAGCTATTCCAATAAGCTCCGGAGGGGGCCACAATTTATATATTACGTTTTTACTTGAATTTCAAATATTGTACGGTAGCCGTGCGCGCTAAGGCGCACGAATATTTTTTTATAAATATGCGATCTCTAGTTCAATTCTCGGCGAAATCAAATTTTTTTTTTACATTTTTATTTAATTTAAGGAAAAGCCAATAATAATTGCAATCCTAGGGAGAGGGTAACGTTTGGCGCGCAGCCTGCGCTTGCTTCGGCTTCGCTTGGAATCACACGTACAGAATGAAACTGTTATGTGTGTGTTACCTCTCTGTGAGACGCGTGGTAAGGGTATCATTCCCTTTCGTTGAGCTACCGACTTCGGGTTCCTTCGGCTCTTTTCGGCCTCCCGACACACCAACGTATTACGTACATGCATCTGCGAGACTTCATGTCATAATATGCGTGTATCGTATGCTTCACACACATACATACGCGTGAGACTTCGATAATAACCCTTTAAATTTCGATATTTTTACGGCATTTGCTCCTTTTAATGTTTTCATACTGCTTGAACACGTATTATTAGTTGTATTTTTTAACTTTCTTTTTTTTATATTTATACTAAAACGTAATTTATATTGCTGGATAAATTCGTGAAAAAGAAATTGAAGTTGATATTGAAGTTTTATAAGGGGTGATATTGAAGTACAATACACGCCACTATAAAAAAATTATATTCTATGAGAAGAGAGGTGAGCTAGTAATCATGAAAGATAGAGATTGCAGGAGAAAATAGAGCAAAAGAGACAAAAGAAACTCGGTATATATGGGCATGTACAAAGTGTTAAAAATTTCTTTTCGATTCATATTTTTCTTCAAAAAATTTTACTTTCTTATTCTGCACTTAATTTTTATAAACAAAAACTTTAACTTATACCGTAACATTTAAATTGATTATATACACTTTGATGTAATATTCCTTAGGATTTAAAAAATTATTTTAAACGGATTAAAAATGAAATTTCTCTTTTTACATAAGAAAGGTAGAGTTTATTTTTGACTAAATATATTAAAACCATCAATAATAATTTTCAATGTCATTCATCAAAATATGTTATATGAATAACTATTTTTTAAAAGAATACAAGTTATTTATTTAATTTTCTTTTTATATGAAAATAATATAAAAATTAAATTTTTTTTTTTTTTAATAATAAAATAATAATTTAATAATTGATTTATTTATGTATAAAAAGTATATTGTTTCTTTATATGACATAATATATTTTGTTGTACAAAATATGTTTATTACTGTTCATAATTTGAAGACGGTTATACAAGTAGTCGATTTTTTCAAGATTTGACAACAATTCTTTGGCTACCTATTGGACATCGATAGAAATAAATATTTTACAATATTTTTTTTGCAGTGTTTTTTATTGATTAATTTACTAATATAACGAATAACAGCTTAAAACAAATTATATTCTACTACAAATTATACTCTATTAAGAATATTTATTTTTTTAATATTCTATAAAAATTATACATGAAAAATATTATACATATAATATATATAGTAAATAAAAGCACTAAAAAAAGAAATTATTGAAATAAAAGAATAAATTAATAATCTAAAGTGATTTCAATATTTACATAAGAACGGTCTCAATAATATTTTTTAAAAAACTTAAAATGCTATAATCTCGCGCGTTACCGGTATATCGCGCAATCGCGCGAAACCCAAAGTAAAAGGGGTCGCTGCCGCAGGTTCTTCCCGTTGCGACCTTCTCATGACATTCGCGGTTCATCAGCTCTTGAGTTGGACTTCGTTAAACTGTAGGATCATTCTCAGGTCCAGTGTTCAATCATTTCCATTCTCGTACTTTAATTTTGCAAAATCATCGTCATTTTTTTTTCTCACTTCTCAAACGTTTTTAAGAAATAGTTTATCAATTAACACACGAATCATGGCTTTAAATAAGCTTAGCATTGATAAAGTCGACCTTGCCGGCAAAAGGGTTCTAATGAGGTAGATATGTCATCAAAAAGTTAAACACTGTACAACTTTGACTGATAAAATTATGATTTTTATAAAAACATTCAATATCATACTTCTATAAGAAGACATTTTTTAAATGTACACTTAAAATTATTATCATAAATCTTATCAATAAATTTGTTAAGTTAATAATGATAAAATAAAAATTAATCAGAAAAAAAACTAAATAAACTTAATGATTAAGATAATAATTGTAAATGAACATTCCGAAAACTATTTTGAAATCAGAAGAAACAATGATCATTGTTATTGATTATCAATTAATGTATTAAAATGTAATTTTTTAAATAAGTTTTTTTTAGCATAAAAATATTACAGATGTATAAGTATTAGTTATATTGTAAAAACTTATTTATTTTTGTATTTGTACAATTTAATTTTTATTTTAAGGTTTTGTGTTCTGTATTTGAAGGTCTAGGTTGCAACAGATATTTAATTTTGGTATTAAAGGAAATATTTGAAAAATTTAATAGAAATTTTAACAAATTATAACATTAAATTTACATTTTGTTTTGTCAAAAAATAAAAATTTATTATTTAAAAGATGTTTTTAAATAAACGATAAATTTGCAGGGTTGATTTCAATGTACCACTTAAAGATGGAAAAATCACAAATAATCAGCGAATTACTGCAGCTCTTGATACTATCAAGTATGCTTTGGAAAAAAAAGCAAAATCAGTTGTATTAATGTCTCATTTGGGACGACCTGATGGAACAAAACAACCTAAATATACTTTGAAGCCAGTTGCTGAAGAATTAAAAAAATTATTAGGAAAAGATATTCAGTTTTTAGATGATTGTGTGGGACCAACTGTTGAAGCTGCCTGTGCTGATCCAGTACCTGGATCAATTATTCTTCTTGAAAATTTACGTTTCTACGTTGAAGAAGAAGGTAAAGGTGTTGACCATGATGGAAATAAGGTAATTTTTATTTTATAATTTATTTTAACTATTGCCATGTAAAAAAAATATGCAGTAAAATAATAATAATAATAAAATTTATAATTTTCTAATATTTTTAGGTTAAAGCAGATAAAGATAAAGTTGCAGAATTTAGAGCATCTTTGAGAAAACTAGGAGATGTATATGTCAATGATGCTTTTGGCACTGCCCATCGTGCTCATAGTTCAATGATGGGTGATGGTTTTGACATCAGAGCTAGTGGTTTTCTACTTAAAAAAGAATTACAATATTTTGCAAAGGCCTTAGATAATCCAGAAAGGCCATTTCTGGCAATTCTTGGGGGAGCCAAAGTTGCTGATAAAATTCAGCTTATTAACAATTTGTTAGACAAAGTAAATGAAATGATAATTGGTGGAGGCATGGCTTACACATTTTTAAAAGTTTCTAAAAATATGAAAGTAAGTAATATTTATTTAAAATATAAAATTTATCAAAATATATTTATATTTGCTTCTTTTCTTAGATTGGTAACTCCTTATTTGATGAAGAAGGAGCTAAAATCATTAATGATCTTTTAGCTAAAGCTGAAAAAAATAAAGTTCAAATACATTTGCCAGTAGACTTTGTCACAGCAGATAAATTTGCTGAAAATGCAGCCGTTGGAGCTGCAGATGTTGAAAGTGGAATTCCTGATGGTTGGATGGGTCTTGATGTAGGTCCAAAATCAAGAGGATTATTTGCAGGTAATTTATTTCAAATGTAATAAAATAGTATGATTATTAAATTGAGAAAAATATTAATATATTTTTTTTTATTAATTTCTTCAAAAATTATATTTTTATCACTTAATAATGTTTTATAATTTACATATATTTTTAATGAAATTTTTTTATTACTGCTACAAAATATTAACAAAAAATATTTTCAAAATTTAAAAAATAAAGTATTATAATATATATATATATAAATAAGTAAAGAATTAACAATTGTTGAACATATAAGTTATCAAAATAATAAAGTAATAAAGTAAAAATATTCATAAAAGTAATTTAATAATTGCAGAACCTATTAAAAGGGCTAAAGTTATTGTTTGGAATGGACCAGCTGGAGTATTCGAATTTGACAACTTCAATAAAGGAACTAAAAGTTTAATGGATAATGTTGTGGAAGCAACTAAGCGAGGTGCAACAACAATTATTGGAGGCGGTGATACCGCTACTTGCGCTGCTAAATGGAAAACTGAAGATCAAGTTAGTCATGTCAGTACCGGTGGTGGTGCAAGTTTAGAACTATTAGAAGGCAAAGTTTTACCTGGTGTAGCAGCTCTTTCTCCAGCATAAATATTTATTAAGCGAAGTGGCTAAAAATAATTAGCCTATGTTAAAATAATGTACAATAAAATTTGTCAAATGCATACTGCGTACTGTAAAATTTTGATTTAATATTTTTTTTAAGTAAATTAAGTAGTTTACGTCCAACAAAATAAATAAATATATCAATGTTAAAAGTTACACTAATATTTTAAAACAGAGTCTTCCAAATTATCCGATCGCCTATTCCTCTCCAACTGCATAATCATTGTTTGTTAAAAATCGTAATGTGTCAAAGTATATATAACGCTTTTTTGTGCAAAACAGCTCAATATGAAATTTTGACACATTCAATGTCGACTAATGTGTCCATGCACAAAATTCTGATTATAAAACCGTTTTTTTAACACAAATTTTGTGTTACATTTTGTATTCACATAATAGAGCAGTTTTGAGAATCATCCATTCCAGGTATAGTAGGTAGCATTACAGGATTTCCCTCTGCATCAACTTGAAAAAGTGATTGCTGTTCACTAATTAAATCTTCTGGTGGTTGACCACAACTTTGCATTTCTTGCATAAGTGCTAATGTATTTTCAAATCGCTTCTTTTTAATTTCCTCAGAATCATCCTCTTTTTCTGATTCTAATTCATGGCAAACCTATCATATTTTTAATATTTTATTAACTTTACAATTCTTTTAAATAAAATTTTATATAATAAAAAAAAGAAATAATTTTTAAAATAAATTTTTATTTTTATATGTTTATAAAATAAATTTTTAGATACCTTTTTCATAAGATCTAATTGTTTCTCGTATTTTGCTAAATCTGCAGCAGGTAAAGATTCTCTTTTTTCAGTAAGCCATGCTGGATATTTGTCAACTAAGTCTTTTAAAGGTGGATAAAGAACTTCTTTAGATAATAAAGACTGCATCATTCCTTGTATAAATGATAAAGTATCTGTTCCACCATCTTCCAATGATGTTTGTCCAAACATAGATGCTAAATCAGCTTCACTTACATTTGGTACATTCTTTATGATATAAAAAAAATCATATAATAATTACTAAAAATTTAATCTTAAAGTTAAAGTGTAATTGAAAGATAATTTTGAATGGAATGAAAATATTTATAAATATTGTAATATAATACAATTTACAGCAAAAAAAGGAATTTATATTAATACATTTTGTTACCTGCAAATTTTCTGTTGATAAATTTTTCAATGCTTGATTTATTGCTGACTGAAAATCTGGAGAAGCATTTTCCCCACCAGTATTTTTTGACATTGCTCCAGCAACTGTCTGTGCTATCTCTTTAAAAGATTCATCTAATTCATTATCAAATCCTATAAAGAAATAAACCAGAATATAAATTTAAATATTGATTTTTCACTTTTTATTCAATACCATTTTGCATGAATTCTTCGAAATTTCGTTGAACCTGATCAGCTGCTTGCTTAATAAAATCTTCTGTCCAGATTTCCTCGACTGATGCTTCTTCTTTTGATTCTTCTGCAGTTGGGATTGTTGATGCTGACGAGCCATCTTCTTTTTTTGCTGTCGCGGGTTTTATTGGTTTATCAAAGTCCTTCAGTGCACCTAGAAGGTATTTTTTTATAATTAATAGAAAATTATGTAATCTATGACCTCATTGAAAATAATATTTTATTATATTTGACAATAGTTGTTGAATTATCCTACAATTAAATTATGATATGATATTGAGATTATTTTAAATAATATTAGAACTATAATAACAAAATTAAAAAAATTGTTTCACACAAAGGTACAAGATGAGGTTATGTTTGACAAATGCTAGATGTTATTGTATAACATTTTCAGATCTTTTCTCGTAAATATTTCATCATAATTATGTACGCACTATCTAAGAGCTCGTTCAATTCTAGATCGCCTGCTTGATTCGTCAATTTCTTTTCTTCAGCCATTCTATTTAAATGTTTTTGGAGCAATCAGCTGATTGTTCCATATAAGCTCGTACGCATATAGTGACGACTAATCTAAATCTTGACGTGTTGTATGATACTTTTATTATCTTGTATATTACGCAAATACACATTGCTTTGTTTTCCATTCACTTGTTTTGAGAAATAAAATTTGAAAATTTAATATTCAAAGTATAAATTTTTAAATGAAAAGTCATTTAATTAATAAAAATAATGATCATAACATTTGTAATATAAAACTAATTACATATATCAATAAAATAAAAAATAATTTTTCTTGTTGAGAATTTATTTTTATAAAAATTTCTTTTACAAGATTAAACTATAATAAATATGTTTCATCAATTTCAATGTAATATAATATTTTGAAGATGATTTAATATTAAATTTAGTAACAATAATATATATTTATTATCTTTCTTGTTCAGCCTCTGTATCTGCAAAAATTTTGTCTAATAATTCTCTACATATATCTTCTCTGTCTTTGTTGTCTTGTTCTTTTGACTCTTGTAATTGTTTTTCAAGTGTTTCTTTAAGACACAGTTCAGGTCTCCTACATTCTTTCAATGCAGGGTAATAATTATCATTTGTTAAACCATTAAGTACACTAAGAAGTTGCTCCCTTAAAATAAATTCAAAAGGTTTATATGATTTATCAATAGAAAAATAACTTCATTAAAAATTTAAGATATTTTAATTACTTTGTTTCTGAAAGTAAGCTTTTTATTGCAAGCAGTCCAGCAGCTTGTTCAATCAAGCCCATTTTAATTAAAGTTAATTTTAAATCATTTCCTTTATCTTTATTACATAAAGCTGAAAGCAAAAATGCAGATTTAATTTGTAACTTTTCAACTGGACTTTGGATTGCTCTCATTAAAACTGAATAGCCGTCGTTGGCTTCCATATGTGTTAATGAAGCTGCATGACCTCTAACCATACCTGTAAAGAAATAACACTATAATTCATTTAATTTTTTTTTTTTAAAGTCTAGCTAAGAAAAACCATTTATGCTTCAAATGTAAATACAACTTGAATTTCAATTTTTTAAATTCAATGTTTTTTATTTTTAATTTGTAAAGTAATTTTTTTCTTAGTAGACAAAGTGGAAAATATAATTTATTTACATGAAACTGCATAAAGAGCTTTAATTTTTGCCATATCATTTGTATCAGTGTCTATCATATTTAACAATATTGGCATATATCCTGCTTCTAAAATTCTTTCTTGACAAAATGGATTATTTTGTGTTAGTTCTGCTATTAAATTTGCGACTCGCCATCTTATACCACTATGTGGTGAATTCAAACAATGTCCAAAAATAGAAAACCCTCCAATTTTATAAAAATCATTGGCTATGTCCATACTGTCTGCCCAGTCAGCAAGTCGATCTAATGCAGCTTCATATTCAGAAGGGTCATCTTTCTCATTTATATCAGCTACATTGTACAATAATTTGATATCTTTTTGCATTTTTTCAATAACATTAACTGTAATTGATGATAAAGCATTGTTGAGAAATTGTTTTCTCTAAAAATATAAATATTTTCAATTATAATAACATAATGATAATAAAAATATATAAAAAAAATAGTTATTGAATAACAAATATTTGGAAATTAATAAATAAAAGTACTTTTATAAATAACAACTCTGATTAATTATAAAAATAAATAAAATGATTTTATATAAAAATGAGATTAAATTAGAATGAAATTCTAAATTAAATCTTTCATTTACTATTTGAAAAATTACTGATATAAATTTTGAATTGTTAATGTTTACCTCTTCATCCATGGCTTCAAAAGCAGATTCATTCGTAGAATCTTCAGATTTTGTTGCTTCCATAGCAAATCTTAATAAACCTTGTAAATTAGTAGGTTGCCTAGGCTGATTAGGAACAGTTTCAACATCGTTTGAATTATGTGTTCTAGGAGCTTCTATAGCTAAAGGTCTTGTAGTACTATTGGCATTATTTTGTTCATTGTTTTGATTTGGTGTTTTTGAATTGCTTTAAATAAAAGAAATTTGTTTATTTTAAAAATTATTATTCAGATATTTAATTATCCTAAAATAAATGTACCTGTTCATTTTAGATGTTTTTCGTGATTTTCCTGAATGTGATGCACCCATTAATGCAATAGATAATAAATTATTAGTATTTGAAATAGTTAAGAAAAAACATGCTTAGTTTTGAATGAATAGAATATGAAAATAAAGCGTAAGCACACCTGTTTTCAGAACCAAAATTGGGAGATTAATAGACTCACGAAGAGATCGACTTTTGGCAACTTATTTACGATATTATAAACGGCACACCAATGAATTTTCTAGGTTAAGTTACGTCAATTTTGAAAACTCAGGAGTGTACCTATACATTACTCTCTAAATAATGGTGAATAAAAAAACTAATAAAAGTTTTTAAATATGAGCTATGAAAATAAATAAAAGATTTTTAAGAAAATAACAAAAAAATATTAGCAAATATATATTGAAGATATGTAAATAATAATAAAAAGTATTGTATTTAAAGTTTTATTTACTATAAAATAAATTTTGCTTACATTAAAATAAAATTACATTTACATTTTAATAAATTATAAAATATTCATTCAGTCCATCTATGCGTACAATGTTGATTTGTGCAGACATAATAAAGTCTCATTTCTTCTTCAGCTCGCCTTGTTTGAGCTTGAAAAAAAACAGCTTCTCGATGATTGCATTTTGGACAAGGATGTTCTTCAGTTCTTGGTAGAGTTGGATCAGAAATAACATCTGCTACAATGTGAGTTAATTCACTAAAAAATAAATAACAATTTAATAAAGAAAATAAACAAAATAACTCTAAAAATCATTTTTCACCTCTTAAAATAAATTACTTACTCTATTTCGTGCATAATTTTATTAACATATATACAACTGCTATCAGCAAGTGTTTTAAAATCACAATTTCGGCACTGCAATATATAATAAACACATTTTTGTACTAACGAAATTGTGGTAAAAAATGTTAACATAACCTATACAATTAAAAAATTAGTTCGATATAAAACGAAATCATAACTTACAGCATACATTAAAACTTTATTTTCTTTATCTTCTTTAGGATACAGCATATTATTACATTCTTGACAAAATTTAATACCGACAAAACCAGGTCCGTCGTCATGAGCTCCATCATAACTTCCCATTTTAGACATTGTAAATTGTAAAAGAAAGAACTTTCTGTAAGAATCTTTAATTTGAATTGAAGATAAGTTATAAACGAATAAAATATTGTAAATATAAAACTTTAAAATCCAAAACGCTTGATCACAATCTCACATGCATAACTGTTTATAATATGAAAACGCGCTTACAATTCAAAACATAAAGGCATGTTTTAAAAATGGTTGCATGAAAACGCGCGAACACGCCTCTTCTTGTTTTGCTTTAAAAAAAAAACCCGCAGCATGTGAATTTAATTACAAGACCTATAACGAATTATAGATTTTATAATCATGACAAAGCACTTGTAGAAAAAGTAAAATGATGCACAAAATAAAAAGCAAATTATAAAACTTCAGTGTTTAAAACGTTTGACAAGTAAATAGATAATTAAGATTTCAACAAATTTATCATTTGGTATAATTCTGCATTTATTAATTTGTAGAAAAAGTTTTTTTCCAAAATTGGAAATATCATATAACCACAGTAGGAATATTACATTGACAAAAGTGTTATAGCTAATGTCTATGCTAGACAGGCGCATAGAGCTGCCGCGCGTTATAAACTTTATCGCTTTTGCATAAAGTATTGATTATACATTTGATTCTCAAGTGTTCGTCTATTGTATTGATTTTGCTATTAACTTTCTAAATTCCTTAAAAATTCTCAATTTAAGCGAGCCGAGTATTCGACCAAAACCATCTGGCTCCCGCGTATTTTTAGCCGCAATATTTTTCATTACAAACCAACGTGCTGTACGTTTACAACGTTCGAATTACAGCGTGTCTTGTAAAAGTGGAGGAGCTGAAGCGCGCAGGCGCACCGAACACTCACAAAGTATCGCGCGACGCCTACTGCACGTAGGTGTGTGTATAATATAATATTAGTTCCATGCGCAGCAGCGCTAAGCAGACTCAACCCTCCCTTGCTTCGCATTTCTCCAGGTAAAAACTGTCCGTCTGTCGTTTTCTTACATTTGTCTTAAGAGTTTCCGGATTTTTTCGTGGTGCGCGATTAATGACCATTTGTTTAGATTGTCCTCGTCAACTTTCGCCGTGTCGCGAGCAGTGTTTTGTATGATTAAGAAGCGATATTTTTCTCCGAGAGCGCGCTTCTTATATTCGTGCGAGAAGCATGAGTGTATTAAAAAAAAAAACATAAGATCAACATTGCTATTTTTAAGAAAAATGGAATGTTATGGCCTATTTTTTTTAATTCTTTTTGGACTTCTACAAGGTTCTCTTTAGTTTTTAGCAGGTTTGTATAAATTTTAACGCTTAATCATTAATTATGTAATTTAATTAATTTTAAACTAAAATTTAATTAGTTGAATAATAATGTAGAATGATAAATTTTATTTTTAGATAGAATGGTCAATGTGAGTCATCGGTTTAATTAATATTGGTTCGAACCGATGATTTAATTTTTTATATTAACTTGATAGATTTTTCGTATTTATATATAGTATTAGAGCACGTTATGATGTAATAATAAAATATAATAAGGAGAAGTTTCTTAGAAAATATTTATTATTGCTTGAAAAAAAAAGAAGGAAACCTGCTAGCTATATCAAAGCTAATATTTTTATTATTGTATTGACAAAGTAATAATTTTTTATCGATGACAATAATTTCTTAACGATTGTCACGTATTTTAATAAAAATAATCATCGTTTGTTTTAAGAAGTGTAAAACTTTTATCAAATAAAAATGAAAAAAAGTAAACAGTTCTCTATTATAGGCGGTGTCCGTAGTTATATGTTTTGATGCGCACTAGCACTATGTATAATGTATAATGAATACAGTGTTACTGTTATATTCGTGTTGATCAAAAATAAAACTCAGTATATACATATATATATATATATATATAATTTGACTTTTGAAGAAGTAATTTAATGGTGATAAGGCATGGGACTGACGTGCATCGAAAGTTGATCTACACGTCGAACGATCTTTAGCCGAACCACTCCCCCACCCTATATGAATATTCGAAAAAGCCGCGCATTGTTATAGATGGCACGGGCATCGCGTCAATTTCCTTTTTCTTCACGTCTCGTCTGCGCGTCAACCCTTGCGCGGCGAGAGCAACCGGCTCGTTCAGTGCCGCCAACAAAAAAACCGGCGCTGCGCAGACGCAGTAAGCTGCCGCTACCCCCACTCGGAATAGCTGACTCGTTTCATCTCTTTCTTACTCTCCTTGGGTCGGTGAAAAACGCGTTTGTGCGCTTGGTCTATCGCGTAGTCTCTCGCACACTCGCAAGGGAACGTAGAGTCGACCGCGCGCACCGCTTCGACGAAGGTGTGCAGCACATAAGTGAAGAGAGCAAGATCCGCGCAGTCTCTCTTTCACTCCGTCTCTTTCTATCCATTGCTCTTGTGTTTATCCCTTTCTCGCTCTTTCTTTCTTTACGTCGCGCGCGCGTGTGTACACATATATATATTGATATAAATATATATATATATATGTACATATATACGTATATACATTCGTACATATACGTATATATATATATATACATATATATATACAGATACATACATCAAACCAACTCTATTTTTTTTCCTCAGATCTCGCACTCGCTCTTCTCGTGCCTGTGGCTAATACACGCATACACGAACATTCATACATATATTCCCCCTCCCCTCCGGCACGGTGTATTAAGCCTCTGCTGGTGCGCGAAGAGGCAGCGACGTACGTATATACGATATATCTTCCTCTCGGCGGCTACTCTACTAACGCGCCTCTAAGCGGCGGCGGTGGCGGCGGATGTGGTGCGTGTTTTTACCGTCGTGAGGGACTCCAACTTACTGCACACACTCCTGAATTTGAGGAAGTCTCGAGGAGAAAGATTAACCAAGTCACCGTGTGTTTTCTCTACAAAGCGTGCCAGACATTCAAAGTGCGAGGCGGAAAACGTCGCCGCGTGTTTTTTTGGATAAACGAGACACGCGCGTGCTAAAGAGGAGGAGTTGGAGGCGGAGGTGGAGGACTTTCCTTTCATCCCCGAGTGTGATACAATAGCCGCCAAACTGGACGCCGTAAGTACAATGTTTTTTTAATTTGTCATTTTCTTTTATATTGCCCACAGCTCGCGTCATGCTTATTAGAACCTTAACTAAGAACGCGTGCCTTCCGCGTTTTCGAACGCGTGCTTTTTTTTCCATTTAAATAACGTTTGCTCGTGAAATATATATACGTAAATTTTATGAAATATCTCGTAGACGTATTCCGTAATGAGTAAAGACGCGCGCTCTCTTTTTTCTCGTTTTCTCTTTCTTTCTCTCTCATTCTCGGCGTGCCCTCTCATCACCGTCACGATCATCACCATCAAAGAAGCGACGCTTGATTTCGTTCCTTTTCGTTCTGTCTTTGTCGCACGGCTCGTTCTTTTGTAAAAACGAAGGAAGGAAAGAACGCGCGGTGTAGCGGCGCGTGGCAACGAGCACACGCGAAATCGAGTGAGAGAGAGAGAGAGCATAACACACGCGAAAAGTGCGTGTGGCCCTACGTATATTGTCTTTTCTCTCTCTCTCTCTCTTTCGCGCTCGTTGGTTCGCTCGCTCGCTCGCTCTCTTTGCTTAGGAAGGCGTTCCTCTCTTTTTAGTCGTGTATACAAGTGTGCTTCTGTGTGTGTACGTACGAGTATGCGTAAATGTATGCGAGGCTTTGGGGGGGTGATGGCCCCTCGTGCCGCTGCGAGCGCAGTCGCTCTTCGGCGGCGTCTCTCGAGATCTATCCTCTCTCTCTTTCTCTCTTTTTCTGTCTCAGAGTATGTGTAGCGCGTACGTGTGCGTACGCGAGTAAGAGGGCATGTATGTGTTACTCCAAGTTGCGGCTGTCTTTCTCTCGACAGCGGCTTCTTGCTCCGTCTTTTTATATTCGACGCGGAGAAAGACTCCCCCTTTTGTGTATATATGTGTGAGCCGCCCGACATGTTTTCCCCTTCTGATATTTATGTGTATGTGCATATCTCTCTGTATACGGTAAATATCGTCGTAGTATCGCCCCTCCGGAAAAGGCAGATTTTCCTCGCTTTTTCGCGCGCCGAAAAAATTTTTGTTCTCTCTCTCTTTTTTAATGCGCGCTCATCATCTCTCTATCACTGTCTTTTTTATATGTATGTATATATGTACATGCGTGTGTACACACGTATATATAGTATAAATACGTACGTACGCACGCACGCACATGCGGCCACGTGATTTTTTCGGACGCCGCGCGAACTACACTCTTTGGCGTCCGGTTTTATGTTCGTTCGTTGTTCATCGTAATTTTTATTACTTCTGTCTTTCTGCTTCTCCCTCTCTTCTGTACTTTTAGTATGTTCGTAAGCGCGTATAAAGAGAAAAGACGCTTGAGACTCTTCCATCTTTTTCACTCTCTTTCTCTCTTCTTCTCTCTCTCCCGGCGGTTTCTCCTCCTCTTGAATAAGAATAAGGGAGAATACGAGAGTGAACGAGGAAGCGAGATAGAAGTAGAGAGAAAGAGATGGCGACAGCAATCAAAGGAATATATACCTAGAGATAGAGGAGGAAAGGAGGCGTTAGGTGGCTCTACGACCGAGCTTAATACCCCCTGTCCTCGGAAAAAGGAAGAGTAGGAGGTTTCTTGTGTGTCTCTCTTTCTCTCTCTCTCTCTCTCTCTTTCTCCACTTGGCTAGCGCTTTTCCGCTTTTCGGAGAATTTCCGTGGAGAGGTAAAGAGACGCCGCCGCCACCGTCGTCAACACCGCAGCCGCCGCCGGTGCGCGTCGTTTCTTTTATTATTACCGTTATGCTCCGTCTTAGGGGCACTCTATAGACCGTTAACGCTATAGCTCTCGGCTCTTCTACCTTCTGTTTAAAGAAAGAAATGATCGCGATCGGCGGCAACGAAGTCGACGGCGACGGTCGTCTCTCTTGGCGCGAGCGCGCGCGCTGTATGCGCGCCGCCGCCACCGCTGACGCCGATATATATTTCTTTGCGATATATGGATGTATATTCGCACTCTCTCTCTCTTTCTCTTCTCCTTCTCTTCTCTTCTCTCCTCCTCGTTCTCCTCCACCTTCCTCTTGCGGGGCAATTTTGACGCACGGAATCGATTTCTTTGTCGAGTCTTGAAAGCGCGCGCGAGAGACAGAAAGAGCAGAAGGTGGGAGAGTACGAGTACAAGTACGAGTGAAAGAGGGAATTTAAAGATTTCTCTTATATGTGCGCGCTCTATGATGTATGAATGCACACGTATAAGTGCGTCTGTATGAGCAAGGGAAAGAGAGATCAGAGAGAAAGAGAGAAAAGAGGATTTTCCCCTTCGGAATGCATGCATAGACCCTGTCTCTCTTTCTCTTAAGTAGAGAACATAGGTACAAGAGAGAAAGAGAGAGAAAAATGTCCAAGTATAACCGCTGGAGAGGTAGCGCGGCGCAGGGCCGCGACGGATCAAGTGTGTGTGTATGTGTGCATGCTGTTATATATTCTATATAAAAGGGTGGGAGAAAACAGCGACGACTATACGAGGCACGAGAACTCCGAAATACGTATAAATACGCGCGCGCGTGCGAGAGAGAGAGAGAGAGAGAGAGAAAGAGAGAGAAAAGGAGAGATATAGATACGGAGTTGAGAGCGCGTGTAAAACGCCATATTGCTCTCTTAGAGTCACTATATCTTTCTCTTTTGCTCGCAAGAGAAAGACAGAGAATGAGTGCTTAGCGAGGGAGGGATATACGTGGAGTTGGGGGATATATGTACTGCGAGTAGAGACGGAGATTTTTCGGAGCAGTAGGTATAAATTTATACATGCGGGAAGCCTCTCTCTCTCTTTCTCTCTCTCTCTCTCTCTCTCTCTCTTTCTGACACACGCAACAAGCGCGCATGCACGCACGTACTGTATTCTCGGAGTCTAGCGTGTGTACGAGAGAGATAGACGAACGGACGGAAACGAGACAGGGACGGAGAGTAAAAGAGTCAGAGAGAGACTCACGGAGTTTTAACCCCGCGGTGCGTTGTCGCTTATACATATACATATAATCACACTTTTCTTTTTTTCTTATTATACGTATAATACACATGCGTACTACACAGCTTGATGCTCTCGCTCTCTCTCTCTCTTTCTCTTTTTCTCTTTTTCTCTTACTCGATTTCGTTCTGCATATAATAAATATTCCGTAGTTATCTTTCTGTCTCTTTCATTTCTCCTCCCTTTTATTGCGCGTATTTTCTCTTCTTCTCTCTCTGTTCCAGCAATACGTGCACACGGCGGCACAGACGAAGCGCGCGCGAAAACAAACGCTCGCGGCGTGCGCGCGCGGTTTTGCAGTGCGGAGAGAGCAGCGCCTTTTCTCTTCCTTTATTGCGTCGCGTCGCGTAAAAAGACGTTGAGTGCCGATCGATCTCGTCTCTCTCCGCCGCTCTCTGCCACCACAGCCGCCTTTTCTCGCCGTCGTCGTTTCTCTCTCTCTCTCACTTTTCTCTCTCTCTCTCTCTCTCTCTCGGTTTCTCTCTTTCTCCGTCCTCGGCATCACCGCCGCGCCGCCGCGGCGTGTATACACGTACGGTTGTATGGTTGGACGTGTGTACGTATTTGTGCGCGCGCTTGCTTTCCTCTGTGTACATGAAGCGAGAAAGAGAGAGAGAGAGAAAGAGAGTGAGAGAGTGAGAGAGAAAGAACGAAAGAGGGAGATAGAAAGAGATGGCAAAAAGGAGGGATTTTTGTTTGTTTCCTTTGTTTACCTCGAAAATCGGAGCGAGGCTGCTCCTTTTACCAACGAGAGGGGCAAACGAAAGAAAGAGAAGCAGAGAGGGAGAACCTTCAGCTTCTTCGCGGAAGTCTTTCTTTATTTATAAGATCTTTATATATATATATATGTGTATAGGTATAAATTTTTTTTTTGAAAAATATTATTTTAATGGTACGCGAGGTCTTTTCTCTGTCCTTTTTCTCGTGCTTCTTATGGCGGTTTATTGTAGGTAGAGAAGAACCATACATTCAAACTGTTCTGAAATAAGAATTTTTTCATTAGATCTTGCATTATTTTTTCATCGTAGCAATAAAATATTTTATTGCTATGAAATTGGTCGAGTCGGAATAATTTTTTACTTTGGAAAAAAAAGAAGCGAACTGAACAAGTACTGGAATGTATCGAGTTTGAGTCTTGATTTTTCCATGAAAAAAGAGAGAGAGAGAGAGAGAGAGAGAGAGAGAGAGAGAGAGAGAGATAAAGAATGTGTAACCTGTCTGTGGGGTGGTTTAATGTTACAGTACTAACTGAAACGCGTTATGGCTTTCTTTTGTGCATACGAGCGATCCAAGTTTCAATTATTTGTAATTCGGTATAGTTTGTTAAAAAATTTTGGAGTTATGAATGTTGAGCATAATTTTATTACAAACTAAAGCAAATTCCTGTTTTCGTTGAAAATAAATAATCAAACGTTAAAGTTTAATTTTTAACAAAAATTTAATCAGGATAAATAAAACTCTGATCTTTTGCTTTAGATTTATAATAGAATTTATTTATTTAATTTTAATTTATTTATTTTAACTTGTATCATAAATAATAATAAAGAAATTAAATTATATTTTTAAAAAATCAGTCAATTAAATGTTTTTTTTATATTGTTACGAATACGATTAGAATTCAAGAATAATTATGCTTCGGTAAAACCGATTGGACTAAAGAAATACATATGATTAATGGAACGTTAAAAAACTTTAAAAATAATTTTCAAATAATTTTTACTTTTGAAATTTTTTTATATGTGTGAGGTTCTTTAGTCTCAGCCGTTACCGCCGCTGCGTGTGACGATGTTATTACTTGTGTGGCTGCCGTTGTAAATGTGCGTTAGAATATGAATATCCGTGTACATATATATATATATACACGTGTATACATGTATGAATGTGTAGCTTGGATGGCATTTTGTAGATAGGATAAAGATACAAAGTGGACAGGCGGGATTTTTAGATTCGACCGTTAAAAATTTTTTGATGCTCTGTGCCTTATTTCGACGTTTCTTTTTTTTTTTCTTTTGTCTTTCCTCGTTCGCTTTTTAGTTTACCATCTTGATTTACAAAAGCCATGCGACATTTTTTTTTTCAAATGAACTCGTATATACTTTTGGGCGAGGAGGAAACTGGAAAATATAAATTTTACATTTTTCTTTATGTGAGACTTTTTAAATTGTGTAGTTTACATCTATTGTTACTTGATTATGCTCGATTAACAGCGATCAAAATTTTTTAAATCGACCCTCTTTTAAATTTTTTTGTTATAATTTCTGTTCATTATTTATTTAAAATTTGGCTAGCTTTTTTTTTTAAATACAAAAAAGTATGTCAAACTCAATTGGAAGTTTTATTTTACCGATTCAAATTTCATTGAAGGAAAAAGCCTTCAAAAAGTTTTCGAAACTAAGATGGAGTTAGAATGTATTTTGAATTTATAGTTTTATTTAAAAAATGATTTTTTTTTTTTGCATAAAAAGTATATTTCTTAAAATTTCTCTAATAGTAATTGATCATTTGAATAAATTAATATTTTAAAATACTTTAAAAGTTGTATTTTTTTTTTTTTTTTTTTTTTTCACAATACGTGGCTAAAAGAATTAAAATTATACCTGAAATTTTTATACGATTACATTTCTAATGCTTTTTATTTATCACTTTATATTCTTTCATGTAGATTTTAGGTACGAATATTTGTAAGATACATATCAATAGAATATCCGTCGAATGAAAAAAACATTTTTTTTTTTTTTTCCAAGCGACACTTTCTTCGGTGTTAAAGATTCAATGTTAAAAAATAAACGAGCAACTTAAAATTTCTTTGAACGTCAATGCGCGCAAAAGCGATTTAAGTTATTAACAAGTATGAGAAAGAGAATGAGAGAAAGCGAGGTAGAATTTAACATAAAGAAAATACGTTATGTAATTTTTCAGATAAATTCAGATTCGTTCATAGACGATCAGATGATGGACTCGGGCACGACACCGCCCGCCCAGTCGTCGTATCCGGGCGGCGACCGGCAGCAGTTCTGCGTGTCATGGAACTCCCACCAGTCGAACATGCACAGCGCGTTTCCCAAGCTGCTGAGCAGCGAGCAATTCGTCGACGTGACGCTGGCCTGCGACGGGGGCTCCATAAAGTGCCACAAGGTCGTTCTATCGGCGTGCAGCGACTACCTTGAGCGCCTGCTGCTCGAGATACCCTGCACTCATCCCATAATCTTCCTTAGGGACATGCGGATGTGGGAACTCCAGGCTCTCGTCGAGTTTATGTACCGGGGAGAGGTCTACGTCGAGGAGCAGCAGCTCGCCAAACTCATGCAGGCTGCCGAGGCTCTACAGGTTATTTCATCAGATTCTTTTTTCCTCTTTTTCACGATCCACGTCTTTATTTTAACTATTTTTTTTTTTTTTTTTTTTTTTAATTTGCCCTACTTCGGTAACGTTTGCTTCTTTTGGATATATACAGTTTTGTTTTCTTGTTAACGTAAGAAATCCGTTAGATCATGTGTTTCTATTGACGTAAAAAAAAATTTTTTCAACACATGTCGAAGCCAATTAAAAATTTCGTGCGCTGAAATTTAAGATTATTATAAAGTCAATATTATTTCAATCAGTCAAAATATTTTCAAAATATAATATGGCAATATGTTTTATAAGTATATAAAAATAATGATTTTTTATTTTAAACGAGACAATCCTTTTTTATTATTGCAAAAGTTCACACGTATCATTCGAAATTAATATATGTAAAATGAAGACATAGATTAATTAATATTTAAATTAAATAACAGCACATTTATGTTTCAACAACATCGTATTTACATATTTATTTTAGAATTAGGTCTACATAGCAAAGCTATATTAATATTCCAAGCAAAGATAGAATCAACTTTTTTTATTTAAACTTAAATTTATAATACATTTTTTTTTTTTTTTTTTTTTAAAGCACGTTTTGATTATTTCTATATAAAAAATTTATTAATATTAGAATTTGATATAAAAAATTAAAAAGCTATATAAATTATTGTAAGAACAAGAAAAGTTTCCACGTGTGATTGTAACGTGAATATTAAACATTTTTATGTAGGACAATATTAACATTTGCTTGATCATTTTAATAAATTATTTATTGTTTTATATTCATTTAAATTTGAATAACGTTTGTTTTCGTAGTAAGATGCCAAAAGACAAGCTTTTGACAATTTACGTTAGTTAAACGTACTAGTATAGTAGATTTAAAGCGAAACCGATTTCTGTGATAAATAATTTATAATACAATGGTTGAAAATGTCAAAATGTAAGACGGTAAAGAGCTATCGTTACGAAATACGTTAAATCATGAAATTTATAAAATTTAAACAAAGCACTGAAAATTAAAAAAAAAACTGACGTTATTTTGTCGACAGGTCCGCGGACTGTCAACTCAAGGTCGCGACACCAACGGCTCAACCAACAACGCAACGCCCCAGTTAAACAGCGGTAACAACTCGTCTCCGGTAAAACCATCGCCACCAAAACCAGCGAGCGGAGCCCTATCGACAGGTCCAAGCGCCAGCGTCGCTAGCACCGGCGCCGCCGACTTTGCACAATGCGACGACGCTCAGTCAAACGACGACGGCTCCGAATCCGACTTCCTTAGCACCAGCGGCCTCCCGAGCAGCCTTCCCGCGAATATCGCGCCCGCGCCCAGCGGTGGCACCCCCCAAGACTCGGTTGTCGCCAATCCCCTCAGCTCCACCAATTTTATGAACATGGAGCACAGCGAGGCCCTTCAGCATTTGGAAAAAGCCCTCAGCGCTTGCGAGGCCACGCTCACCGAAACTCAGGGCATGGTCAAGATGGAGCCGGACGAGCATCAGCTGCTCCAGCAGCAAGAGAAGCCCTATTCCATCAGCGCCGTGCCCATGGGTAACTGCGGTCCTGGCAGTCCCTTTCCCACCGAAGGTACCTTTGCCGATTTATTTCGTTCATAATTATTAATAAACTTATCAAATTATCGCTAATAAATTGCTTCGAAACTTTTTAATTATTCATTTTAATATACATTTATCTTCAATCATAGATAATTTTTTTAAATCTATTATATTTTATTGACATTAAGATTGTAGATGCAAAGCAATTTCTTAGTAGATCTTTCAAAATTTCGATATCTTGCACTTTATCTACGATGCTTGATTAGAGTAAATTATGCATGTTTGACGGTTTATCCTGAGCCCGAGAGTCTCTAGCATTCTCGTTGTGTCAATATTGTTTGCATGCAAGTATATTAGTTAGTGAGGATCTGTGGTTATTCTTGCTGTGTGTTAATATTATTTGCATGCAGGTGCATTGGTTATAGAGTAAATTGCTGCAATAAGTGGTCGAGTCGCGTGACAATTTTATTTATCTATCTGACTAAAGTTTTAATAGCATCAAATATTATAAATACACTTGAAAATTTTCTGCTTTTAGTAAGAAATATTGTAATATTAATTGATATTTACTTCAACTAGAAAATTAACTCAAAATTTAACAACGAATTCAGTTTATCAAATAAATTTTAGTTTTGTTTATTTATTGTTAGATTTATTGATGATTTTGAATATTTCATTTAAAGTTAAACCGATGAAAATGTTTGTTTACAATCTAAACTATATATATATATATAAATATTATTACAAAGTATTCTAGTGTAACTTTTGAAATGTAATAATATATACATGTAAATTTTATGAAAATTTATGAATTTAAACTTTTATTGTAATTATGAGTATAAAGAATATTTTAAATGTAACTTTTTAGTAGAAAAATTTAATTATAAGTGTTATTTCAACTTTTCTTCTAAAAACTTACTTCTTAAATATTTATTATCGTTATCGCATAAAGCAAATATCATTGATACAAAATTTTTAATGTTGTTTTGTAATTTGATATTTTAATATTTGACAATCTAGCTGGTTTGCGCTCTCAATTTAGCTTCATTAAAATAACCGATGCAATATAGCCTAATTTACGTTTATAATGAGCGTATTTTGCAAAATTTTATTGTTTAAGACATATTTTAAACGTTTATTGTTCGTAGAATAATGTTTATCCGTAGAATAATGCTTTATTTAATATTCATTTGTTATATATTTATTACATATAAAAATTACCAGATTTTATTTCAAAGATAATTAACTTAGTGAACATTTATCTCGCAGGTTATCAAAAACGACAGCGACGTTCCGAAGCCGAATTGAAGCAAGCATCGGATCTGGTCGCGCGCGGCATGACCTTCCAAGTAGCCTCGGAAAAATACAACATCCCCATCAGCACGATCCGTTTCTACATGGCACGCAAGGGCATTCTGCAGAGGCGAAAACGCGGACGCGGTGGCTCGAGCCAAGTAAGCGGTCCCAACAGCCAGCCGAGCAGCCCAGCGTCGCCACCTTTCCACATGATGAACTTCCGCCAGCTGGAAAGCCTCAACTCCAGCCTACAGTAGTGTAACGCGGCGCAGTAGTAAGTTTTGTAGAGCCAGAGAGCAGAGAGTCCGAGGGATTATTGAAGAAAAGAATAATTAAGTAAAACATGAAAGATAATGAGAAAAATAATGTGTAAGTGTCGCCCACAAACTAGAGCTGTTTCGAAGATCGCGCTTCCCCTTTTTTCTTCCTTCTGACAAATTTTTTTCTTCCACGACATGTTTTGTGTGACACTGCGCATGTTGAAAAACGAGAGAAATGAGAGAAAGTGAGAGAGAGAGAGAGAGAGAGAAAGAGAGAGAGAGAGAGAGAGAGAGAAAGAGAGAGAGAGAGAGAGAGAGAGAAAGAGAGAAAGAGAGAGTAACAAAACTGCTCCTGTTATGATTTTTTACTTCGCCGTCACTACTGCTGAAACTGCTACTACTACTTCTACTACCGCTACTTTATTATCTTTATTTTTTTTAATATATTTTTTAAGCGTATCTGACATCTCCTATTATTATTATTATATTATTATTACGAAAACGCGATTATCGAGTAAACTCATGACTTTTGACATACATAACGCAGACACGAGATATAGTTTTACGAGTCGAGAACAGCTCTATGCCGTGTATATATAAATGAATATTGTATGAAACAAAAAAGTAAGAGGACAAATTGTATGAAAAATCCGTCAGGGTGGCCACAGCACGAGGCAATCAATGCTTATTATTAATAACACAATACACCGGAGACCAACGACAAGGAGTTTCCGCGCGCCTTGTAGAGGTCTTGGATTGTTGTAGAGGCTAATGCTTACGTATTCTTTTTTTTTTTTTTTATATATATATTTCGTTATTTTATATCTTTATCAGTAATTGACTTACACTCATATATGCTCACGAGTTCATATGCGTATTATTGCCCCTTCTGATACACACATATATACACACATATATACACACATATATACACACATAACGCGTTTGTAGACTTATTTTATTTATTGCTCATATTCGCGCTAATCATCATCACGTATTATAACGAATGTGCCCGCCATTACTCGGATCTCGCGACGCGATCATACATTCACTCGATTAAAGAGAATGAATGAAAGAAAAAAAGACGAAAGAAAGTTGATTCCCTCGTGCTGAGATCGTAGCGACGAAAACCTATAACGTTAGGCTCCGTATATTATATTTTTTCTTCTGTTGTGCTCTTTACCTAGTGACAGATTACGAATGAGGAACCGAGAGAGGAAAGAGAAAAGGAAAATAACGAAGGAAAATAAAATGAACTAATGATGAAAAATATTATAGGTATTGCGTCGGCAACTTTGAATTTCGCGGCGCGTGTGTTTTTTTATGTGCGCCTACCTTACTATTAATTACCTATTATTATATTATAATCATTTTGTAAGATATATAAACGTTCTTATATTGTGTGTCCACTGGTACAATGCGTGTGACCTTGGTGTGGGCCGCTTTTTTCGATTCAACGTTCTCAAGTTCCTGCTCGACTCGAGGCTCTCGCATTTTGTCACGATGGACAGGTTCTTGTCTTATGTATTTACTCAAATATTTTTTTTCTTTTTTTTTTTTTTATTTTTTTTTTTTATTTTTTATTTTTTTTTATTTTCTATTTTTTAGCAACGAATGACAGTCACTATGTACAAGATTGAGAAACACTCGGTGTTGCCCGCGCCTGTGTAATCTTGTAATAATTGTAATAACTTTAGCGGAACGGCGAAATCCTAACTCTCTGTTTGCACCGAGTCTTCTCTTTCCCTTGTCCCTCTCTAGCATAGATATTTTTGTAGCGGTACATATATACAGAAATGAAACAAAAAAGAAGGCGCGCAAACTTTGTAATCCGCGTTAAATTTGTAAAAGGGGATCCAAGCCGAGTGTTTCCAAACGATGGAGATTTTTTGACCTTTTTTCTAACGCGTATACAAATTAATTTTGTTTATACAAGAAACTACGTTTGTTCGTTCCTTTATTGTGTTTGAAATTTTGTACGGAGAAAATACAAAGCAACGTAACAAACAATACGCGTTTAGGGTTCATACATAGAAATTACGTACATAGTATATTTTAAACGGGAAAACATTTTTTTCTTGCGTTTTTTAGAAAAAAAAAAAAAAAAAAAAACAAACAAACAAACAAAACAAAACAAATAATAAAGGAAAGACGATAGTGCATCTTGAGCGAAATCTTTGTCAAATTTTTACGCAGAATCAAAGTCACTGAATGCAAAAAACGTCTAACAACAAAGGTCTAAAAGTTATTCCTCTAATCAAGTAAATAAAAAGTTTTTAAAAGATTAATAAAAAAAAATAAAAAAAAAAAAAAAAAGTAACGCGAAGTACGCGAAAAAGAGATTGATGTTTTTTCGCAACGGAGAAAACTCGGAGTCTGCCTATAATATACAGCTTCGGATTAAGCATTACGCGCGCGCGATTAAAAGAATAAAAAAAAAAAAAAAAAAAAAAAATACACGAGAAACGCAGAGAAAATTATTATTACCGATGCTTTTATCGTATTTAGTGTACAAAACAAAATAAAAAAAAAATAGTAATGAAAGAAAAATAAATAAATAGATAAATAATAATGCGAGAGGGAGATAGAGAGAGAAAGCGAAGAGAGGGGGTGTTATTAAGAAAAAAAAAAAAAAAAAAAAAAAAAAATACAGTATAATGAAGCTGATCACTTAGAGACACGTTTGTCGCGTAAGCGACGACGACTCGGGTGCAACGAATTTTTTTTTCCGGTTGCGGCGAGCCGTCGTCGTTTTGTTATAAATCGCGGCGCACTGCCTTTTCTTTGATGATTCTCATGATATGTAAAAACATGACAAGAGCAGCAGCAGCGCGACGATGCCGGCAAATAACATTGCCAACGATGCCCCCCGCCCCCCTTGTTATAAACGTAAAATAGCCTCGTTCAAAACATAGCCATATTTTTCCATAATCGATGCAATAATCAAGCAGAGTACACTGAATAAATAAAAATAAAAATAAAAAAAAAAAAAAATTAAAAAAAAAAAATTAATAAAAATATGATGCCGTAAACCGTGAGAAAGATGACAAAATAGCTGTTGGAAAGAGTGCCGAATACACGAACATAAGCATATGATAAAAACTACTCCGTAGAGCGAAATAAGGATGTTGTTTCCTTATCTTTTTTTTTTATACTTCCTTTGTAATGTAAGGAAAGGTATTGTTTTTAAGTGAAATACAAACAACTTTGCATTTGTATAAGCGCAATGCATAACTAGACAGTTTTTTTTTTTTATATTTTTTCGTCAATAAGACCATTATTTTTAATACAATTATTGCTATTATTAGTAGTAGTAGTAGTCGACATTACTATTATCCTTATTACTCGTCATCAATCACTATTATTGTATTATCTTATCTTTAAAGAAGACCACTACTAGAGCTATTATCGTCGCTATACGTTACTTTGCATAATTAATGATATTTATAATTTTTTGTATTTTTTATATACATACGTAGTACTTTATCTCCGGGTTGAAGTGAAACCTCGCGCACTCTCGTGCCCGAATGTAAACGTTTTTTTTTTTTTTTTTAGTTCTTTATCCGAAAACCACCGCCTAATAATAATAATAATGAAAAAAAAAAAAAAACCCATCCATAAACTACTCATTGTATATAGCACTCTTTCCGTACGCCCTAAGGTAAATAAATCATTGTTCTTAAGAGTTCCAGTTGACAAAAGATTTTATACAGAATCTATATCTAAACCAGTATTTCAAACCAATGAGAAGAGATAAAGAAAGAATAAAAAAAAAAAAAATAAAAAAAAAAAAAAAAAAATAATAAAATAAAAGAAAGAAGTAATTAGTTTTCTAACAGCACCAGTGGCGCATTTTACGTAAAGATAAATTAAAGAAAGAAATAAAAAATGGAGACGAAGGGAGGATAAAGACGATTGAAGTTTAAAAAGAACTTGGCTCAGAGTGCTTAAGCCAGTATAATGCTCAGTGTTATCTAACGTTATATTTTTAGTGAAACTCCGTGTCATACTCATGTACTATAATATTATATATTATTATATATAATCCAAGACGAGAGAGTAAAAGAAAGAAAAAAACTACACACAGCGCTGTTTTTAAGTGTCTTGGGTGCAAACGCAGCATATAAATACACAAAATAATAAGATGAACAGGCAGGCTTATATAGGCGCGATGATTGATAACGAGTAAGTGAAAGATGGAGAACGGTTTTACAAAATGAAACAATAAGGAAATAAATAATAAAAAAGAAATAAATAAAGAAAGAAATGATAGAAAGAAAGAAAATGCGAGAGAGAAAAGCGTGCAAACGACGAATGAAAAACAATATGAACAACAATCAAAGATGAACGACAAAAAAATAAAAAAATAAAAATAAATAAAAAGACGATACTTAAGTAGCTTCTATCTTAGCGACTCGGTCTTAGTGGTACGTAAATCTCTGTAGGGTTAGCCACTTTGAGGCAAATTACGATAATATTTAATTTACTTCTCCGAAAACCGCGTATACCAACTTTTTCATTTTTTTCATTTTTTTTTGTTTTTTTTTTTTTTTAATTCTCATAAATCCCCTCATTTCCATGAAAAAAGAAAAGCGTTATTTTCTCTTCTCTCTGTGTAATCCTTTTTTACCCCAGCCCCCGGTATGTCTATTCGTACGTTCCTCGATATTCTCCTTCTCCTTTTCCTCGATCCGTTTATCCTCATTTTTCTATTAATACGTTTATTTTTTTTTTTTTTTTTTTTTTTTTTTTTTGTTAATTTTACTTTAACATTTAATGATTATCGGTGGTATTATTAATTTGTAGATAGAATTGAATTTTGTAGTGCCAGGTGTGCGCTCTTCTCGAAATCCGCGTCCGCGCGCCTTAGCTCTCTCTCTCCTTTATTATATCCTCATCCTCGAGTCTCTCTATATAGATAAAGCTAAGACGAGCATTTCGGGAGAAAAATTGTACGCGAATCGTTATAATTTTTTTTTTTTTTTTTTCACGTTAGCAAGCGCCGAGAATATTGAAAAATAAAAACGAAAAAAAAAAAAAAAAAAAAAAATTGTTAGTGTGCGAGGCAACGCGAGGCTTTGTTTTTTTTTTTAAACGACGCAAAATCATTTTGCCGTCCTAAGCGTGTGGACTCGATTATTTTTTCTCGGCTCAAATACAATACGATCATGCATGTACTCTCATGTAACAATATTTAAATAGTATTATTGTTTTAGAGCAGTCCAAGGTTTTAAAATTTTTTGAGCATTATTTATTATACACATTAAGTCTTCTTCTATTCTCTTTATAAGCTTGAACAAACTTGGCTTCTAACATGTTCGAACCTTTCATCACAAGCTAAAGATTTATTTTCATCACACTCGAGCCAAGGTATGCGAAATTTTTTGTATAGAGTCATTATCCAGTTTAAGAACTTGATTGAACCCGGATCTGTATGTACAAAGAAAGTCATTTTTTCATCTTTCATAGTAACCTTAAAATCTCCTCTCTGGAAAACCCCATTTGAACATGTGTTAATTTTGTACTCTGAAGAATCAGCGGAGCTATCAGGAGCCTTATATTTAATTTCTTCAAGAATTTTCTTTACCCCAGATGTAGTTTTGAGTATACTGTCAAAATATTCTTTACCTTCTAAAAGGTTTTTTTTTTTTTTTTTTTTTAAATTTGCCATGTTCATCTGCAGTTGCTTATGAGATATTGTAAGAACCAATGTGTTTGTATTAAAGTTTCGGTTAAATTGAAGACTATTTAATTTCTATGTAAACCTCTCTTTAATCGAAAAGTAATTATGTTTTGAAAATCTACCAAAATATTTAATAAATCTGCATAAATATCTAGATTCCTCTTGTTATTAGATCCTATTAATTTATACAATTTTATAATATTCTCAGCGTACAACTCTCTACTTGAGATCTCACTATATGCTCTTCTATGCATGTAAGCTTAATTTCTATCAACTGTCTTAATTGTAACATGGACATCCGATCATGCATGTACTGCTCTAGAGGATTATGACAAAAAAAAAAAAAAAAAAAAAAAAAAAAAAAAAGAAATGAAATAAAATAGATTTTGTATAATATTACTTTATACAAATTTTGAAGCGATCGACGCTCAATGTAATCTCCATATAACTCAAGTTTATAGTATGATTAACAAGATAAAATTATTGTCGCAGTCGCTGTTATTTTCTTATGAAATCTGTATAAGGTGATATCGTACTATTCGTTTAGATTTACGGCGTGTATACACAATTATGTAAATACAACTTTAACTACTCATTATCATTATTCAGCTGAATAAAGAGAAGAAAAAATGAGCATATCATGTTCGCGGTAATCAAATTATTGTTACATAAACGATAAACAACTATGTACCTGTGTGATCGTATGTAATAAAAATTGATATTATAATAGTATGTAAAAAATATGTATATATACAGTATATATATATATATATATCTACATACGTATATATGTATAGTAACAGTAAACGTGAAAAAAAAAAAAAAATATATCGACGCTCTTTAGTGAGATACAATTTTTTTCCCGAAATGCGCATATAAGATTATAATAAGCAAAACGCACTAAAGAAGCCAGGTATTGCCGTAAGTTACCGGAGTCTCAGGTGGCACATGGACGCGGATTCCGGAGTTATCGGGAGAGCGAATCCCTGGCACGAAATTTTTTTTTATATGTATAATTTAATTTATGTATAAATATATATTGTATGTCAGCGGTATATAAGAGAGAGCGCAGCTTGTCGGCTGGATGTTTGTATATTAATTTGAATTTTTTCGTAATGTATTTTACGACGAAGAAAAATAAAGATTAAAACGAAAAAAAAAAAAAATTAAATAAATAAATAAAAAAAAATTATGATTGAAAAGAAAAAAAAAAAAAAAAATTATATCGAATTTTGTACAATTTGAAAAAAATTATAATTTTTTTTTTTGACGAATCGCTCGATTTAAGTTGCTCCAAATTATGGCAGCGCGTATATATAAATTTATAAATATATCAATTATCCAAGGGCGTTTTCTCTTTGTTTATTTTAATGCGTAATAAAAAAATAAATGAAAACAATTGTCGCTCCGAATTCCGGAGTATTATATTTTTTTTTTTTTTCTCTCTCAAAGAGCTGCAGGGATATTTTACTTGCCGCGCGAGACGAAAATTTGTTTTCCCGCTTCGATTATTTGTCATTCGATCGAGGGCGTGTGTAATCGTAAAAAAAGAAAAATCGCGCGGGAGAGACAAGAATTGAGAATCACAGAGAGAACGAAAATTGCACGAGGAAAATAAAAAAAAAAAAAAAAAAAAAAAAAAAAAGAAAGAAAAGAAAAAAAGAAAAAAAAATATGACGCGAGACGACGAACGGAAAATAATATGCGCGGAACTTTTAAGCGTTCGATATAATAATTCTCCAGGTCCTAAGAGAAAATAAAAAAAAGTATGAGTGCTCGTATGTACGTCTGTGATTGTGCGCGAGAGAGAAAGAACGAGAATGAGCGTAAAAGCGAGAGAATGGAAAAAAAGGAAGATGCGAATGTGTGCGCGTATTATTAGGCCGAGAAATGTGTTTAAAAAAGCGAGAAGGAGGCAAGCCTCTTCTCTTCATTGTATTTTCGAGAGGCATTGCGTATCTCGAGACTCACAATTTTCAAAATAACGTTGCTTCCAAGAATGACGGAGATGAAAGAATAATGTGTATGATCGCGAGCGATTTGTATGTATAAATATAAGAATTTTAAAAGGAATGATTAAAAAAATGACGAACGGAGAATGGAATATTGAAACAAAAAAAAAAAAAAAAAAAAAAAAAAAAAATAATAATAATAATAATAAATAAATAAAATAAACGAGCGAGCGCTTTTAAAAATGATGAAAAATATGTAGAGGGGCGAGAAAGAACGAGAGTGAGGAATGTGTAGAGAGTTTCACGTTAAACTAAATAAATAAAAAAAAAGGATCCAATATTCAGACGATATGTACGTTGCCTTAATCGGTGAATCATTCCACGACGCTGTAACAATATATATGATGCGATATATAAAAGAATAAAAATAAAATAAAATAAAATAAAATAAATAAAAAAATAAATAAGAGAGAAATAAAGTTTGTCCCTAGAGCGAAAGAAAAATAAAAGCGCCAAGTTGCGTTGTGAAACTCGTCAAATCAAATTGCAGATGAATAAAAAAAAAAAAAAAAAAAGAAGAAATCATGTTTTAACGACAGAGAAAGACAGAGCCCCCATATTTGAGACGATGAAAATACAAAATGAATAATAAATAAATAAAAAAAAAAAAAAAAAAAAAATATGTTGAATAATTTTCCTTTGTGAACGAACAATCTCGCGATCCTCCGTATAAGTATTTTTGTTCAAACCTCTAGAAGCATAAGGATTCGTGTTTTAGGGTGCGAGAGAGGAAAAACATGAGAGAAAGACGTTTGTGTATGTGTGTCTGTCGAGCAGAACAGCAAAAAGGTATAACGATTAAAAAAAAAAAAAAAAAAAAAAAAGAAGAGATACAAACAAAATAAAAAAACAAAATATACAAAAAAAAAAGTATAAAAAAAAAACAATCGAGGAAGTTGATGAAGAAAAAGCAAGAAAAAGGAGAAAAAAGCGTTGCAAGCCGAAATAGATGCAAAGAGAGTTATGATGAAAAGAAAGCGAGAGAGAGAGAGAGAGCGCGCGAGAGAGAGAGCGAGAGAGAGAGAGAGAGAGAAAGCGAAGAGAGGAATAAAAGTAAAATTACGTTCTTAATTTTAAGCTCGTCTAAGATGTGTTTAGTGAAGCATGCTTCTAGGTAGAGAATTAGGGAGAAACAACCACGCTATAAACAATAATTACTCTAATTACCAATTAATTACGTGCGTAAGGCATTTAAACTGAATGCAAAGTATTTCTTAATAAAAAGTACTTCGGAAACCAAAACACACACCCGAGAGCCTCTCCTCCGCGATTGAAAAAAAAAAAAAAAAAAAAAAAAAAAAAAAAAAAAAAAAAACAAACGACAAGAGGGGAGGGGCTTGAGTTGTCTTCTTTTTTTTCATCACTATCACAGCAGAAAGTAAGCATCCTTTAAACCGATAAAAAAAAAAAAAAAAAAAAAACAACAACAACAACCGCTCTTTCATCCGTTACATTTTTCCTCGCCTGTAGTTCCTTCAGAAGCGACTTTATATAGATATATTGTGTTTTATTTTACGTTTATTTTTAATTTCATTTGTTTTTTTTTTTTTTTTTTTTTAACCGTACGTTTGTATTTTTCTTTTTTTCGTACAAAAGAAGAGCCAGCAACAATGATATATATATCTCATTGCGATTATACAATTCCTTTTTTTTTTTTTTTTTTTTTTTTTTTTATTTCGTAATTCGTAGTTTATAGATATATGATGATAGCATGTAACGATTTATTATTATTTATAAAAGTTTTGTTTAATCAAACTTTGATGATCAGTTAGTCTTAATAGATTGTAATTTATTAAACGAGGTGGCATTGAAATAAATTATTTTATTTACACCAAGTTTAATTTACTTTAATATTTATTTTTCTTCAATTTTATTTTCAAGCCTTTCATACTACTTTTAATTTTACAATGTTTGAGAAAATAATATCTGTATATACGTATATCGATCGTTTGTTTAAATTAGATTTATAACAAACGCTCTTTGATAAATGCACTTGCCAGTATTATTATTTGCAAATTTAAAAATATCTATTGTGCAAATTTATCATTTTTCTTTTAAATATCTAGAAATAAATTAATTATATGTATTGATTATGCGAGGAAACACAATTTATAAAATTTTTTTTTAAAGATAAATCATACCTGTTTAATTTATAATAAAAATATTCAATAAATAAATTTTATCACAAAGTCAAACAAGAATTATCGATAAATTATTTTCAATTTTATTTGTTGCAAGCACCTTTTAATTTTTTTTTTATTTTTATTTAATAATCCACTTACCTATTATCAAAAGTTTTAGTATCTACGAAAGAAGAATTTTGAACAAGAGATGAAACATTTTAATTTGTGCTGCGACAAAGTTACCAACTTTAAAATGCCGTAAGTATACATTGTGGTATCGTCGATAAAAAATTAAAAAATCTCTTGCCGCTTATACCGTAGATTTAAAATTAATAATTTTCATATATATATATATATATATATATATATATATAT
>OX465097.1:69474658-69517158 GCA_949987625.1 Chalcis sispes | reverse complement strand
CATCCGCACCATTTTGTTCGAATTATTTTTGTCATTGTAAAAAATGTCGTTCATTTTTGAAACATTGATACGCTTTTTAAGTTGTATATTGTAATCGAGAACTTATTTATTTATTTAGTTTTTTTTTTTTTTTTTTTTTTCGAATTCGAATTCAAACAATAATTATTAAAGAGCTGGTAAAAATTTCATTTATTGTATTACGCGTGTGTGCAAATGTATTCGTAAAATTTTTGAAATTTTAATACAAAAATTTTTAGGCCGAACGACGATATTATTATATTTTAATGTAATATTGCTGAAATAAAAATCTAAATTAAAATCATTTAATCAACGAGCGTGTACTTTTAAAATAAAAAAACAAGCGTATAATATTACCTTTCAATGAATTGCTATTAAAATTGTTGCATAAAAGTTGATGAAAATTATCGATTGATTTTTTTTTCCATATTTTTTTTTTTTTTTTTTTTTTTTTTTTTAATGCAATATAACGATAAAGTAACTCAAGAAGCATTACAAACTTTTGACAACAAAATTTTAACAACTCGAGGCGAAGAGAAAGTTAAGAAGTACTATAATTTAATTTTGCGCGTTGCAAGGCCAGCTTATACGTGCGCATAAGTAGATGTATGTCGAGTGTAGTAAGACATATTGGATTTAATATTGAATTATACATAAACGATTTAATTCATTTATTTCGATTTCAATTATTTTTTCGACATTCGATAGACTTAATTTTAAAAATTTTATAAATTTTATCATACCAAAATGCTTTGAAATATTAAGCGTTTATTTTCCTCGTTCTAACTTTCTATAAATATCTATCTATTTACTCAATTTGGATGAGTCATTGGAAATATTCATGAAAAATATTTAAATTATGAAAAACATATAAGATAATTTGTTTTTTTTTTTTTTTTTTTTTTCTTCTATAATGATATTAATTTATAAATATTTGAATTTGAAATTTATTGAGTTGATAAGATCTTATGTATATATCTATAATTTGATACTCAAAGTTATCATAATCAAAACGTTCAGCGTTCGAATAATATACGCAGTACATTAAATTAAAATCGATTTAAACTATTTTATCAAAAAATAAAAGACTGTAAAAATTTGATCGTTTTCAATTTTTCCAATCAATTTTCTTGCGCGGCTCCTCTTCGCACCATCGTTTGAAAAACGTAAGATTCAAAAAAAAAAAAAAAAAAAAAAGAGAAAAAAAAAAAAAAAAAAGCAAAACGAAAAAAAAAAAGAAAGAAAGAAATCGCACGAAGTTGACGCGTAAGACAGAAGCGAGCGCAGCGGTGCTCGAGCGACTTCTTTGTTTAAATATACAAAAGCGCGAGAGGGAGTAAATGAGCGAGGAAGAGTGCGATGCACCCTCTCGTTCTTAAGGAATCCGCCTCGAGCTTCTCTCTCTCTCTCTCTCTCTCTCTCTCTCTCTCTCTCTCTCTTTACGTAGTTATACTTCTCTTTATGCGTTAAAAAGAGCACTTACTCCGCTCGCGCATCTATTTTCACCTTGAATTTCGCATTTAACGAGATTTTCCCTCGCAGGAGAGGAGTGGAGCTTAAGCTCCCCTCCAACGGACTTCTGTTAAAAGTGTTTCGACGCAGCCGTCGCCGTCGTCGCTGCCGCCGCTTTGCTCGTTGAGCTCTCGAAGCTTCGTCTATTGTCGAACGGGCTGCGCTGGTTATTTTCAAAGAAGCGCCTTTAAATACCGACTTTTTTCTTTTCCTTTCTTTGCTTGTTTTTTTTCTCTTCTTGTTTTTTTTTTTATTTTTTTTTTTATTTTTTTATTTTTTTTTTTTCACTTATTCTTCTCCCACTTCTTTTGAACGGTTATCGTAACCGTTTCACTTACTTTCGAACGCATATTTATGCTTTTGTACTTTTGCCGTGAAAACGGCTTTTGCCTTTTCTTTTACTTATGGAACAAGAGATTTCGTATGAATAATTTTACTTTATTTACTTTATACAATTGTTGTTTGAAATGTAACCACTGATTATTTGTCAGTCCTTAAGAAAAAAATATCAATTGATAGATAATATTTGGCAACTTTTTCAAAACAAAAATTGAAAAATTATTTTTTTGCGTTTATTACGCCTCAATTTATTTTTATCTTTGACTCACTGATTATCGATCTTTTCTAAATATCCTATCATCTAATAATAGATAACTAGCTTTGTACATTAAATGTTCATATTGTAAATATTTGTATTTAAATATACAATGAATAATATAAATAATAATTTAATGGATAAGTATAAAAAAGTAAACAAACTACAATTTTGTTAAGAAAAAAATAATTAATAATTGTTTAAATTATGTTCAATTTTAATTAGTATATTAGTTTATTAGTTATTATTTATTAGTTTATTAGTATATCAATTTTAATTAGTATATTCAAGGTAAAACGCAAATAAAAAAAAAAAAAAAAAAAAAGAAAATGTATCTCTATTATTTTACAATAATTATTCCATTTTAAAAACAGCTAAAATTAAATCATCATCAGAATCACGTAGATAACAGCGTCGTCGTGGACTTCCGGAACAGTTGTCAACGGCTAATATACTCCTCGTTGAGATTTGTAGCTATACGTCTGGTAAGTGGCGCTCTGTTTTGACAAAAATACTCGCGAGTAAACTGTACGATTAACTGCCGGTTTATAAAACGCGCATAATCCGGTTAATTTATATCAGCGCGAAGGTGTGCTTTTTTTTCTCTTTTTTTAATCGGTAACGGTAAGAGAGATTGCGAAGTAGTAACGGATCGGTCTGGCCAGACTCGCTTTGTTTTCAAGCTTTTGCCATTTATGAACGGATAAGGAATAAGTTTTTAAATGGACTCGTTAATTTTCATCGATAAATTTGAAGTTTATTTAAACAATATCGAAGTCATCGTTTATGTTTCGTTTAATACGTTCCGATTATATTCACAAAAACATAAAAAAGTTGCGATAAAACATACATAGTATTTCAGGTACGACAAAACCATTGAAAGATGAAAATTTTCAAGCAACAACTCGCAAGCTAACTTATAGGTTATCGCGATAACAACGCGACGTAACAAACGACAATTCAACCTCGAATCTCACCCGTTACGTTCGAAACTAGCGCGTCACAATGAACAACGGCGCCCGCGCATATATCGCCCGATGAATCTCCCGAGCGCTAACAAAGTTTCTCACCCCAAAATTTCTAGCGTGTCTCCTCTTTCCCCTAGACGTTAGCCCGATTCTCTACCTTGCGAAAATAAAAAAGTACCGCGCATATACCACGGAAAAAAACAATGCGAGCGCGGCACGCGGCACTTCGGTATCCTATAAATCGTCTCGAGCTCCCCTCCCCTATTGCGATGCGTTAAGTGAAAGCACGAGCTTTTGGAATCGCCCGCCGGAAAACAACAACCTTCTTCCTTTATACCCCAACTATTTCTCATTCTCTCTCTCTCTCTCTCTCTCTCTCTCTCTCTCTCTCTCTCTTTCTCTTTCTCTTTCTCTTTCTTTCTCTATCTCATTCTATCTTGCGTTTTCGTCGATGTCGCGTTCTACAGCCCGTGTGTAACATTGGACACGAGAGTCGCCGTCGTCGTCGTCGTCGTCGTAGTCGTAGTCGTCGTCGTAGTCGACGCGTATATGATCCCTTTGTGTTATTTTCGGCAAATTCGGCGGAGCGAGACGAGCGCGCGAGATATAGAAAGAGAAAGAGAGAATAAAAGACGAGATCGAGATGTAGTACTCGAGAAAGAAAGAGAAACGGAGAGATAGATAGAGATAGAGAGAAAGAAGGAGCGAGAGAGATAGATAGAGAGAGGAGGAAGGAAAGAAAGAAAGAGAGCACGAGAGAAGCTTTAAATAGGACCGGGGCGCGTGACGAGGAAGCCAGTTCGTTAAAACGATTCCGTTCCTTTGCACGCATGTTGGAGCACCGCACTATCTTCGACGTGAGTAAATCTGAGATTCGCGCGAACAACGCGACACGATTCTTCTACCTCTTCTCTACAAGTCGGCGTGCAACCCCTGTTGAATTTAGCTCCTTCTTTCTTTCTCTCTCTCTCTCTCTCTCTCTCTCCCTCTCTCCTATCTTACTCCAGCTCTGAAAACAAACGACGAAAGGAGAAAAGAGAGAGAGAGAGAGAGAGAGAGAGAGAGATAAGAAGCTCTCTCATCCTATCTCTCGTCGAAGTAAAAGAGCGCGAAATAATTTTTTTAAAACGTGAAAGTGATATTCCGTTTTTACGATTTGTTTTATGGTGCGGTTGGATACTTTTGGTGGATCGAGTGAACTACGATATGAATTATTAATTTTCTTTTATTTTTGATGATTCATAATTTTTTAGCAATTTTTTATTTTTTTTTTTTTATTTTTGAAGTTTCTGCAAATTTTGTGATAAATCTACGTGTTTTCATATTTCAAAGTGATTGTTTTAATTTGGAGAAGCGTGCAATACTAGTATTGTATGATTGAATGATTGGGGAAATGGCCTCTATCTTAGCATTAAAAAACCCTTTGATTTTTAGTAAGTTTATTTATTATTGAAATTTCAAAATATTGACAAGGAGAAATTACTTAAACCTTAACTAATGTAACCGATGCAACGTCGTTGATATTAAACAATAATTTTTTTTTTTTTTTTTTTTTTTTTTTTTTTTTTATATACCTTTAAAATAAAATAAAAGGTATATTTTTCAACATTCTAATAACTAGTACAGCGTAAACTATCAAATCATTAACACTGCCAAGTAATACAACACGCAATATCAATGTTGTATACGCAACGGATAATATGTAGTATGTTCTACATTCCTTGAAAATTATTTTTATTTAAAAACTCAACAATTATATTTTTGCTTTAAAAACGGCACCGTGAGATAATCGACATATTTACATCAAAACATGTATGGGCTATTAAAAGTGAAATTGAAAAGGCAATGAGGAATAAAATGTCGAAGAGAAACGTTCATTCAAAATATAAATGTTAATTTTATTAAAATTAAAACAAACTTTTTACAATAAGCTTTTAAGGCTACGTAAACGGGACTCACTAATACATATGCGCTTTCGAAAAATTTTCCATGACGCTCGGCAAACTCGTTAGCGACAATGACAATATGCGTACGATATTTCTACAACGATCATCGATCGACGAGTGAAAATTAAACGCGATATGTGCGAGTGTTTAGTTCTAAATTTAATGTCCAATTGATTTCAGGCCACGCGTTAACTCGACTCGTTTTCTCAGACGGTCCAATTTTCAAATTCCCGCTCGCGATGTATACGCTGATTCGCGCGCAAAGAAAATTTTAAAAAGGAAAAAAAATATAACGGAACGTCGAACTTTATTCAATCGTGCGAGCTTTTACCATAGAAACAAAAAAAAAAAAAAAAAAAAAAAAAAAAAAAAAAAAAAAAAAAAAAAAAAAAAAGAATAAAAGGTGAACGATCCACGTACTATTTTTCCATAGATCGCGATCCTCGATTGTTCCTCGACTAACGACGCGCCACGAGAAAATTAAAAGCCGCGAGAAAGAAAGAGAGACGTTTGCGATCTTTCTATTGACACACTGACGCGCGCCGACATCAACTTCGAGGCTCGAATAACTCACTAACTATATACAAGTGTGTGTGCGTGTGTGTGTGTGTGTGCGTGCGTGCGTGAGCGCGAAGTGTATGCGTAAGATACGCACGAGCGTCGATGAAGCTTTAACGCTCAAGTGGTCCATTTGTTAAGTCGTTTTAATAGCCGCAAGAACAGCCGCAGCTGTGTAAATTGCTAACCGAGCCACGCCTTTCTTAAGGATTTTATTTTGTTGAATTTTCGATTTTATCGTTGCGCTTGATTATTTTTCACGAAAACGAATTTATAATTTTAGTTTTATCAATCGCGTTGATGTTGCGGCTTTTGTTTTTATAGAGCTATGTTTCATTTTTGTTGTCCAATTTTTTTTTTCAAAACGAGGTAAAATTATCGAGAGAATAATTTATTATTAATTTCCTTGTTTCCAAACATTTATTTACCAAGCTCGACAAGTCGCACGTGTACGCACTGTACTATGTATGAACGTTTTTTCTCGCCACTTAATGACGATACTTCAAAATTTAACTCGAAATGAAAAAAAAAAAAAAAAAAAAAAAAAAAAATCCAGAGCTTATGGAAAGCATTTTTTTTTTTTTTTTTGGCGACGAAACTAGCTCGCACGTCTCGTTACGATTGATATGCGCGCTTCTGTCTCTCTCTCTCTCTCTCTATCTTGTACGCGTGAGACGCAGATGGATTTTTAGATATCGTACGTAGTTTACGTGAGACCGTAGACTGCGTGTGAATCCAACGAATCTTTTCGTCTCTCTCTCTCTCTCTCTCTCTCTCTCTCTCTTTCTTGCGCGCGCGCGTGTACGTTATCTCAAACTCGAGCGCACGCGGCCCGTTCTTCCGGCATCATCCGCCAAAATTGCTCCCGCACATTTGGCACGCGCCCGCTATCTCGATTCTTTTGTTTTTTTTTTGATCTTTATTATAATATTTTCAACATAGTCTATATATCTAACTATCTATTGGTCGAACCCTTAAATCATTAAGTAAATCATTTTTAATTGGAAACAATCATTAAACGACTTTAAAACTAAAAGTAAACAAATAAACGATAATTCTATATGCGATACGCATAACCGACAAAGCTATCGGACGAAAACTACGCGTCAACTCGATCGGCGCACGCGCGTCCAACACCCCCGTAAATTTCGGCATAGTATCGAAATTATAAATATACCACTACGCACTATGCGCGTGAGTTTAACTCGCGAAGATTCCCATGCTGTTATTTTCGGTTCCTTACGATACGACGTTTGTAAAGCTCGTCCGCTGTGTGCCAAGCGTCGTTCGCTCGCTGCTCGTTCTCCCTCCATCCCCCCTCTCTCCCCCCTCTCTCTCCGCGCCTCACGCTTAATTTTCGCAAATAGCGCGCTTTTATACACTTTGTTTACGTTTGCGCGACTCTCGACTCGCTTTCTTCTTCTATACCTCGTACCTGCGACGAGCTTTCGTTTTTTTTTTTTTTGTTTTTTTTTGTTTTTTTTTCTTGATTTTTTTTTTTTTTTTTTTTTTTGTTCAACCTGAGACAAGGAGCCAATTGATGGTATGGTTGTCGATCGGTTTTTAATCGTCGTGATTGAAAGACACGTGCATTGTTTTTTATTTTAAATTTTAACCTTTATTTAAAAGATTATTATAGTGATATTTCTAACGTTTTGAGATTTGCAAGCATTACAATATTAATATGCTACTGCTTTTATTTTGATTTGAAAAAATATTAAAATAATTTAAACGCAATGAAATGTAAAACCTTCGAGAAATGCATCGAATTTCGTCACTTTTGCGTATTAATTGAACGTTTTGTTTGAATAGCGACGTATCTGTGAAAAGACACCGAAAGACGCATTAGAATAAAAATATCCTAATTTTGAATCTTGAAATTATAAATACGAAGATAATAGAAAAAGTAAACTGTTCTTCGTATTCAATAGCCCGATAATTTCATGTTATTCATTACAATTATTGCGTTAATTTGTCGATAGAGCTATAATCGTACACGCGTACGTCTTCTTTTCATTTTGGCAATAATTTAAAATAATGTTTGTGCTTATAGAGGGCTATTTTTACCTGGGCGATATTTTTTTAAGCTCGAAAGATATTATTAAAATAATGAATATAAATTTTGTACTTTATATCTCTTTGTACGAAAGATAATAATAGAAAGGTTAACAAACTTTTTGTAAAATAACGATAAGTACTGCGTAGATTAATGAATAAAAAAGAAAATTTATTTTCATCTTTTATTATCCATCAATTTTGAGTGCCATAAAATTTAAATAAAAAAAAAAAAAAAAAGAAATAAACACGATAATAAACATTACACGATGTTTGATGTTTTATTATATTGATTGAAAGATTGTACTACGAAAAATCATCCATACGTTCATTATTTCAGCGAAAGTATTAAAAAAACATTAAAAATATAATTATTTATGAATTCATATGTATATTAACAACATTAGCCTATAATTTAAAAGCAAACGAAACTGTATTCACGTTTCCTTCGTCTATTTCAGTATCGAAGAGAGAGCTTGCAGTTTTTCCGAGCTGAGATATAAAGCAGTCGATGTAATATCGTTAAATAAGAGAGAAACGGAGAAAAGCTAAAGACAAAACAAAAAAACAAAACAAAACAAAACAAAAAAAAAAAAAAAAAAAAACAAAAAAAAAAAAAAGCGAGAGAGAATCGAGAAATTTTCAAAGGGTGTGTGGTGGTCACCAACGTATACGTATAGCCATCTAAGTGACAAAAAAGTGCGTATATATTTCTCCATATGCGTTTTATCGCAATGTATTGCTATATCGTGTACACTTCAACTTTTATCCTATAAATATCTCATTGCATCGGTTATTTCTCATTTGTGTGTGTGTGTGTGCATATATATGCACAATAATAAATCTTTTATGTATGCGTTCGGTTGTACACTCCTGTCTCGTGTCTGTCTGTCTGTCTGTTTGTGTACGTATGTATGTTTGTATGTTTGTTACGAGTATGTATGTATTATTCGTACACGTAGTTTTTTGCATGCTTTTGTTTAAATTGTGACGCATGGCCACATTCTCTTTTCGTTCAAGGATGATTTTTTTTTTGTTTACTTTGTATCTTGAAGAAAGAAAAAAAAGTTTTGTTCAATTGTTTGTTTTTTAGGCGCGTGTGCGTGAGTGTTTGTATCTATTATGCGTTCTTTGATTTCAAAATTTCTTGGCTTTGTATATTCAAACTTATAATTTATAATATGGATAATTTTTTTTTTTTTTTTTTTTATTTACATTGAATTAATTTTTAACAATTTTACGATAAATATCAATTTTTTTATAAAACTTATAAAGTTGACAGTAATGAAATATTAAAAGGATAAAAAAAAATGATTTTGTTTGATATTTACTCGATTTAAATCTATGACTATCTCAATAAAAATAAACAAAGTTTAACAAATAACAAAGAAAATCGTTAAACTCTCTCGCGTAACTTTTTTTTTTATTTCCTATCTCTTGCTCTTTCGCTCACTTTGATACATTACGACAGATTTAAAACCGCGCGCTTAAAGCTTTCGAAATTGTCTACCTTAAGCGTATCTTTATCTATAAATTACCATTACCTCGCGTATATCTTTTTATAATCAACGCCAGATATATATATATATACATGTATATAAATAAAAAGAAAAATGCGCGGCACTCGCAAAACTTTTTCGGCGTCGATCAAAGCGAAATAACTTAATGCGCGGCGCGCATCGCCCCACGCACGAGCGTTTATTTATACTTACGGGAGCTTTCTTGGCTTGTTAATCCCTCCGCCCGCTAATCCTTCTCTCGAGTTTCTCTCTCTCTCTCTCTCTCTCTCTCTTTCTCTCTTTCTTTCTCTCTATCTATCGGTCACCGTTTATAAAATAATAACGATAATAATAATGTATACGTATAATTGCGGGTCGGTGTGCTTGCGCAAGCGCAGATAACCTAAGAGAGAGAGAGAGAGAGAGAGAGAGGAATCAACGCTGTGTTGGAGCTACATCACCTGGCGCAATTTCATTCACCGGGTAATCTGTAACCAATGTCGACCGGCTCGAGGAGTCGAACGACGGGAGGAGCTATCAACGTGAGAGTTTTTGTTTTTACTGCGATTCTTATCTTCGCGCGCCGGGATTTATTAGAGAGAAACGTATTTGAGAGGGACTTTGTTAATCGATCGATAATTTATGGATCGGTTTTTTTTTTTTTTTTTTTTTTTTTTTTAATTTTTATAACTTTTGGTTGAAATTTTTTTAACGTTTATTTGGAACTCTTGACAAATTGAAACGTTATATTTATTAGCACGGTATAAACATTTAAACTTTACACGATAATTGTAGAATTTTATTATGGCAGTTTAATTTTTTTTTTTTTTTTTTAAAGAATTGAAACAAAAGTTTTTTTTTTTTTTTTAATTTACTATAAAATAATCACATCATTTAACAATATCTCGATCGGTGTTTTTCATCATATTTTCGATAAAAAACATGCACTTTTCCATTGCACAATTTTGATACTACTCACATAAAGCCAATACATCTTAAAAAGTTTTCTTATCCGTGTATTTATGTCCCGTTCGAAGTCGTGCATATTAGCCTCGTGCCAGAGAGAAAAAAAGACAGTAGAGTGAGAGAGCGCGCGATTTCGTTAACGCTCGACAATGTCGTAATCTTACTCGCGCCATCGGCGTGTGCGCGCCTGTAAATTATGTAAGCCGTACGGATAACTGGCTATACCTTCGTAATAACGTTAAATATATTACCCGCGAGCTTTTTAGGCCTATATCAAGTTACGTTATTAAATTAAAATATCTCTCTCTCTCTCTCTCTCTCTCGGTTTAATAAATTAAGCGTGTAAAAAATTTATTTTATTAATTTATTACTTTCTAATTTTACAATATTACGAATGAAAGGAAAAAAAAAAAATAAAACGTTATTTAATCTTAAGAATAAGATACTCATATGTCAACAAGTATTTATTGCAAAAATTGTTTTCCTTTGTTTATCATATCATACTTATCAGTTGAAAAATCATTCTTTATCATTATTATTTCAAGTTTTATTTTATTTTAAAGAGCATCGTTACTTCAGAAATAATCGATTGTTTTCTTTGCCACTTATATATTGACTTGTGCAATGTTTATTTATAAAAGTGAACGTATAATATTTAGACGACCTTTTTCTTTAAAAAAAAAAAAAAAAAAAAAAAAACTGTATTTAAACGTTATAGAAATTCAAAAATTATAAAAATATTATTTTACGATATTAAAATTATAACCAAAAGCAAAAAAAAAAAAAAAAAAATAAATAAATAAAGGAAGTTTAAGGATGTTTACGACGAATAAGAAAATTTGCCTTAATTATTTAAATACTAGATTCTATATTTGATTGTTCGATTAATAACTAATACTCGTAACTTATGTTCTTTAATTAAAGTTTTATCAGTTAAAAAGCATCGTAATGTATTTTTCTCATAAAATTCTCTATAATTCGAAATAATCAAATCGAACACATATTTAACAGATGCCGTCCGAGTGCATAGCGAATCCGCTGCAGCGCGAGCTGGCGGACTCGATAATCCGAATGCAGCCGTTGGACGAGATACGGATACTCCTCGCGTGCGGTGCTAAGCCGAACGAGCCGGTTACCCAGGGCCTGAGGCCCCTTCATTACGCCGTGTGGCAGCGTTACACAGACGCGGCCCAGCTGCTTATAGTCAGGGGCGCGGACATCGACGCGACCGACGAGTGCGGATACTCGGCGCTGCATCTAGCCGCCGAACACGGATATCACGATCTCGTCAAACTCTTGCTCAAGTGCGGGGCCAAGGTCGATCATCGAGAGGATACCTCCGAGCCTTTTCCCAGGTTCGTTATCTTTTCTCTGCTTGTCCTTTTCTCTCTCTCTCTCTCTCTCTCTCTTTTTTTTTTTTTCTCTATTCGTTTCGTTTGATCGAAATTTAACTTGGGAAGTTGGAAAAGATAAACGATACGATTTATGTGTAAATAACAATAATTATTATGTATTTAAAAAATTTGCCTTTAATTAAACAATGGTAGAATCAACAATGAAAAATTGGTTCTCTTTTAATCTTGATTTAACTATTCATAGAATGATTTGTCCCACCAATGTCGTATTTTTCTACTTAACCTTCTATATACATTTGTTATATTGAAAAGTATAAATATTTATAAGGTTATAGGAATAATGACAAGGTTAGTTTATCGTTAATTGAAATAAATTTCATCGATTATTTCGTACGTTTCGTGGATCGTTTTTTTTACCCCTTCTATAATTTTTTATAATTATAAAGTATGAAAAAAAAATAAAAAAATTTTAAAAGGAAAAATTCGCGAAATTTCATAAACGTAAAAACAGCATATAAACGATTATTCGCAACAGAACGATGCTGTGCGACGAGCCGCTTCGACTTGCCCTACGCAATCATCATTTGGAGGTGGCGCGCACTTTACTGGAAGCCGGTGCCAATCCCAACAAGCGTTACTTCTTCGGCTCGGAGATCAATCTCGTCTCGCCGTTGGACCTTGAGTGCATGGAGCTGCTGCTCGCTTTCGGGGCTTATCCCAATACACGAGACCGCGCGGGACTCACGCCGCTTATGAAAGCTGCCCGATTGCCACAGGTTGGTATTTGTTTTATAATAATTCGTATTATCGTAATATATTAATTTTTCATCTATCTTCGCCACATTTTCATGCACGCGCATAGCTGCTGACATACCGAAGTAAAATTAATCGATTCTTATTTGTATTATTTTTATCCCTTTTATTTACACGAATACTTTAATACAATTTGTCTATTATTTATCGTTAATTAATGAAAATAATTACCGATGTCAAAATAAAATATGAAATTAATACGCGTCACCTGTGTGCTCGTATAAGAACGAAGCGGTATACGTAATAAACCTTAATAAACCTTTTTCGATGAAAAATGCGCTTGAATAAATTATCCAAAATTTTTGCTAAACTTTTGGCCGCCGTGCGATAGCGCGGGGAGTTTACTCTAGAATTAACTTTTAAAAATATTAATAACGAGCTGGCACCATTGGAGGAGTCCTTGAACGAAACGGCCAAGCGATCTTCCAGTAGATTAAGCTCTGCCACGTCTTGCACTCGGATGACTGAAATTTAAATTTTCTTATTTGATCAAAATTTTTGCTTTCTCGCTGCGATAATTAATTTTCTAGAGAGAGAAAGAGAGAGAGAGAGAGAAATATTTCATTTTATATGAAAATTTAAATTAAATGAAATTATTATTGTTCTTTCAAATTTAAATGTACATTTTTCAAAATTAAAAATTTAAGTGGATTTTAAAAATTAATGTGACCAATGAATATACAAGACTTTAGATGACGTTTTGATATACATATATATATATATTTTAAGATAAATGGCATAAAGAAACATATCGATGTAAAATTTATCGCATTGTTTTTTAGCGTATAAATCTCTGGATAAATCTTCACCGATCAGTCTTCATAAAAAAATAGGTTAATTTCACACGAACTTATCACCCATCGGCATATTCTCATTCGGCATTTAAAAAAAAAAAAAAAAAAAAAAAAAAAAAAAGAAAAGAAAATCTTATTATTCTCTCTCTTTTTTTATTTTACATTGCACGCTATAAACCTCCTCCTCTAAATACTCGCGCACGTGTGCGTGTGTCACGGGGCGCAGAAAATTTTATCTTTCGAAAAGTGGTACCGCAATGTCTTCGATCTGTTCGGCGGACCAGCCGATCTCCTTCTTGGCTCCGATGGACGTCGCGACGCCGCCGTCCATCGACGGGAAGAAGGTCGCGTCTCGGAATTAGGAAGTTGCCTCTCTATCTCTATATTTATATTTATATTTATATTTTAATAATTATTAATTCATCTAACCCCTTTTACATACCTGTATTTATATTATTTTATTGTGTTTATACAAGCCTTGTATTAGATTATAAAACAACAACGTTAAAAAAAAGCCGGAAGACAGCTTGAGATTAATGTTATCGGTGTTACGCAGAAAATTATTTTTGCTCAATTGTCATGTTTGTTTACGTGTTACATAAATTTTTTCATTAGCGTTTTAAAATTAATTTTTTATTTTACTTAACATATTTTTTATAGAATAATGCGCTCTTCCGACTTTTAAGTTTAATAATCAAGGCAATAACCCAATTAAAATATATAGTTATTGTATATGTCCTTTAGCTTTTTGTAAACAAATAAACTATACAAATAAAAAGGAGAGGAACCCTAATAATATTCGTGTTTAAATACACGCAAATACAGTTTTGTTTGTTATAAAAATTTGCATGAGATATTTGACAATTTTCTTTTACACAAAGTGTCGACTTTTAAAACTTGCTTTTAATTCGTTAAAATCTAATCTTCGTTTTTCTTAAATAACAAAATATTAAAAATTTTTTTTTTAAATAAAATCTCTTTTATAAAGCAAGTCTAAACGCTGACGAGTAGTTTTAAACAAAAAAAAAAAGATAAAAAAAAAAAAAAAAAAAAAAAAAAAAAAAAAAAAAAAAAAAAATCACACGTATCTATACGATGAAATAATAATTTCATATACAATCACCAATTGATTTTGATAAACAGGGTATATCATCGGTCCTGCTGTTGCTGAGCTACGGAGCAAACGTAAACGCGATGGCGGACGCGCGTCACGATTACCGCACGGTCCTTCACTACGCCATACTCGGCGGGGATCTAGCCGTGATAAATTTACTCCTGAAGCAGGGCGTCACCCTCGACCTCGGACCCGACTACCAGAAGCCCACGGCCCTTGACCTCGCCATACTCAAGGGCGATCCCGCCATTGTTCGAATGCTCCTTAAAGCAGGTGATTATCGTACCGCGCGTTTAATACTCGCGATCTTGACAATGTGCTTAAACTTTTTTTTTTTTTTTTTTTTTTTTTTTTTTTTTTTTTGTCAAATGACCGAGTAGACGATGATAATACTACTACCAATGAAACTACGCTTTCGATTGCGGTTTCTTGTCGCGAGATTTTTTTTATTTTTTTAAAGACGTTTCATATCCGTTTATCAATTTATGAATTTAATAACATCAAACTTTTAAAAACTAAAATTATGATTCATAACGATAAAAAAAAATTATTGCTTTTAAACGTCAATAAAATATAAAAAAATATTATCGTTTCGAATTTGAAAGATATTTATTCGATATTACGTGTTTTAATTGTCTAACCAAACATCGGAATGTATTATTTAATTAGTAAGCTACTTTAAAGTCGGCAAGACGACAAATATAGAAATCTAAAACCTCGTACTCTTTGTAGTATTATAGAGTTAAAAATTATGCCAATCGAAGTCTATTTTTGCGCTCTGTATACAAAGATAATACTCAGCCATTTTGTATCGAATATTTTAATACCCGTACAACAGCTGCAACGTTGAATAACTTTTTTTATATCATTTTCGTTTTAAATCAAATCAATTTTTTTTTTTTTTTAAATAAAACGCGATAAAAATAATGAAAAAAAAAAAAAAAAAAAAAAAAATTCATTCGTAAAATAATTTTAAAACAAATTTTTAAGTTTTATTTTACTTATTTTTTTTTTTTTTTTTTTTTTTTTTTTTTTTTTTTTTTTTTCATACTCAAAAATATACAAAAATTTGAATGGTTTTTTTTTAAACGACGTCGTAGGTGCAAACGTAAACGCAACGTCGCCGATAATCGGCTCGCCTTTACACGTCGCCTGCGCGGACAACATCCCCAATCGTTTAGAGATTCTCACGATGCTCCTGGAACGAGGCGCCGATCCCAACCTCGTCATCCGCAGCGAGGAAGGATTATCCCTGCGTCCGGTGCTCGCGGAATACGTCGCCTCGAACGAGAATCCGTCGGTGGAGGTTGTATCGCTGCTGCTAAAGTACGGCGCCCGCGTCGTCATAAAGACGCAGTTCCGCGATCCACACGGTATCCTCAACTCCCTTCAGAACACGGCGGACAAGCCGCGACTGCTGCAGGCGTTGCTCAGCGCCGCGGAGAGCTTCGATCCCTGCATGATAAAGCGCTCCTCGAGCTTGACAGACGCGCAGAAGGCCCTGGTGATGGAGGCAGCGCGGACGCCCCTTCCGCTTGTCCACCAGGCAAGGCTCATCGTTCGCAAAATGTGCGGCACTCGGCTCACCAAAATCGTCAACAGGCTCCAGCTGCCCCATACCCTGCATCGCTATCTGCTCTACGATCTTTACTGATAAAGAGGCTCTCGCGTTTTTCGCGATAGATTTAGGGAGGATTATGCGTTACACTTATTACTACCGCACTGATTATCTTGTATTTTATTAAGTACTTGCACATATAATATGCATACATGCACGCATGTACGTCTCTTTTTTTTTTTTTTTTTTTTTTTCTTGCACTTTTTTATTCTCTCAGTTATCAGTTTTAAAATTGACGGTTTACGGTTAATGAATAAAGTTACATACTTACTCGTAAGATTCGAAAAGATTCATAAACTTTTTTTAAATAACTTTCATTTTTTATGAAAGCGATAGGGCCACTCTTTAAAGATAAAATTTTTTATTTTATTTGAGTGACGTTTTGAATAATTACGATTTGAATAACGACATGTAAATAAATATACAAATTTTAGCTTCGAAAATTATAAAAATGAAAAAATAATGCAAACAAATGCTTTAAAGATAAAAATAAGAAAGTTGTTTTCGAATACATGTAAAAAAGCACTTTTTCACCGATCATTACAACGTCCCTTTCAAAATTAACTTTTATTTCTTTTAACCCTCGCACATGTATTTTTACTTACGTTTTGCTTTTAGATATTGTGATACCCGAACAAACATCGAATTATTTACATATATAGAGCGAATTAAGAATATATTAATGAAAGCGCCCATTTGTAATCAATATTTTAACGGTTGTGAATTTTATTAAATAAATCTTTTTAGATTATTTTAATACACAATTTCCAAAGATTATAGATAAATAAAAGAAAAATAATAATAAACAAAGGCATATGTAGGCGCGAAACAAAGCAACGTCATTATGCACTGATCCTATAGTATTAGTTTAATATTCAAATATATTAAATAATTAGTTATACGAATTTTCCAAAGACGAAATCCGTCGGAATTTTGTGATTATAACGTCGAAACCAAACATTAACGCATAACCATGTCATTTTGTACCTTTGTATGTATATAAACATATATATATATATATTGTATACGTTTGTATTATGAAACAGTATTTCAAAAATAAAATTCATGAACCCAATCATAGAAATATTTTTTATTTTTTCCTTTATTTTATCAAAATTTTTATGTATCGCTCGTTTCTTACTAAAACAGTCTTTGAACATAATGAAATGCTTTGATTAATTAAAGAAATTATATTTTATCATTATTAAATATATAGAATTATTATAAATGTATAGAATCTTAACTTCAAAAATATAATATAAAAAATTAATCTTTGTATAAATTTATAAAGATGTAATGCAGTTATTATATATTTATTAACAAATATAAATATTATTATTAATTTTACTTACTTTATATTTAAAAGGACAATAATGAAAAAAAAAAATTTGTTATGCAAATTAGCTTTTGTATCTATTTTAAATAGTTCGCGCATAAAAACAGAGCATATAATTCGCTTGCGTACCATGCACCTGGTAAATTAGATCGTAACACTATAAATGGCGGATTTAGGAACTATATTTATTCCACAAAATTTTTCCACCACTCGAAAATTGTGAGTTTCCAAACCTGATTATGACCGTGTGATCGAATTTTTAATGGTCATATTCAAGGAGAAAAAACGAAAATGGTCAACATAACCTCTTGTTGACAAACATAACCTCTTTTAAAAACAAACCAAAATGCAGTGAAACTAAATTTTTGCGTATTATTATTAGTAATTTGTTTATTTATTCTATTAGAGAATATAAAATTTTACAATGCGACCGCAAAAATTCAAAATTCCTTGTAATAGTGAAAGGTAAGTTAAGGTTAGAATTGCAAATATATTTTCAAAATATTTATAATCGTAGTATATTTAATATTATAGATGAAGGAAATTATTATCTTACTTACCTTTATTCTTTTAGTTTTGTTAATTTGGACAGAAAAGTCATAATAGTTTCTGTCTTTGGCAAAAGCCAATACAGAGCTAAAGGATGTAAAACAGAAATGTTTAGTTCTGTCTTACAGGTGGATCTTCTTGAAGAACCAAGTGTTGATAAAGATTCATTGGTAAAATATTAATCTTTTTATAGTTTCATTATTATAATTGCGTACGTTATTAAAGTATTTTACATATTACAGTGTGAAATAGAGGGTTACCATGATCCAAAGACAAGGACAGTATATTTACATTTAAAAGGGCTTTTAGATACTTACACTCTAATTAACGAGTATGATCAATTTATTGAAAAGCAAGAACGCAAAGATTTTCTTAGTGCTTGGGCTCATATGAGAAATAAATATTCTAGAGCATTATTAGTATTATTTCATTTATCTCACGTGGTGATTTTAAGTCATCCAACTCATGTATTTGATTATAGTTATGTTCATTTATTTAGAGCTCTTGATATAGTTAGGTAAAATAGTATTTTTTATTACCAAATAATTATAGAGAACAAATTGATTATTTTTTTGTTATTGTAGGCAAAAAACTTTAACTCAATTGTCAGCTTTTTTAAGTACAATACCTGGATTACAAAAAGAATGGGTATCAAACGGTAGACCTTGCTCACCACGTGTACTTTTCTACTTTGAAACATGTCCACCAATCTTCCAGGAATCTGACAGTGAAGCAAATATTAAAAAACTTGAGCATTCATTAGAAGATCGAATATATCAAATACTAAGAAAAAATCGAATAGTAACAAATATTAGGTAAATTAAATGGAATACTTTAAATTATTTTAAATGTTGAACATTATAACAATTATTTTTTTATATTATTTTTTTATAGTTCAAATTCTTTATTTGCAATCCCAGCAAATCAAGAATTTGTATTTGTACATACTGGTAGTACTGAGACTCGAGATGTTTTAGCTTACATGACAAAGCAATTAATAAAAAGTTGTACAGTAGCTTCTGGAGGAGGAAATTCAAAAAGCATTGCGAATCTAGATTCATTTGTAAATAATGATGACGCGGAAGATGGTAAATTTTTTTTCTTTATTTTAACAAAAATATTTTTTAATTCAAGATCATTAATCCATATTATTCGATAATTTGAATAGAACCACATACTTTTAAAAAATTCCTGCAACAGCATATCAACTTAGCTTTTTCAAAAGGTTTTGACGATAATGTAGGGCGTCATTCAACTCTGGCACATTTTGAGGTATTAAAATTAATAAAATTAAAATTTATTTCAAATTCTTTAACTTATATAATATTCATTTTAGATACCGACACTATCTTTATTTTTTGATATTGCAAACAAAGTATATGAATTTTTCATACAAGGAACAGATAAAGAACTTGCAAGTCTTCATGGACTTTTAGATACAGATGTTAAGTTTAGTAGAAGTCGTTGTACTAAAGTTTTACCAAGAGCTTTACAAGCTTATCAAGAAAATCTTCCACAACATTATACAAGGTAGTATTTCAGAATTTAATAAAAGACATTTTTTTAAAAGATAGTTAAACTTATATATTTTATAAATATAGAGCCTATCATGAATCAAAATTAGCTCATGCAATAGCTGTATTTGAAATGCAAGCACGGGGACCTTTATTTGAAGAATTCAGTGAAAAATTGCAAGAAGAGTGTGATAAACATTGGCGCGCTGGAAGGCAAATGTGTCAAGTATTATCACTGACAGGAAATCCTTGTACTAATCCAATTCATAAGGGTGGTGGTGAAGGAGCTGGCGGAGGAGAAGAGCTCGAAAAACGAGAAGATTATAAGTAAGAATTTATAATAAAATCGATAATATTTATGATTAATTTTAATTGAGAAATATGTAATATTTCAAAATTTATTGACGATTTAATAATTTTTTAGCGATTTACCTATCATGGAACACTGCAGTGGTGTTAGATATATCTGTGCTTGCAATTGCGGTCGATGTCAAGGATCTCGCGAAGATCCATTTAATCTCAAACAAGCTAATTATGATTATTTTCAAATGTTGGCAATGCAATGCGGTTGCAACCAGTTTGAATCTTTTCAATTTCCAGTTTTTCAACCCAGTACACATAATTATCGGTAATTTAAAATGTAAAAAAAATGTATTTTATTTGTAAAGATTATTTTTAATTATATCTTATTTTAATTTTCAGAGCAGCACAATTGTTTACATCGAATAACAGAAAAGATTCATTAGTTAAAACAGATATTTCGACACCACAAGGACATACGCAAATTTGCAGTTTAGGTGTTAATGGTAAATGATTTTTAGAAGAATATTTTTGAATGATTGTCGAATTTATATTCTATTTATAGAACCAATATTTATTAAATAATTAATAATGATGCAACATTTGTAGATGAAATTACAGCTTACGGCAGTGGAGGTCAATCACCTCCAGCTCAAAGCGATCTTATTGGAGAAGATGCACAACGACTTAGTGATAAAACTAGTTTCACACTTGGCGACGAAAATAAAGTTGTAATCGCAGTTACTGATGTCGACTCGGAAAATTTTAAAGAAAAATCTCTCAATAGGCAACCATCAACAACAGAGTATCTTCCAGGCATGCTACATACCGAATCTCCTGCTGGACTACTTCCACAGTTCTCTAGTTGGTCTTTGGTTTGTTTAGGATCAAGTAGTATATATTCTCATAATTTAGGACTACAGCATCAATCAGGCGTGCTTCAAAATTCTGCTTTTCTTCTTCCATGGGATGTGACTGTTAGGTATAAACTAATAATGAATACATTTATTTTTAAAATTAACTTTTATATTATAATATATAATTATAATTAATTTTGTAGATTAGAACATCAAAAAGAAAGAGGTTCACTTTGGCCAACTGTAAATGATAACAATCAACATAATTTCTGTTCTCGAGGGAAAAATTTTCAAAATTTAAACGCAATGCGTGGAAGAAAATCAAAAAGAGGTAAAGAATTATTGGTAAAAATATTTGTTGGAGTTGAATATGAATGTCCTAGAGGACATCGTTTTATGGCTTCCACTCCTGATAAAGTACTAAAAGCAACTGGTATTGGAACTGTTAAAGACAATGGAAACAAAGTAACTTCTAGTACAACAGACATGCCACTTTATTTTCCCTGCCCTTGCAGGTAAGATTTTTTCAAAGTAAAAACTAACATTGAATATTTCAAAATATATCAATATAGTCTATTTTAAATATACATTATTGCTTAAAATTCACTTAATATTAATACAATTTTTTTTATTGCAGACTACTTAAACCCTTAATGGCGCAATTGATGCGAATACATGTTGTAACGCCGAAAGCGCCAGTACACGTAACATTGAATCCTCGTGTTCAACCAGGACCTCCTCCTTGTCCAATTTTTGTCACAGGATGTGAAGAACCAATTAAACTTTCTCAAAGCGCCTACTGGATTTTAAGGCTACCGTATCCTTTTTATTTACCGTATTTTATTTTAATAATTACTCAAAATTTAAATATAAAAATTATGATTAATTATATGAGACGAAAGATAAATAAATTTAAATCCATTAATTATTATATTAAAATCCTTATTAATAATTAGTTATGTTTATATGGGAGATAAAGGTCCATATTTACCTCCAAAAGATCCAGTACCCATATCACATGGTAGGCTACTTGCTGGAATGTATGGTATAAGTGAAGTTGTGAGTGATAAAAAATAAAAGAATCATAGGAAGAGAACAAATGACTGATTCATAAAACTGTAAATATTATATTTTTTTGTTATCTTTTTTGATTAAAAAAATGTATATTCATAATAAAATAATTTAATTTAAGAATTCAACTATTTTAGAAACCAATATATATTATTTATAATCCTTTCCTCTAATTTATATTCCTTTCACTCAGAAATACTTGAATTTTAAATCATTAAATAAAATTTTACGTAAATTTAACAAATGAAATAATATCGTAAATATTATTTCATTTGTTTCATTTAATGTAATTAATTATTTACAATAATGACATAAGTTTAAAAATTCAATTTTAACTAAATGATAATATTTACATGGCAAAATTCAAAATATCGCGGTAAAATAAAAGCCAATCAGAGCATTTTGAGCCATTCAATTCAAAATAAATCGGAGAGATTGGATCATTTGTTCCCTCGTACTTTTTAACCTCCCACAACTTTTCTAAAATAATATATTTTTTATAAATACGATACAAGTACAATTAATTAATAGGTTAATATTTGTAAAAATAATTTTTGGAATTTCGAATGCATGTACATTTATAAATAAAAATATTTTATAAAAATCATTTAGCAAAGACGAAATCACGTGACTTCTTTAAGACGTTGGGGCAAACGTGAACAGACAGGCATAGGTGATAAACACTTGTCATTGCCGTTTGAATATCTTTTAAATATTTTGAAAATGTTTTTAAAATAAATTTATCACTCTTAAGACAATAGTGTAAAAAAAAAATTTTATATAAATTTGAATATATAAGTAAGTAAAAAAAAAATTATTTTAAACGTTTTAAACGAAATAATTGATGTTAAATTGTTAAATTTACGTTACGAAACAATCATATTTAGATCTAAGAGCGTTATTTTTACACAAATCATTGTATGCATATACAAACTTGCGGAAAAATCAATGCCAATGCCAATGAAAATTTCCACTATGACTTTGCACTATTAAAAATAAGATTTTACTATTTAATATTAATTTTAAAAAGCCAAAAATTTTTTTATAAATAATTTTAAAAATTTTACAGGTTTCAGCAGAAAATCAAAATGAAAAAATTTTGTAAAACAATGTCTTTCCTTTTTGTTGTTCTTATATTCATTGGTACAGTACAAGTTAATGCTGATTCAATGCTAGATTGGATATGGGGTTCAAAACATGAATCGCCAATAGTTGTTTCAGATGAAATTCCATTAATATCAGTTCCATATGAAATGTTGACAGAAGATGAAAAGTTTCTTAAAGAAGCAGCAAAAATTGTTACTGACATACAAATTTCCTCACCGTTAGAAGTTTGTCAACAGAAAGTTATATTAAAAATTAAAACTTCTTGCAGTAGTTTAACAGAAGAGCAACTAGCTAAATTAAGTGTTAATTTGCTAAATTGTCAGTCAGCATCTGAAGGCAGAAAAATTTTCCCATGTACAGAAGAAATGGTAATATTAAATAGTTAAAGATTTAAAAAAAAAAATTTTGAAAAATTAAATTATTTTATATTATACTTGAATAATTTTTTTTTTTTTTTTTTTTAAATTAAAGTCAATCTAATAATACTATTTAATGTGTATTTTATTTCAATACTAATTTTATTTTTTAAAAATCTAAATACATTTATTTTGTTTAAAATTAAAAATATTAATTATAAATGTTATCGTTTTTAACATAAATGACTTTAATAAATTTAATTTATTTAATTTATTTAATTATGGATATTATAATTTTTGAAATTGAAATATTTTATAAATAATTTTATGATTTAACAAAATATCCATTTTTTTATTTACTCACCTAAAAATTATGTCCGAAAAATGATAAATGTAGATGCAATTTATTATTACAAATTTTATCTTCTAATATGTAGTTTAAAATTTCTGTTATTATAATAATGGCATTTCATTCCCAAGGGAAGCCAAATGAAGGGGTGATTTTATGCAAGTTCAGACTTGCAACAACTTTCCCCCTCTTGAACCCCTCTTGTCAGTTTGTAAATTGACTGTGTAGACTTCAGTTGTTTTTCAATTATTTTTTAGTTACTAGTGATCTTATTTTCTTTTCTTACAATTAAAATTTAAGTTTTATTTTTATTATTATTTTTTTATTTTTAATATTATACTTATTAGTACGTAATAAAATAATAGTTAAAATGAATAAAATACTTAAAATTATATTTTTTTCAGTCTATCAAACAATGTACTACAAATATGGATGCAGATACATGGAATGCTTATCATTTAATAAGTAATCGAGCAAGAGCTGTGTGTTATGCTACAAGGAGTCAACAATTTCGTGCTCTTACTGAATTGACTGTTAATAAATTGATGCAATCAGCTCACACTCAAATTCAAACATTATCATCTCTAAAAGTAAGTTTTTCAAATTGTATAAATTTTTTCGTAATTTTTTTGTTACAGAATTTTTTTTTTTTTAAAGGAAAGTCAAGATCGTTTAGAGGAACAAACAGTTACTGCACATAAAATAATAGAGTCAAATATAGAAGAATTAACGGAAGAAAAAGCTTTAATACGTGCTGGTCATACACAACTTCACACAATGGCTGAAGATATAAAAAAGAAATTGGGTATTTACATGAAATTTACATGAAAATTAGATTTTAAATTTTAACTAAATTTATAGTACATTAAAAGAATTATTTTGTCTACAGAAAATGCAAGCCAAGAGCTTCTACATCAAGCCACAGAACGTGGCAAAAATCATGAGGAAATATTAAAAGATTTAGAGAACATTAAAACTCAAGCACAACAGTTGTGGGAAAAAATTGAAAGTAGTACCAATCGTATCATTGAGCAAAATCTTGAAGCATCTTTACAATATGAAGAAACATTATTGAAACTTGAAAAAATAAATCAAACTATTGTTTTTATTTCAAAATTAACAGATAATATGCGCACTGAAATAGATAAAAAATTAGGATGGATTACTGAATATATTGGTGCAACAGGTAATATATGCATAAAAATTTTTCCAATAAGTGATACATTTATTTTGATGAAAATTATTATTTTTATCACACATTGCAGGAGAAAATCTTGAAAAAGTGTATCGTATAACATTACACATAGTATATTTACTGACAGCAATGGTTATTGCAGCATTTTTACAAGCACCATTTTTAACAAGATCAGCTATATTAGGAATGGTCCCATTAAACCTTGCTTCCTATTTAAAACATGGATTAAGTGCTTGCCTAGATTTTGTTTCTTTGACTGTACTAATATTGTTGATCACTGCAAGTAAGCATTTTTTTTTATAAGTGAATTTTCTTTCTTAAATGAATATATTTTCAATAATAAATACTTATGTTTACAGTGCACTATGTTATGAATGCTATTCAATACTTGATACAATCAAGAAATAATAGCACTAAAGAAAGTAAAAGTCATGAGGCACCATTTACTAATGGGAAGACAGTATTTAATGGAAATACAAAATTATTGCATCAAAGCGAACCTGAAGAAAAAAAAGAATCATTTTGGTTTGGAATTTTTAAATTATGGAATAACATGAATGAACAAGTTTTTCAAAGTATAGGTACTTATACTCATGTAATTTTTTATTTCAAATTTGATATTTCATTTTCTCAATTTTTTAATATTTTATAGAAAATTTGAAATCTGTTTATTTCTCAATAAAAAAATGGATTTGGCAGAAATTTATTTCTTCAGAAGAGTTATCTTGCTCTTACGTACGAGCTAATAAATATCACGAAAAAATTTTATCTAGTAAAGAATATTCAAGCATGTCTGATGATAGCAGTGAATATTCTGATTTACGTGATTCTGGAAAATTTTTACTTACCGATGATAATAGCATTACTGGTGCTGTATTGAGACGAAAACATGTAGATAGACAACTTACACCTCTTACTGCTTTTTTTAAAGGGAATCGCGAACCTGTAATACGCGAAACCTCGTATATCCCAAAACCCAAGACAATGCCTTCACGGAGGTACTTATAGTTTTATAGTTAAACTATAATTTTAATGCAACAAGAATTTTTAAAATAAATTAAATATTTTTAGGAAACTTTAATATCAGCAACATTTAAATTAAATATGATTTATTTTTAATATAATATTTTATTTTAATAAGTTTATTATTTATTTTAAACTTAAAACTTTTCTTATCTACTTTTTTCTATTTATTTAATTTTATTATAATTTTAATCTATTTATTTATTTTATATTTATTTATTTTTTTAATTTATATGTTAAAACTATAAATTAAAAAGTTGTATGAAAACAGTAAGTTTTTTCATTACTAGTATAAAATTTAAATTTTTAAAATTGAATATTTTATTACGTTTTCTATATATTTTCTTTAATTTTAGTGTAACACCAGTAACCAGATCCCTTTGTGGTGCTAAAACTAGAAGTGGAAACCCATGTAGATTAACACCTTCAAAAGGACAAAATTATTGTCATAAACATGTTTCAGGTTCTTCTATCATGGGTGATTAATTAGTACTGTTTTACACGCTTTCTATGAAAATTTATGTAAGAACGTGGAGTGAGATCTGACAATCTATGAAGTGTGAAACTTTATTTTTTTAATTTCATAGCTTTATAATTTTTAAAGATTAATTTAGGTATAAGCATGAATTCGATTTTAAATGTAATTTATTTAATTTAATTGTTTAATTTTAATTTTGTATATAGACAAATTCAGCTTGTTTAATATGTAGTTAAAAACTATTAATAGTATTTTTAAATATTAATATAAATATTTGTATTAATTACAAATTGAAAAATTGTAATTATAGTATTGATTATTTTTATACCAACTATTAGAAATAATATGCATAAAATTATAAAATAAAACAAACATTGTTTAATGTATATTGAAAAAATTTTAATAATTTTATTATATCAAACATTCCCGTAAATAAATAATAAAAAATTAATTACAATAAGCCATGTCATATTGAGTGCAAATAAGATTATCCGTAAACTCTAAGAAAAAATTACTGTTATCGTATTCTGCACCGACAATCAAGTCATGCAAATTGCAATAATTTCTTCCGTCATCGAATAGCGCATACCAGTTTCTCGAATTCGATTCCGCCTTAAAAAGTTTTAAAATGGGTAAAAAATTTTTTGGCTTATAAAATTTACTTACTAATGCAGTGCAGCAACGATAAGACGATTCGGCAAAAATAATGTAAATGTCATCGATGATTTGTTGTTGTGGAGTAATGTGAAATGCTCTAATAGTATTGTTTTCGTAAGGCATTAATTCATTTATCTGTAAAAATAAAATTTAGCTCATTTATAATTATTTTTGTAAATTTAATATTAATTTATTTTTCATTGTAATGAAAAAAAATTTTTTTAAAAATGTAAAAAATTTCTATTTCAATAATTTTTTAATTTTATCGAAAAGTATATAGATATATAGATTTTTAAACTATAATAAGAAAAATAATTTATTACCTTATACAATCCCTTTATACCGCAATATCTGTAATCCGACCATTTTATAATTTGACTCTTCAATCTCTGGACAACAAACGTACACGGTTCTCCAAAATTCCTGAAGAAGAATAAAGAGTTACTCCCGTACCATCGAAAATTGCCTACTGTTTGTTTTCTCTGATTCTATTAAAAATTCATAAACTTCCCAATCTCTGAGTTTTTTTTTTTTTTTTTATTCTCTCTCTCTTTCTCTTTCTCTTTCTCTTTCTCATTTTTTTTTTTTAATTATATTTCACGAAAAGCGATATTTTCTTAAAAAACGTCGCGCGCTCGGATATTTTGAAAAGCCGTCGTCCCTTTTTTTTTTTTTTTTTACTTAACTTCGCGATTCGACTGAAGCAGCCGCCGCTGCGGCGTTATGTATTCGTGTGTATGTATATACAGTCTGAGCCGGCAACATAAGCGACGGGTTAAAAAGCTGCCGCTTCGTATATTTTTCCAAGCCGCTAGACTGTCTCCGGTCGAATCCTCGAAGGCAAACAAACGCCCGATGGCTTTGACGGTTATAGCGAACTTTTATGGGATCGCGATCTTTTTGTTAGTTTGGTAAGTAGTAAATAAAATGACGTTTAACGGTGAATCGAGCTTTTAAACTGAATCAATTTTATTTGTTATTTAACTATGTGAAATTTTTCTTTTTTTTTTATTTAACAATGAATGTTTATATTACCATTTAATTAAGCACGAAGCATGCAGTGGATATGGAAAGGTTAATTTTATAACTAAAGTTAAGAGAAATACGGCAAATACGAATAAAACGTAAGACGAAAGAGGCAATCTTTTTCTCGATTTAGCAGTTGCAGTTTGTCGCTCCCATGCTCTACCTAGAAAAATAAGTTATCGCTTTTTAATTATTTAACAATAGCGTGATAAATTTTAAAAACTCACCCGGTTGAATCGTGAATTCTTGCTGTTTTAAACAAATCTGCACATTGTCCTTTAAAATTTTTCTTTCCGGCGGATAAAATTTAAACTTTTCTAATTTTAAAATTGAAAAAATTGAGCATTTAAATATAGTTGTCATTTTTTCGTCATAATTATTGAGTAAAAAAAAAAAAAAAAAAAAAAAAAAAAAAAAAGTTTTATTGTCGCTATGATAAAGAAAAATATTCAATAAAAATGTTTAATACATAAATGAGAACTGAAGTTGCCTCTTTAAATTTTGCATATAACAAAAGAATAATAAAATAGTTGGCTATTATTCATAAAACTAATTGAGTCTTTGTAAGATTATTATTGTAATACATTTATGTTATTAAATATTATTTATTAATTAGAAATGTCAGCAATTCAATAAAATCTATGATTTATTATAATTTACAAGTTATTATAACACGGTTTGTAAAAAAAAAAGCAGCAGAATTTTATTTAGAATTTCAAAAATTATTAAATAAGAATTTATTAATTTCGGTGCACGAATTAAAAAAATCGAAAACTCGATTATAAGCCTTTGAAATAGGTATAAAAGCAATTTTTTTTGTCTTCGGTTATAAATAAATCCAATAGCGCGCGATAATTAACGAGAACAATACTACAAAGAAAAAAAAAAAAAAAATAAAAAATAAAAAATAAAAAAAATGAGAGCATAAAAGCTATAAAGTTTTTCCACGACGCGCGCAACCCTTTTTTAATAAGCCGTGCTTATAGAATCTCAAAGCGCGAGGGTTCCTTCTCTCACCACCGCGACTAATTGAAAAAGATCGACGAAAAAGTAAAACGAGAAATAGAAAGAGAAAGAGCGAGCGAGAGAGAGAGAGAGAGAAAAAGAAAAAAGAAACGCGCGTCTTTTCGTCAAGCGGTTCACGGTATCCTTTCCACGTGCGACTGTCAACCGACTGTCGAGTTCTCTCGTTCTCTCTCGGCTCCGTCAGTCAGCCGAGGATATAGCACGCCGACAGCAAGACTGCGTCGCCGACGACTCGCTTCCCTTGACTCTTCGATTGGACATATATACATATATATGCATACATATGCATACACGCACGTGCGTATGCGTGTATTGCGGGTGTCTTTCTTTGAGAAATTATTTTTGATATTAGCCGGTATCGCTTTGTTTCTTTTGACGGTTGCGTATACGTGGTTGATGTTTATAATAGGGCTTGAATAAAAAAGACCAATGTTTTCGTGGCACGTAAATTATGGAACTTTTCATATATCAAAAAACATTACATTAATTTATTAAAAAATTTATAAAATTTTTTGAAACCACAAAGCGAGAATTAAAACGAACGTTTTATAAAATAATCGACGAATGGTACGAGATAAAGAGAAAAAATAAGATTAAGACAAATTAGGCTGCAGAGAGCAAACAATGATTTTTTTAGAAGAAGCTTGTGTGTGTGTGTGTGTGTGTGTGTACACAGTGCGCCTTTTTTAATCATAACGTGTACACATAGAGCAGCGTAAATATGTATATATATATATATATATATATACACATATATACGCGCGGGCGGCAAAGTAGAAGATACGGCGAGGCTTGAGGAGAGTTTTAGTTCCGCGAATGTGGGTCAGCATAACGCGGAATGAATGCCCATAGTGTCTTCTTCCTTTTCAGGCTTAACCTCCCGTTAAAATATGTATAGTACATTAAGCGATCGCAGGTCGGCATGATTTTTCTGCCGAAAATCGTCATAAATGTATGCAGGGCGATTTATTTATTTATTTATTTATTTATTTATTTATTTATTTATTTACTTATTTGTATACATAAAATGCATGGTATGATATATAATTATTTAAAATATTCAGTTTACTTTTTAAACAAAATTTTACATCTTCAATAATCTGCTTGTACGAAGTAAACTCCATTTATATAAAAACCCTCGCATGCCGTCGATTTATTATACGTTTTTTATAAGTTTTATAAAAAGTAATTTTCGTAAACGTAAATACTTTTTAAATAATATACAATAATTATTAATGTTTGAAGCTATTAAAAACTCGAAAGATTCATTGAGTAAAAATTGAAGCAGGTTTGAAATACGTACGTTTATCCACATCATACGAGGATTTAGCCCAAGCATCGAAGCCAACAAAAACCCAACGTCTTTCAGTGAGAGAGCAAGACAGAAGCAAAACGAAACTTACACACATATAATATAAGAAAAAGAAGAAGCGCTTGGGGACCGTCGCTTCGTCGTCGACGTCGTCTTCGTCGGCGGAGTCGTGTGAACCGGATTTCACCGTCGCGGTCTCCTACATGCGCGCAGCTGCCGGTGAAGAGAAAGAAAGAGAAATGAAATTTACGTCAACGTCGTTTCTCTCCTTTTGCTCTCTCTCTCTCTCTCTCTCTCTCTATAGTGCGCGCATAAGACGCAGCCCTTTTGCCCCGACGTAGAGACTCGACGACTAACGCGTACGTATGTGTACGCCTCGTGAAAAAAAAAAAAAATGAAAAAAAAAAAAAAAAGAAAAAGGAATTACTCTTCATCGACGTTAAAATTTTTAACGTATTTGTTACTTTTTTTTTTTTGTTTTTAACGGCGAAGGGAGTAGGTTAGAAAAAAAAATTTATGGTTTTAAAAATATCGCGGTGGTCGTTGTTGCGGAGGTTCTTACGACGATGGTACATTTTATTATAATGGATGAAAAAGTTTCGACGTAAATTGTACGCCTTTTTTTTTTTTTTATAGATAATAGTAATAATAATGTACGACGTTAATTATATCAATTAATTATCAAATCTCGTATTCTATTTTTTCGTTTTGTAAATAAAACAATTTCAATTTTAGAAAAAAAAAAAAAAAAAAAAATTGATATCGATTTAATTAACAATTGTAACGTACTAAATTTACAAATAAAAAAATAAATAAACAATGGATAAAGGTCGTTGTTAAGTTTCGCAACGTTGCAACAACAACCAATCCGGACTGTATCTCGGAAAGCAAAGTCCATTAGCAAACGAGCGTGGAGCGCGGTTTCATTTTTTCATCAAAAAAGAAGCGCTTCCGGCCCTTGGACAAAATCTAAGAATTGTCGCTTTTGATGACTCTTCTTTTTTTCTTTTTCTTTTTTTTTAAAAAAGGGCAGGTCAACGTTGAAACATTAATTTTAATATGTCAAAGTTCCAAACTCGACGCTTCTGAATTATGAGCTTAAATATTCACGCGAGAGTAAGAATAATTTTAAAGCAATTTACTTTCGTAAAAGTTTTTCGTCGTGATAAAAAATTAAATCATTTCAATCAATCTTTTTTACTCTTTTCGAAAAACTCATCGTCGATACGCAAAAAAAGAAAGAAAAAAAAAAAAAAAAAAATCACTCAAACCTTCCAACCCACATAGTACCCGTACTTCATTTTTCTCGGCCGAAAAATCCATCCCCAAATCCAAAAATCAAACGACGCGTCTACCCCTCTCTTTCAGGATCAAAGGTCGGCCGCTGATACAGGCCAGTCCGAAAATGGGTGGGCTAGACATTGCCCTTTTATCCGTATGGATGTAGAATGAATTTTTTTTTTTTTTTTTTTTTTTTTCTCTTCGAGAGTTTGGGTTCGCGCCTCTCGTTAATCTATGCAAGTTGCGCGTCTTACAGCTGTCGCGAGGACACGAGGATAGGGCGCGAACGGTACAAGGATAACGACGAGGAATCGGGGCGGAGACTTCGCTCAATTCTTTAATTCCCTCGAGCGCGCGATTTATAATGAACGCCTACTTTATTTTTTGACGTGTCGCAGAGGTTGTATATGGCTTGTGAAGGAGTATACTACTCGAGGTGAGTATTATTTTCGTCGCGAGGTATATCGATCGCTTACCTCCGATTTTTAACTTTAATATAAAAATCAACGTCTTCGGGATGAATTTTTAAACGGTTAATTTCGATGAAACCTCCCAGGTCCGGCTTGGAAGACAAGCAAGCTACGTATCATTAAACAATCACAAACACAATATTTTATTTCGAAAAACGCCGGACGCGAGGAGCGCTTGTGCGTATCCATCCGAGTAATCGGAGCTTAAAAATATTTTTTTAAAAAGCCACGCTCTACACGCATCCCTGCAATGTTACCCAAAAAAAACAAAGAAAAACAAAGAAAGAATAAGAAAAACAACGAATCCGTAAACGCTCAGCGATCCTCGTCGTAAAGCTTGCGTACGTATAGAGGTATAACGCGGCGCACCTAGAACGAAGGAAGCATTAAATTTCCGCGGCGTTTAAACGCGCGCGCGCGCGCGCGCACCTAGCGCTTTCATCCTTAAATCTCGTAATTATCTTGGGGGTGTAAGGAAAGAGAGGGAGAAGGAAGAAAGAAGTTAACGGTCGTTCTCGGAGGGCGTGGGAACGAGGCGAGAGTGCACTTGGCGCGCACGCGAGAGATAAAGAGAGATCTTTACGTGTACTAGTAGTTTTTGTCGGCGGGATCGCGTCGCGTCGATCGAGCGTAAGAGTGCGCGCGTCCGCCTTTGACGGATAAACCATCGGTCATTTTCGAGCTTGGAGCGGTGTCGTCGACGGGACACTTGAAACGAGTCGAAGGTCGACGTGTCCACTTTCGGTGGCGAAAGTGCGAGGAGGGAAAAAAAAAAACTCGTTATGGGGAATAACCGATTGATTCTTCGGTGACACTTTTTTTTTTTTTTTTTTTTTTTTTTTTTTTTTTTTTTTTTTTTTTTTTTTTTTTTCGACGTGTATACCACGTTGATGCGTCTGGATTGACTTGGTACGAGTCATTATTGAGTTACCATTAAGGATGCGAGGGCTATTCATTAATCAAAAGTTTTTTCGAAACATTTGAAATTTTAAACCGAGCGTTTTTCCTTTTTTATTTCCATGCAAAGCTCGATTAGAGAGTTTGAAGTTCAAATGACATTTTGCTTTTATACTCAAACATTCTATTTTTGTATCGAAGAAATAATATAAGAAATGTTCAATTTGACTTTAAAAATAGTACGATTATTACAAATTAAATTTAAGATTTAAAATTAAAAAAAAAAAAAAAGATCCTTAATGATATATGATAAAAAAAAAAAAAAAAAAACTGTCGCACATTCACCTCGCGCAATTAAAAAACGACGGAAAATAATAAAAAAAAAAAAAAAATATCGATAAAAACCGGATGCACGTTAAAAACAATTCCACGGCGCAACTTCCTGCGCTTTGAGATTATTCCGCAAGCGAAAAAGTTGGTGCTCGTAGGTGGTTCCTTCGACGGAGGGGGAGGAGCTTTACCTCGCCCGGCGCCACGACGACAAAAACTCGGAATAATCAAGCGTGTCTCCCTTATACATATAAAAGCGAGACTCGCTTCTTATATCCATACATATATAGATATATAAAAGTATACGTTTGAGCTAGTTTGCTTTCGTTTGAAGGTCCTCTAGAATCTCTCTATCTCTTTCTCTCTTTTCGAGTCGCGCACGCGCGTGGACATCGGAGAAGCTTACTACGGACGACCGGGATAAGAGTGAAAAAAAAGAGGAGGAGACGCAGCATTCTGTCAAAGGGACGAGCCGAAACTCCGTGAATGACAAGCGTACGAGGATAAAAGAAAGAGAAAGTCGAAATTAGAGAAGAGCGAAAGAGAGGGGGAAAGACAGAGAGAGAGAGAGAGAGAGAGAGAGAGAGAAAGGAAGCGGAACGCTGCTTCAAAAATTAGCCCGGAATAAATATTACGCGCGCGGGTGGGTGCGACGAGTTATTTTGCGAGATTAGGATAAAAATAAAATTTTCTTAAATTTAATAAATTGCTCGATTGCTTTTGATAAATTGTGAATGGTTATTTAACCTTTTTTTCGTTTTTTTTTTTTTTTTTTTTTTTTTTTTTTTTTATTTTAAATATTTTTAAAATTTTAAACAGATCAGTATTAAAATTGACATTAAATAAATTTACCGTTTATTTAAATTTTCTATTTATTTTACAATCATAACATATACCGTAGATTTCAAAAATTCGTCTTCTACAACATGACTCATTTCATGCCTAATTACTAAAAAAATATATTCATTCACAACAGCGACATTTCAAATACTCTCACCGTATAGCTCCACAAGCGGATTAAAAAAACAAAAAAAAAACAAAAAAAAAAAAAAAAAAAAATTTAATTCCCCGCTCGTGTTTCCGGTAAGCTCCTTCCATCGCGTCATCGACGACAGCGGAAATTACGAGTAGGACGAGCCCGTTGTATACTCATATCTCGTCTTTAGATTTTCTCGTCGCCGTTCGAAAAAGTAACGCGGCGGGGGACGAACGAACGAGACTCGGCAGTTAATCATTACGCCGAGAGCGCAAGGTTTCTCTTCGCGGATCGTTAATCTCCTCGGGATATTCGCGCGCTGCTTTATCCCCGTGTGTACATACGCATATCCGTACGTAAGAGTTTCGCGCGACTCACCCTTTCTTCGTCCATTATCCCGCACGGGCGATAAATATTAAATAATTAGCGGAGATGGGGCTGCTGGCGAGCTTTTCTACCGCGCGCTTGCACACTTTGCATAAGACGAATTTTTCGATAGTCGATTTTCAACGTTGTAATTGGACGAAAGATTAACGAGCTCGGTACGCTCTGCGTAGTAAGTAAAAATGATATTGTCGCCGATATTGTTTCGATGGCATTTTTGTTATTGATGCAGTGGCTAACTTTATCTTTGAATAATTAATTGAAAAATTACGAAATAAATGTAATACATTTATATATACATTAATTAAAAACTGTTTTCGATTAAAACGTTAATTAAATTTAAAAAAAATAAAAAAAAATAAATAAATAAAATATTTACAAGCACAATTGAAAAATTAAATTTTTAAATTAAATTTTTCGTCAAAATTAGTAATGTGGGGACTCACCCTTACAACAGACCATTCGTTAGCATACCTGTATTTCACATTCTACGGGACAAACTTTTGAACGAGACGTTAACTTTATTTATAAACGATCGCTCGGTATAGTATACGAAGATGCAGTCGCGGGCCGAATGAAATTCAAGTGGGCGGAGCGCACCTGAACGTTACCTGGACTCTTTTAACCAATGGCGACCTTTCGCCCCTCCTTTCACGCGTTGATGCATCCGCCGACGAATGAACGAGTCGTTTACGCTCGGGAAAATGGCGATTAAACGACGATGTATATATATATATATATATATATATATATATATATATATATATATATATATATATATATATATATATATCTATTCGATTGTAAACGAAATGGATTATTATATGATGTGTACATTTTTAAATGAATGAGAAAGAGTTACTTGATGGATTATTATTAAACGGTGGTATTATGTTTATTTTTTTATTAAGAAATTATCATTTAAAAAAGATTAAATTATAAGGTATTTTTTATAGTTATGATACATATATTTAAAACATTCAATGAAGGTTATTAAATTTAATAGAATTATAAATAAATCAATGGCTATAAATAATAAATAAACGTGATCGTATAAATAAAATTGCCAATTAAATAATAAATAAAGCAAATTTTACTTAATACGTAAGGAAGAATCGCTATTAAAAAAAAGTTTGAATAAGTATATATATATATATATATATATATTATTCAAAGTATTTTTTATTTAAAACATTTTGTTCACAAGAAAAATATCATTAAAATAACGAACAAGTGCAATCGCTAAGACTGGATCGCGACATCGCGTCGACACATCGGAAAAACCAATAGTAATCCCCAAAGAAAATAAAAAACAGAAAGACAAGACAACTTTCGAAAAAATTTATGTTCGTCGTCGTACATTTAAAGAAGAGCCAAAGAAAGTGAGAGCGAAAGAGAGAGAGAGAGAGAAAACATGAGCAAGTAAGTCCAATCCTCGTAAATCCTACACTTGGCTACCGAGAAGTTAAAAAGCCACGGGAGCAGGAGAACGACTTTCCCCCTCGAATATTCACACAGAGCTCAAGGAGATTTACTCTCTCTTTCTCTCTTTTTCTCTCACTTTCTCCTCTCTTCGGGATCCCGTGGCGCGGATAGTCTCTTCTTAATACACACACGCATGGATATCCTTCACGCGTGCGGGAGTGAACTCTCTCTCTCTCTCTCTCTCTCTCTCTCTCTCTCTGTCTCTTTCTCGCGTGCGAGCGCGCTTGCGTTTCCCTCTTTCTTTAATTTATTGAAGCGAGAGAAGTTGGAGAGGACGACACGTCGCGTGTCGCGCAACCGCTTCAAACCTCGCACTTACGTTAACTCGCGCTCGCTCTGGTCTACTTTTCGAGAAATGACGCTTTCTTTCTCCCGTAGCCTATCGAGAGAAAAACAAGGAGAGAAGTGTAGAGAAAAATTTGGTATGTAGTCTATACTCCAATACGCGCATCGACTTTTGACCTTGGCGAGATCGGTGTACTCCGTCTCTTTCTTACACTCGTGAATTCTATAAATAATTATTTTTTTTCTTCTCTTCCCCCCCCCCTCCCCCCACACCTCCTCCCCTTATAAATGTTCGCCTTCTTTCGTATCTAAACCCACTGCGAGCGATTTATCGCGTCTGTTTTTTTAATATGATAGTTATAAGTATGGAGCACCCAATTCAGTTTAATGACTTTTTTTTTTTTTTTTTTTTTTCTATGCGATGAGTTTCGCCACCTCGTCGCGTTCTTTTTTGGTATCTAATTTTGTATAAGCGGTTAAAGGAGGAAAATTGTTTATGGTTTCATTGTATGCGTGTAGTAATCGTATAGGTGATTTAACGTTTTTATTTGTCGTAAAAAATCTTAATGGAGCCGCTGACGCTGTTACGATAAAAGTGAAAAGTTATTCAACGCGGTATAGAAATTTTAAAATCTTAATTCGAAATTTAATCGTAAATAATATTAAACTATTTACTCATAAATAAATATTTTCAAATAATTAAATAGAATAAAAAACTTACCGTGAGATTCTCCCTCACACAACTAAAACAAAATTCAAACGACTACACAAGCGCTTGTAATTAATGAATCACATGTTGGCACTATAGGACCAAAAGCAAGAGAGAGAGAGAGAGAATCCAGGGGGGACACCGGCACTTCTTTTTTTTCCCTTCTCCTCCTCCTCCTCCTCCTTCTCGTACTTTGGGGGCGCAGAGAAAAAACGGGGCCTCACGGATCGAGAGCCACGAGGATGACGGACTCGTCCAACTCAGCGGGGGTGGAAATTTAAGCGTTGATGACACTTGCAGCACCGCGACTCGATCGGCTTCTCTCCTACTCGTATATTTAATCCTTCCGAGACTCGGGTTACAACGCGCGGACGAAGGTTTTTTTTTTTCTTTTTTTCATTTAATGTTTTTAAAAGAAAATAATGAGAGATAGAGAAAAACGACGATGTTTCTATATTTTTGAATTTGGGTGGTACATCTGCATGTGTTATTTACATTGTATTTAGTTAATAGATTATTATTACGAAAATAATTTCATTTTATTACGATATTATTTTACAAAATATTTTTTGCGATTTACGTATAATGTGTTGTACAATATTTTAAACGATACGCTAATTTATTCACGTGTAATACATTTATAAAAATTACACGCACAAATTAACTAATTAAAATAAAATTATAACCAAAAGATACGACTAAACATTCATGCATTTACAAAATTATTTAAAAATTATTTATTAATTGTAATATTAAAATATTTTTTATGTATTTAAAGCAGAATGAATAGTTAATTTATTTCAAGTTTAACAAAAACCATAAGTTTAAGTGGTATTTTACCGAGAAAAAAAAAAAATCACAAGAATTCGGCACATGTGTTACTTTTCAAACGTTTTCCCATTGTTTTCTTGACCTTCGCTTCTGGTTTTCTTTCCATACGGAGTGTTGTCTAGAACCTTTTTCGCACAGGATAACTTTATACTTTTCCGAAAACAGTCAAGGGTATGTATGTTTTTTAGTATCTTATACTGGTAAAATTTTGTTGCTTTCTCTTTCCTGTTGTTTTTTTTTTTTTTTTTTTTTTTTTTTTTTTTGTTTATTCATTCCTTTCTCGAGAGAAAAGATTTATTTTTCGTTTACGAAAGAAAAATATCAATAATATCAATATGAGTCGGATGTTTGGATTAATATAAATACATAATATGTAATCTTCATATGGCTATTGAAAACATTGAAAAAAAATGGTTTTTTACAATACTTTTGGATGTAAATTTATTTTTCGTCGAATCTGTAGTTTTTCGTTAAGTATAACAATCGTAATGAATTTGCTTCATACTTCTCTACAAAATACATTATAAATGCGAATACAACTCACGAGTACTTAAAAGCAAGATATTTGTTCGAATGACTCGACTACAGCTGTCGTCTGTCCGCGCATTAAAGTCGCAAAGTTGAAAACGAAAACAAGAAAAATAAAGCGGTGAAACAAAGTCGCAAGTTCGCGCTTATGTTACGAATCTAGAATACATGTATATCGGGAAAATAAAAAGAAAAACAAAAAAAAAAAAAAAACTGCAACGTTTTATTGCACAACTCGCGTAGAGGGAAGAAACGACGCAGGTTGATTCGAGCTTTTAATTTACAATATTAAATTTGTTTACTTTTACGGAGATTAATCAACGAAGCTAGATTATATTAAAGCTCGTTATCGATCTTTATTATTTATTTAATGGTTTAATTCTCATTTTATTTTAACATAATGCAAAGTTTCATTTAGTTTTTATTCTTATGATATTTTTCACTTTTAATAAAAATAAAATAAAAGTTTAGAATTATTATATATTTCATATGCAATTTTTATATGCTCAAAACGTCTTGATAAATAATGAAATTTAAATAATGCAATTACAATATTTCTTGGAATAAATACTATGATGCGTATTTTTATAACAGTAAAGAGTGAGTGACTGCAAAAAACACAATATCTTTAAATTAAAAGAATGACAAATAGAAAGTAATACTAACATACATAAGAAGGCGAGTCTGAAAAAATTAAAAAATAATTCATGCTTAAAAATAACGAGTCCACACGAGAGACGAGTAATTCTTAACCATTTTTAATACGCATTGTTGAAAGAGAAAAAAAAAGCAAGCCCGTTAAAATTAAAAAAAAAAACAAAAAAAAAAAACAAAAAAAAATGTAAAAACGTCTCGAACAAGGACAAAACCATCGTAATTTCGCATCTTATCTCGTTTTCTCTCTCTCTCTCTCTCTCTCTCTCTCTCTCTCTCACTCTCTCTCCCTCTAACAAACTGGCAAGAAATACGCGCGATGCCGCAAAATAATAGAGAGTTACGAGGGAGCGGAGCCTCGAGGAAAGAATAAACGATATATAGCCTAACGCACAATGTCACGTGGGGGCGAAGGGCGTAGCTTCTTAATGGACAACTATCGCGAAGAAGGAGAGACATGTGTTCACCAGACGACGACGACGACGACGAGCCATCGCTCTCTCCTTTTCTCTCTCTCTCTCTCTCTCTCTCTCTCTCTCTCTCTCTGTTTTTTCTCGATGTTCCTAAGGTGCATGGGAGAGTAAATTACGTTTTATTGGCTCGAGAGAACCGTGACGTACGATTACGCGCCTCTCTAATGTGTGCACATGCGAATCTATATGTGTATATATATGTATGTGTGTGTGTGTATGTATGTGCTTTTGCAAGTTTTACGAGTTTATCGCGTATACGTATATGTGTGCATACTAAACGGAGAGAAACGAAATTTTTTTTGCCGGTTCGATCGGTGGTTTATACACGCGGGAGGATCGCTCTTTTTGTTTAGTTATTTTTTTTTTTTTTTTTTTTTTTTTTTTTTTTTTTTTTTTTTAATGGCGTATCATAGCGTTCTTTGCGATTCTTTTACTCGGAATAACTTATTTTACATTTCGTTTCGCGGCTCCGGGAGGGTTAGCTTATGTCGCGCGAACGATTATTTTTCAAAGTTTGTCCTTCTGAGAATTTGTTGTGCGTAACCGCGTTGGAGTATTTATTTATTTATTCTTTAGTTTTTTTCTTCTTCTTCTTCTTCTTCGTCCTCTTCTTTTGTTTCGTCGTATTTTTTTTTTTTTTTTTTTTTTTTCCTTTTTAATTTTTTGTTTTTCTTATTTCGAGCGAGATTGATTACGCAGACGTGTGCAATTTCGCGGTCCGTAAGAAAAGCAGCCATTACTCACGTGCTAAATACCGTGTACGTATTTCAAACATTTTGATTAAATGCGTGTGATTCGTGAGTCGTTCGAATATAATTCAATTATGAAAACAAATTATATACTTGGCACGAATAATGTTATTAATTATTAAAAAACTTTTTTTATTTTACGGTAAAAACGTTAAAACACTTTTGAGCCTTTGATTTTTTCAAATATTTTAACGTTTACATACTCTTAATAAATTTTTTTCCACAATCCCTCCATAAAAAAAAAAAAAAAAAAAAAAAAAAAAAAAAAAAAAAAAAGAATCATACACAGATACTAAGCTAAAACGTTTTTATACACACACAAGCACACACGCAAATAATAAACTTTAACAGTGCGTGCTTACACGTCGTTCACGTCGAATCAGAAAAATCAAGGCGCGCGGTATAATATAAATGTAATAACAGCGGGGGAAAAACCCAGTCTCCTTCAAGTAAACTATATGTATATAAATACACAGTCGAGAGAGCGTAAGTTCGCCAATAAGGATTACTTGGAGTTTTATTGGTGTCAGGTAAATGCTTGTAATCCAAAAGCATGTCTGCCCGGTAGTGCGCTTGTACGCACACACTCGCTCGCTCGCGCGTATGTACGTGTGTATAAAAGCGAACGTCGACGGGTGCGGATGTATTTACTGGTACCAGCAAATCCCATAATCGCTCGACTAAAATTTATTCCGCAATCCATTATATTCGGCACGTCCCCGCTGTGTGTACGTTAGGGGGTGGATGGGTAGAGAGGGGGGCGGGGGGAGAGAGGGAGGGGGGAGGGGTAAGGCTGCACGTTGAATACGCAGCGGGCCGCGAAACGAGGGCCGCCCACTTGTATATACTTTGCCACCAGTCGAGAGAGGTGGGCTAGATTATGGCGCTTTTGGGGAATTCCCATGCCGTTATGCGTGCACTGCTCTCGTTCTTACCTTGCGCTTCTCTCGTTTTATTTTTTTCTTTTTTTTTTTTTTTTTTTTTTCTTTTCTTTTCTTTTTTTTTTTTTTTTGCTTTCGTCGTTATTGTTTATATCGTCGTGCGAATTATTTTATAATTCAGCGGCAGTCGTTATATAAGATCGTTTAATTGCGCCTTTTAAATTTTTATTAAATTTTATTTATTTAAATAATACGCTGTTTTCACGGTGAAATATCCATGCAGGACTCCGCAACGACTGGTGCTTTTTAACAAAAAAATAATGAATTTTCACATTAGTTTAAAGATAGTAAAATAAACAATTTTACCGTAAAGTAAATCGATGTTCAAAAATAATCTTTCAATATCGATGTTAAATATAGACCGTACAAACACATTTAGATTTCACGTACAAAACTATACAATGCACGTCACTCTCTCTCTCTCTCTCTCTCTCTCTTGATACTTCCGTTGTCGCCGCGATACACGCGCGTCTGTCTGTATTTATACAATCTTCCTAAGTAGATTCACGTCGATCCGATTTCGCAATGGTTATCTTTCTGGGTGGTCTCTCAAGTGTTTTAAGTGAAAAAACAAAATGCGGCAAATACTGTTTCTTCTTCAATGAATGTCGAAAAAAATTATCTAGTTATTGTTTTCTTTTCTTTTTTTTTTTTTTTTTTTTTTTTTTTTTAATTAACACTCGTTTAATAAATACGAAAATGTAAATTAATCGTCTCGCAAATTTAAAAAAATTTCTAACCGTTCATAACATTATTAAAATTTGTTTTCATTCATCATCATCGATTAAGATAACTATCATTTTAACGTAATATTCTTCTAAAGACAAACCTATACCTTTCTAAATCCCTACAAAATACAACAAGCAACAGTTGTTCGGTAAAACCGTGCCAAGATAAAACGAATCAACAGTTTAGCCGTATAATCTTGTAACCGTAGCGCTTGGAACGACAACAAAAGGCACCTTGAACAAGATTAACGAGCGATTTGCAAATCCGGAGTATATCGATTCTCGAAAAGTTGAGGCAAAAACATACACCGTCGCGATATTGTATAAATCGGTATTTTTTTTGTTTTTCCAACGTGTAAAATCGCTTTAATTTTACTTTACTTACCGATCGTAATATCTCGCGCACTTGTTAACGTATATACATATATGTATAATCGAGCACACGTGTCGTACCTGTTTCTTCGTCTCAAGCGTAGATTGTATTACGTACGTCGTCGTGGATGTCGTTGGTGAACACATGCTCGCATCGTGTTTCAAGTTCAACTATACGAACCCGCAAGAAATATATATATATATATATATATATATTGTATGTGTCCCGCTCGTCGCGCGGCTCGTGCTTTATAAGTATAATACAGGCCTTGACCGAGAGGTACAAGTGCGCGGTTTTCCGGCGCAAGTGCGATTTCGTATACGAGTATGTACACGCGCGCATGTGTGTGTGTGTGTGTATGGACTGGTACAGATTGCCGACATATGAACGCGATTGGATCGTGCGCGCATTGTAAAGTTGCGGTTTTAAACTTACCGCT